>CM077921.1:2197235-2517235 GCA_039797435.1 Crotalus adamanteus | reverse complement strand
TGTGGTTGACTGAATTGAATCAATTCCACCATCAAAAGTGGTAAAAAAAAACAAACCCAGAAACGAAACCTGCTGGCTTTTAAAACATTGCGATAAAACCTGCACCATCCAACGTCTGACACAGAATGGGGCGACTTGGTGCGGCCATCTGCCGTAGCCAACTCACTGCATGACAATTCAACCATTCAATTTAAGTATTTAAAATAATTTAATTTTTTTTAAAAAAATGTGCGATTCACACTTCATTTTGTCCCACCTTTGCGTTCTTCCTTTAACGTTTCTATTTTTTCAATATTAGTGCAATTCTTCTCCTGTAGCAAGTTGTCCCACAGGCAAGTTGGCCACGGCGAGTTGACCATGGCCAACCAAGTTGGCCACAGAAAGTTGGCCATGATGAGTTGATCATGGCAAGTTGGCCATGGTGAGTTGACCATGGCAAGTTGGCCATGGTGAGTTGACTATGGTCAACCAAGTTGACCACAACAAGATGGCCACAATGAGTTGACCATAGCAAGTTGGCCATGGTGAGTTGAGCATGGCAAGTTGGCCATGGTGAGTTGACTATGGCCAACCAAGTTGACCACAGCAAGTTGGCCACAGCAAGTTGACCATAGCCAACCAAGTTGACCACATCAAGTTAGCCATGTTGAGTTGACCATAGTAAGTTGGCCACGGTGAGTTGATCTTGGCAAGTTGGCTATGGTGAGTTGACCATGGCCATCCAAGTTGACCATGGCAAATTGGCTGTGGCAAATTGGCTGGACAGTGCTGTCCTAGACCCCCTCTAACAAGCCAAGTGATGAATAAAGTCCTCCCCCCGTGGTGGTCAAAAAAGTCAAGATGGCAGCCCTGCATCTTCTTATAAACATGTTGCATATAGATATAGGTAGTCCTCAGATTACGACCGGTCACTTAGTGACTATTTGAAGTTACAACAGATCCAAAGAAAGGAACTTAAAACCCAGATCCCAATGGCCAACTCCCTGGTCACATGATCACATTTTTGGCAATTGGGAACTGGCTCACATTTACCGTGGTTTGCAGTGTCTCAAGGTTTATGAGCTTTTTCGCTGGCAGCTTTGGCTTATTTCTGGCTTTCGGGGAGAAAGGCCTAGTTGCAGACAAAGGGCTTGCTTGCTTAACAGCCGCTGCACAAAACAGGTTGTAAAATCAAGTCAGAGACATACCGGCCTGTTTAATAACTGACATGAATTTCCCTCTGAAGTTCTTGGCCGCATCACGGCAATAAGTTAAGGGCTAGACTTATAGAAACCATATGCTAAATAAATAAAATAAAATAAAACCAGGGCTAAAATTCTGCAAAATTCTTTCGCCGCTGGGTTTTGGGGTGGTTGTTTTTTCCGCCTCCCTTTCTCCTTTTCCGACGCAGAAGCTGTTTTAGCAACCTTTTAAAGGTTGTTTCCAGGAGAACGAGAGTTCTTCCATGCTGCTTCTTGTGTCAAAAGGAGCAGAATGAATCATTATTTTGCTTCGACTTTTCACGAGAAACGGCGACGGAGGAAAAAAGCCTTGCCCCCAAAAAAATGAAAACATATAATGAAGCCAAATGTCACCCAACCGCCTTTTATTCTTCAGAGATGAAAATTGCTAATGGTGGCATGAAATGTTTGCTTTTGACGGATCGCCACCGTTGCTATGGAGAGGCCGTTTTCTGCCGTCGGCGATCCAGAAGACAGGGACCGCCCCCCCCCCCGATCTTTTTGAAGATAACTTTTGCGAATGGCATGAATCCTGCCGATTCTCCAACGGCAGGATTTTTATCCTAGCTGGAAAAACATGGAAATAGATATGTCTTCTATTTACGGGATCTGGCCAGCCGTTTCCCCAGATGGTTAAATTTGTCCACTTTTTAAAAGTAGGAGAATAAAGGAGCAGGTTT
Source organism: Crotalus adamanteus (assembly GCA_039797435.1). Classification (NCBI taxonomy): domain Eukaryota; kingdom Metazoa; phylum Chordata; class Lepidosauria; order Squamata; family Viperidae; genus Crotalus; species Crotalus adamanteus. Next base: position 2,515,335 of record CM077921.1, on the reverse strand, counting down.
TGCTTTGCAAGTTTAGATAAATGGGTTTTAGATAAATCGGACCACCGAAAATTTTAAAACCTAGGTGATCGCTACAGCATCTATGTGTGTGTATCTTGCATGTCACGAAAAATCAAGATCCTGCATTGCAATCCAGATTTTGAGGAATAAACACAAGGGGAGGTTGCAGAGAACTATGGGATAAAACTCAATGTTTCCATATAAGAAGCCAACATTATTTGTCTCCCGCCTTTATTATTTTTACAAGCAACTCAAGGCAGTAAATATAGCCAACACACCTTCTCTTTCCCGTTCTCCCCATAGTAACAACTCTGGGAGAGAGACTGGTCCAAGATAATCCAGTTGGCTTTCATGGCTAAGGCGGGACTAGAACTCACCGTCTCCTGGTGATTGGCCCAAAGTCACCCAGCTGGCTTTCAATCCTAAGGTGGGACTAGAACTCACAGTCTCCTGGTGATTGGCCCAAAGTCATCCAGATGGCTTTCATGCCTAAGGCAGGACTAGAATTCACTGTCTTCTGGTGATTGGCCCAAAGTCACCCAGCTGGCTTTCATGCCTAAGGCGGGACTAGAACTCCCAGTCTCCTGGTGATTGGTCCAAGATCACCCAGCTGGCTTTCAATCCTAAGGCGGGACTAGAACTCACTGTCTCCTGGTGATTAGCACAAGGTCATTCAGTTGACTTTCACGCCTAAGGCGGGACTAGAACTCACCGTCTCCTGGTGATTGGCCCAAAGTCACCCAGCTGGCTTTCAATCCTAAGGCGGGACTAGAACTCACAGTCTCCTGGTGATTGGCCCAAGATCACCCAGCTGGCTTTCATGCCTAAGGCGGGACTAGAACTCACCGTCTCCTTGTGATTGGCCCAAAGTCACCCAGCCATTTTGATGGGACAAGAAGTCAGCAGCTAGCAATGGTTTCCAGCCTTTTCTCTGTTTTCGATTCATAGAAATCATACTAGCCAAACCAGAAAGACTTCCAAACTTTCTCTATCCTTCTGTCTCCTTTAAGGATCTTCTCCAAATCAAGCAGAAATGTTGCTTACACACGGCTGCCTGTGATAAATATTTCTCGCCGATGTGCACCGTGGCAGGATTCTATAGCATCTCAGTCTAAAAAAGGTCTTTCATTCTCTTTCAATCAAGCCAAAGTGGCTTTTTCTCCTTAAACTGGGTCAATACTAGATCCAACTTGGTGCATTTTGCAATGTGCAAAGAATTTATGCCTCTGGGTTCTTTTGCATCTGCAAACACCCTAATTGATTACCGTACTTACAGTCCTTATAATACTAATGACATTTCAAAGGCTTTGTCCTTCAGGATTTTTATGGCCTAACCACTCATGAACTACAGGGAGAAAAGTGGGAGAGGATTGTAAAAAGAATTTTTGGAGAGTAACTTGGGGAAAGCTTAAAGACTTTTTGGGGGGATGCAAGTAAACCTGTCAACAAGAGCTTACTTTGTTCAATGGAATCTGTGGGTTAAAAAAGAACTATGAAGCAAAAAAGGCAGACCACATTTGAAGAACTGAAAAGAAAACAGGATGAGCTATAGAAAGCACAGACAGATGTTGTTCTTTTTATATCGGGTAAAATGCCTACATCAACCATTAACCAGGTTAACTGTGAGATCGATAGAATTACACCGAACTGAACTGAATTAAACGGTACGAAGCAGAGACCGTTTGAATTTGCAAATAAACCAGGGAAATAGCTGACGCAGACGTTGATATTAAAAGTAATATTAAAGATGCAGGAAGGTGAGATTGTATGAACAAACCACATGAGGGTTCAGAAACCCTTCCGAATGGAAGGTAGACGATCAGTATGTAAAAGATTGCATGATTAATAATAAATTCACACAGAAGACACAGAGGAGACTTACTATACATGCTGGCCTGCAAGGACTTGTCTAACTTGGAGGGAAGCAGAAACACGATCCGACACCCATCAACCTGCTTCCTTTACATTTCAAAGGTTTGCAAGGACCGTAGTCCCTGTACAGAATTCTATTTTTACCGTCGACAGACCAGTAACCTTATCTGAGACTATTTGAGATCATTTTTCAAGGAGGTTTTGCTAATTCCACCATCCTGGATGGTGGGGAATGGAAGGATTTATACTCCTTGCAGACAACTGATCATTTGCCTTCTTTTTAGAAAGTCGTTGAGGCCATTGGGACAGATAAACAATAAACCTCCAAGTGGCCTCTACGACTCTCTGAAAGAAGGCAAATGACCAGCCGTCTGCAAGGAGTATAAATCCTTCTATTCCCCACCATCCAGTCCGAGCTGAAGAAGCTTCTGGGATGAGAAGGGAAACATCTTCAAAGAATAATAAGAAAGTCCCATGAGGACACAGGTAAACCCCCAAGTGGCCTCACCGACTCTCTCAAAGAAGGCAAATGACCAGCTCTTCACAAGGAGTATAAATCCTTCCATTCTCCACCATTCAGTCAGAACTGACGAAGCTTCTGGGATGAGAAGTGAAATGTCTTCAAAGGAAAAACAAGAAAGTCCAGTTGCCTCCTGAAAAAATGCATCTTTGGGACTGTTCCTGACATGCATCTCTAACCAGCTTCTAGATACCGAATAAAGGCCTGTCTGGTCGTTACAATTCTTCATGAGATCCATCTTCAGAAACAAAGTGAAGAAATAATGACCAAGAAGGATGCTTATAACCTGTGGCCCCCATTACACCATCGGCACGGGAATTTCTGCAGTGCGACTTCATAATATCTCTTGGGCACCACTAAGTGACTTTGGTCTTTGAAGCATTTTAACACCATGAAATTGCCACGTAAGACGGTTAGAGACTGTTGTCGGTCTGCCTAGTCTGCCGCTGAATGGTTTTACGCTTCTAATTCCATTTTTATTATGGGCTTATATTTTTTATTGTTAATTGACTTGCGTTGTGAGCTCTTGGAGATACAATTAGGAAGGTGAGTAGAGAGGGGAAAACCGATTAAGCCTAAGAATGAAAGCCATGAGATCCCTAGGTTAAATTTTACCTCAGACAGAAGCTGATATTTGGCACGTCTTGCTTCTATCAGTCTCCATTTGCTTCCATGGATGTAATTCCATTAAGCTATTTAAGAACTGACCCAACCTTTGAAAGCTCCTGATCAACCTGGACTGAACTCATGAACTTAAACAGGATCACACCTGGTTAAGAGTAGGTAAGATTGCTTGATGAAATAGGAGGGTCGTAGGCAAGATGGATATTTTTTAAGCTGATAGCCACAACATCTGGGGTTCAATCCATTCCTTCCAGAATGATGAAAGCCTGTCAAGAAAAAACAAGGATAACAAAAGCAGAAATATAAAATAATAGAATTGGAAGGGACCTTGGAGGTCCAATCTGTGGTGAAGCAGAAGAATCTATACTATTTCAGACAAGTGGTTGTCCAATCTCTTCTTAAAAACCTCCAGTGATGGACCACCCACAATTTCTGGAGGCAAGTCGTTCAACTGGTTAATTGTTCTCATTGTCAGGAAATTTCTCCTTAGTTTCAGGTTGCTTCTCTCCTTGATGAGTTTCCATCCGTTGCTTCTTGTCCGGCCTTCAGGCGCTTTGGAGAATAGCTTGACTCCCTCTTCTTTGGGGCAGCCCCTGAGATACTGGAAGGCTGCTATCCTGTCCCCCCTTAGTCCTTCTCTTCATTAGACGAGACATACCCAATTCCAGCAACCGTTCTTCAGATGTTTTAGTCTCCAGGCCTTTAATCATCTTAGTTGTTCTTCTTTGCACTTTTTTTTCCCAAAGTCTCAACATCTTTTTTGTAATGTGGTGATCAAAACTGGCTCCAGTATTCCAGGTGTGGCCTTATTAAGGCTTTATAAAGCGGTACAAATACTTCATGCGATTTTGATTCTATGCCTCTGTTTCTACAATCAAGGATTGTGTTTGCTTTTTGGGCTGCTGGCGCAATTAACTTTTTTTCCCCCAAAACACCTGAGGTCAGGCAAGAAGTAACAGATGGGAATTTATCAACGGGAATGCCAAGTTGGTTGATTTAGTAGACTACCAGCACAGTCCAGAAAAAATGCAATTTATGTAACACAAGTATAAGTGGAATGGAACAGATTTTTCTCTATATATTCCTGATAATTTTGTGGAATATATTTAAACAGAATTCCAAACCATAGAAAAATCTCTTCATTTTTTTTTTCTTTAAAATTTTCAAATACCTTTGTGGTGTTTGGTACGGTTTTCTACTGATAACATCTCCTAGTTTCAAATGACACGAATATGCAATATTATTCAGCGATTGTTAATAATTACAACTGATAAGATGGTGGAAGCTTATAAAAGAATAATTGAACTGATCTCATTTAAAACCAGGTTGAAATCAGAGATAACTCTTTTTTTTTTTTTGCAAAATGTATTCAGCTGTAATAACCCTCCCAGCAATAATCACATATCTCATTCTATAAAATCACGCTCTGTAAATACTTACTTTCCTTATTTCGTTCAATCTCATTACAGGAACATTAGCACAAAACAGCAGGAAGAATAAGAGTGTTCAAGATCATATAGCAAAGGAGAACGCTGTGCAGATAAATCTATTTGGAAATGACATTATCATCTCCCCCCAATATACTAATAGAGAGGTGATACTTGCAGTATGAATTAAATATATGTCATGGAAGTGTACAAGTTAAGAAGACAACTTTTATGTACGCCAAAGCCATCTAATGTAGTGAGACAAGGCTGATGTAATGGTTAAAAGTTGGGAGTAACTCCAGAGAACAAGGACTAGTTATAATCAGCCAGGATGAGTAATGGTTACGAAGGTGAAATAAGTAATAAAAGTTACTTATGTGCTGGAGAAGACTCTGTGAGTCCCCTGGACTGCAAGGCAATCCAACCGGTCAGTCCCGGAGGAGATCAACCCCGACTGCTCTTGAGAAGGCCAGATCCTGAAGTGGAAACTCAAGTCCTTTGGCCACCTAATGAGAAGGAAGGACTCACTGGAGAAGAGCCTGATGCTGGGAAAGATGGAGGGCAAGAGAAGAAGGGGACGACAGAGAAGGAGGGGGCTGGATGGAGTCCCTGAAGCAGGAGGCGTGAGCTTCAATGGACTCCAGAAGATGGTAAAGGACAGGAAGGCCTGGAGGAGATCAACCCCAACCGCTCTTTAGAAGGCCGGATCCTAAAGTTGAAACTCAAGTCCTTTGGCCACCTAATGAGAAGGAAGGACTCCCTGGAGAAGAGCCTGATGCTGGGAAAGATGGAGGGCAAGAGAAGAAGGGGACAATGACAGAGAAGGAGGTGGCTGGAGGGAGTCCCTGAAGCAGCAGGCGGGACCTTCAATGGACTCCAGAAGATGGGGGAGGACAGGAAGGCCTGGAGGAGATCAACTGTTGAGTCCTTGGCGGAAAGCAGACACGAGAAGCAGTTGAAGTTCTCAGTTTTCTTTATTCTGCGTTCAGCTTACAAGTAGATGGCTTCTGCAGCTCCCAAAACCTCCCAGCTTCTTATATAGACATTTCCCGGGTAAATGCGATACTTTTCCCGCGCCAGCACCCGCGCATGCGCACGGCGCTGGCGACAGCCTGTCTGGTCCCGGGCAGCTTTGCACCTGCCCGGGACTGCCTGCAAACGCCCGAGCCGTTTGCAAGGCTCGGGACATAACATCAACCCCAACCACTCTTTAGAAGGCCAGATCCTGAAGTTGAAACTCAAGTCCTTTGGCCCCCTAATGAGAAGGAAGGACTCACTGGAGAAGGGCCTGATGCTGGGAAAGATGGAGGGCAAGAGAAGGAGGGGACGACGGAGAAGGAGGTGGCTGGATGGAGTCCCTGAAGCAGCAGGCGTGAGCTTCAATGGACTCCAGAAGATGGTAAAGGACAGGAAGGCCTGGAGGAGATCAACCCCGACCGCTCTTTAGAAGGCCGGATCCTGAAGTTGAAACTCAAATACTTTTGCCACCTAATGAGAAGGAAGGACTCACTGGAGAAGAGCCTGATGCTGGGAAAGATGGAGGGCAAGAGAAGAAGGGGACGACGGAGAATGAGATGGCTGGATGGAGTCCCTGAAGCAGGAGGCGGGAGCTTAAAGGGACTCCAGAAGATAGCAGAGGACAGGAAGGCCTGGAGGAACGTGGTCCATGGGGTCGCGATGGGTCGGACACCACTTTGCAACTAACAACAACAACAAAGCTCACCAGCGAACTGGTTTCGACTTTGCAGATCTGTCCGTGCCAATATGTTATTTTTATTTTTATTTTAAAGTTGCATCTTTGCAAATAGAAGACAAATTTAAAAAGTACAGGATTTGGCTCCCTGGGGGAGTCGCCTGTTGAAAGTGAATTACAATAGATAAAAAGAAATAATTTCTTAGATGGGCTAGAGATAAACAAAGCAATTTGCTGGCTGCCAGATGAAAGAGGTTTGAAAGGAACCGGATTTATTTATTTGTTAAATTTCTGTGCTCCCCATCTTGATTAGAGGCATCTCCGGGAGGCTTACTGACATTAAGGCCAGCAAACATTGGAAAGCTACAACAATAGATAACAACAATAATGATCATTTATCATTAAAAGATGCGGAAGCATGACACAGGGAGAGGTGGGGTGGTCTCTTAATCCGATAGCCACCTCCAAAGTGATAGGCCACCCACCCACCCACCCATTCTGGCCCCTGGCCAACTGACAGATAGACAGATAGACAGATAGATAGATAGATAGATAGATAGATAGATAGATAGATAGATAGATAGATAGATAGATGATAGATAGATAGATAGATAGATAGATAGATAGATAGATAGATAGATAGATAGATAGATAGATAGATAGATAGATAGAAAGAGAGACAGACAGACAGACGGACAGACAGACAGACAGACAGACAATAGGTAGATGATAGATATTAGATGATAGATAGATAGATAGATAGATAGATAGATAGATAGATAGATAGACAGACAGACAGACAGACAGACAGACAGACAGACAGACAGACAGACAGAGATGGACGATAGGTAGATAATAGCTAGATGTTAGATGGATAGATGGATAGATAGATAGATAGATAGATAGATAGATAGACAGACAGACAGACAGACAGACAGACAGACAGACAGACAGACAGACAGACAGACAGACAGACAGACAGACAGACAATAGGTAGATGATAGATAGATAGATAGATAGACAGACAGACAGACAGACAGACAGACAGATGGACGATAGGTAGATAATAGCTAGATGTTAGATGGATAGATGGATAGATAGATAGATAGATAGGCAGGCAGACAGACAGACAGACAGATAGACAGGTAGATAGATAGATAATAGATAATAGACAGGTAGAAAGACAGACAGACAGGTAGATAGATAGATAGATAATAGATAGATAATAGATAATAGACAGGTAGATAAATAGACAGACAGACAGATAGAGAGATAGATAGAGATGTAGATATATAAAAATAAACTGCTCAGGTGTGGACAGAAGTGGAGAAATTGCATCACAGTCATGGATCCCAATATTGTGTTTCCAGCAACTGTCTTGGACCGCTCACCGCAGCCCTGACCAAATTTCCAAGTCAACCATGATTCCCCCAGAAGATCCCCATGCCAGAAAGCTCGACGTTCTTCTCCATGCCCGGGAATTGGGAGACGCTCCTTCCTCCCGCGTTTAATAACTGTCAGCCAGTTGCCTTTCATTTTTTCTCCGCCAATTCACGGCGTGCATTTTATATCAGTGTTTATGGGTTTCTCATCGCAATTGCTCGCTCCTTACTTTCTCCGCCAATTGTACGGTGGGCCATTTATATGTAAATTTTCCCTCTGTGGAACATTGTCATTATACATCTTTTATTATGTGGGTTGATAAGATGATGTTCCCCACCCACTGTTGCAATTCCTTTCACCCCGAAGACTTCCAGTAAAACAAACACAAATCAGATAATGAACTAATTAAAGGTGCTACACACAGCGCAACACAAGGAGACTAAAGTCTAAAAGTTTGCTCACGCCAGGCTGGGATCCGTCTGTGGGCAAAGAATGGATTTCTTTTTTTTTCTTTTTGACTGGGATCAGGATGTCCCAGAGTGGGTGCAAGGAAGATGTTTTACATTTGACTGAATATCATTTGAACATCAGAGTCAGGTTTTTTTCCTTGGGTACCTTTTTTTCTGTGTGGAAGAGAAGCCAAACGAAAGCTAGTCAGCAGAATAATTGCTCTCGGGACATTTGAGTCGGCTGCAGAAGAGAGAATTGTTGGGAAGAATTTGTTGTGTGAAAATTAGCTAGTGATCGTGAAGCTGCCGTTTAAGATTAGCGGTTCATCTGGAAGTCAACTTAAATCCCATCGTTAGGAAGGAGATGGAGGGAGGGAAATGAACCAAGGAGAGAAGCAACCTGGAACTAAGGAGACATTTCCTGACAGTGAGAACAATTAACCAGTGGAACTCCTTGCCTCCAGAAGCTGTGAATACTCCAACACTGGAAGTTTTTAAGAAGAGACTGGATAGCCATTTGTCTGACATGGGATAGGGTCTCTTGCCTGAGCAGGAGGTTGAACTAGAAGACCTCCCAAAGTCCCTTCCAGCTTTATTATTATTATTATTATAGATCATCGCACACTCAGCCAGATGTTCGGACCGGATTTGGCATTTTGTCTACCTGTCGAGTCCTTACCCAGGACCTGGGATAGGCAGATGTGGATGTTTGATAGTATTACAGATATCGCCGCAGGATGGAAGCAGTTCCTAGTAAGGCCGCCTTTTGCAATTGACTAATAGCGAATTTGTCAATGCCGATGATGGTGTTCAAGTGGTGCTCCAGTTGTTTTGGAATTGCACCGAAGGAGCCTATGACTATTGGTACTACCCTTGCTTGCTTTTGCCACAGTCTTTCTATTTCTATTTGTAGGTCTTTGTATTTTGTTATCTTCTCCAGCTCTTTCTCTTCTATTCTGCTGTCTCCAGGCACTGCCACATCCACTATCCAGACTTTTTTGTCTTTCTTATCGACAATTGTTAAGTCTGGGGTGTTATGTTGCAGGTGTTGTTGTTGTTGTTGTTGTTATTGTTATTATTATTATTATTATTATTATTATTATTATTATTATTATTACTACTACTATTGTGAACCGCTAAGCCCCCTTCAAGGGAAGGAAAACTCTGCCTCTGGATTTCAGCCCCATCAACCATTTCCACCTAGGAAAGGAAGAAATAACATTGAAAATGGGTGGCATAGGAGACGTCTGGGGATAGCTGTCCAATAAAAGAGATGGATCTGGCCGCAGCAGATGGTGGTAGGAAGTTGGGGGGCTGCAAAGGGCACCTGGTGTCCTTATTCTGCACAACACAGGCTCTGCGGCGAAGGGGACTACAGCTTTGCAAACTGCACATTGGAAAATAAAAACAACACAAAAGAAAAAAATGAAAAACACCCTCCCCCCCATGTCCCCGTATCCTTCCCACCGGTGGTTCTTAGTCACCATCTGGCTTCATTTAATCAAATACATCTTATTGTGTGAAAGCTTTTGCTGTCTCTCGACACACCCATGTAGGAACCGCCATCGTCGTTGGGTTATTAAAATAAAGCACAAGGAAAACCGAGGATTTGGCAGACCGGGAATGTCACGTGAGCCCTTATATTGGGTGATTTTTTCCCCCCCTAGGTCTAGGAAAAAACGAAAGCAGTCTCTCCTGATCTATTTCAGGAGTAGAATTAGTAAAGGGATACAATTAAGTATAAAATGGATAGATGAGAGAGAAAGAGAGAGAGAGAGAGAGAAAGAGGGAGAAAGAGAAAGAGGGAAAGAGAGAGAGAGAGAAAGAGGAAGAAAAAGGGAGAGAGAAAGAGAGATAGAAAGAGAAACAGAGAGAAAGAGAGAGAGAGAGAAAAAGGGAGAGAAAGAAAGAGGGAAAGAGAGAGAGAGGAAGAAAAAGAAGGGGGGAGAGAGAAAGAGAAACAGAGAGAAAGAGAGAAAGAAAGGGAGAGAGAAAGAGGGAAAGAGAGAGAAAAGAGGGAGAGAAAGAGAGGAAGAAAAAGAAAGGGAGAGAGAAAAAGAGAGATAGAAAAACAAAGAGAGATAGAGTGAGATAGAGTGAGAAAGAGAAAGAGGGAAAGGGGGACAGAGAAAGAGAGATATGAAAGTATGAAAATGCTTAAAACAGCTGGATGGAATTTTTCAGCAGCAGAAAATTCTGGACTTCATTCAGGGGGAAAAAAAAACAAAAACCTAAACTTAACCTTATCTAACCACTTGTGCATTCTGCAACTTTGTGAAAAATATCCGCAGTTTCATTTTGTGTCCCCAAGGAATAAGAGAAGGGGCCATTTGACCCCAGAATCCAGCACATCGTCGCATCCTTTTTCTTTCCTAGCCGTGATGGACGGCTGCCATTTTTATTGTCACCGTCAATTTACTGTCCAGGGAACCAGACAGAAACGGTTGAAAAAAAAAAAACAATCTGGAAACGACCGACATTATTGTGTTCTTCCGATGCGTCCCTTTTACAATCCCCACCATATACATTGGAAAGGCATTGCGTGTTTTCCTATTTATTTTTCTCTCCCTCCCACTGGTTTAATTTATCCTACTGGGAATAAGGAATTTTTTTTTAAAAAAATGATCAATTAATAGGATAGCAATTTCCCCCCTATTTGGAAAAAAAGACCCTATAACAACAACAACAACAACAATAGTAAAGTTGGAAGGGACCTTGGAGGTCATCTAGTTCAACCCCCTGCTCAGGCAGGAAACCCTATACCATTTCGGACAAATGGCTGTCCAGTCTCTTCTTAAAAACTTCCAGCGTTGGAGCATCCACCGCTTCTGGAGGCAGGTTGTTCCACTGGTTAATTGTTCCAACTGTCAGGAAGTTTCTCCTTAGTTCTAGGCTGCTTCTCTCCTTGATTAGTTTCCATCCGTTGCTTCTTGTCCTGCCTTCAGGGGCTTTGGAGAAGAGCTTGACTCCCTCTTCTTTGGGGCAGCCCCTGAGATATTGGACCCTCATTGTGGACCATTGTGAAACTGGCCCCCAAAGGCTCCAATGTCTTGTCCGTCCAAGTCTTTGGGGGTTCAGGAGGCCAGCTAGCATCGCCCACCCACCCCAATTCAACCAATGGAAAATATTTGCTCCCCACTTACCTTACAAAAACACAACTATTATAAATGTATGTTAATTACACACAAGTATTTCTTGACTTACAACCGTTCGGTTAGTGACGGTCGAAGTTAAAAGAGTGACCGATGACCGTTTTTTCACACTTATGACCATCGCAGCATCCCCGGGGTCAGGTAATCAAAATTTTGAAGCTTGGAAACTGGCATGTACTTACAACGGTTGCAGCATTTCCACCCTCCCAGGGTCATGTGATCCCCTTTTGTGACCTGATGAGCAAAGTCAATGGGGGGGAGCTAATTTCGCTTAATGACCAGGTTACTGACTTAAGAACTGCAGGGATTTGCTTAAGAACGGTGGCAAAAAATGGTCATAAAATGGAGCAAAGCAAATGTCTTGCTTAGTAGACTGTACTTAGTGATCATAAGTCAAGGATTACCTATATGTGAATTATAAGACTTACAACAGTTCATTTAGGGATTGTCCAGAGTTACGATGACATTGGAAAATATGAGTTATGACCGTTTTTTTCACACTTATGACCGCTGCAGCATCCTCAATGGTCATGTGATCAAGATTTGGGTGCTTAGCAACTGGCATGTATTTATGACCACTGCAGTGTCACCTTTTACGACCATATGTCCAGCAAAGTCAATGGGGAAACCGGATTTGTTTAACAACCGTGTTACTAAGCAGATCATAAAATGGGGCAAAATTCACTTAACAACTGTCTTGTGTCAACGCTGCTAACATCGGATGTTTTTTCTTTGACAACAGATGGAGATGCAATCATTTTCTTCTTGTGTTTTACTCTTAGAGTTAGAGCTAGAGTTAGAGGATGCTGGGGGGGAGGGAGGAATGTGCAGGAGAGTTTAACTAGACATAACAATACTGGGCCTAGGGTGAGAACCAAGGTTATTGAAATAGGAGATGATAAGAATTGGCGGGCTGGAGAGCTGGAAGGGAAGCCTGCATTTCAAACTAATTGGAAAATGTGATTTATGACTGTTAACTGGAGGAAGGAATTGTACTTTGATACTATGTGCTCAGGGGAGGGGAATTCAGTTTTTGGCTACGACTGTGTTAGTGTTGATGTTATGCTACTCAAATAAAGATTCTTTAAGGTAAACAATGCCTCAAGGTTCTTTGAAGAGTTTCATCTGTCGGAACCACGACATCTTGCTTAGCAATTTAGCAATCGGCTAAATTGTCATCGTAAGATGAGGGCTACCTATACTTTAATGCATAATAATAATAGGGCATTGTAAAATATATGAGAAGATGGAGGGAGGGGAGAGGACCATATATATATATATTTTAAAAAAACAACAGCTTGTAAAAGTCCGAATATGATAGAATTCCTATTTATTGAAAAAAAAAATTCAATATATTTGCTATAAAATCTGTAACAGTAATGCAACCGGATACTTATTTTCAGGCACATAACCCTGAATGTTACATACCAAATACAATACAGTAACACTGCCTTCCTCTTTATTTACACGTTTATGAAAATTGATATGCAATCCAATGTTAAAGGAACTTGGAATGGAGAATAGTTACATTAGAAAAATAATATTCTGCATAAAGCATCCTTAAAAGAATCCAACCACATTTTATTTTTATTTTATTTTTGTCTTTTCAGGCTCCTGGCAATAAGGCAAAAAAAGTCCCTGGTAGAGCAGATAACTTAAATTTTACAAAACACAATAACTGTTCAAACACATCGTTTTTGTTTTTTTTGTTTTTTTTTCAAGTTTGCTTTTGGTATACTCGTTTCTCACTATGAAATTGGATTTTTTTTTATTATTATTCTTTGTCATCTTATGAAACGGGAAGAGTCTTAGGCGTGACGTTTCAGAGGAAGATCTACCACTTCGGACACAGACATCGTTGGCGCTTAGAAACCGGGAAATCTTCTTCCAGTGGGCTCAAGGTGAGCTAATAACAGGTGTGTAGTTTAAATAATGAGATCATTATGATTGTAGAGTTGTTGGGGTTTTTTTTTTTTGAGTTTTCATAGGAAACATTTCAGGAGCGGTTCTTTCCCCCTTTTGGTTTTGGAACTGGCACACGACTACACTTTCACGAGAGGACATCACAAATGCAACTAAAACTAGGCTTGGAAGTGTATAAGCCAAACCTAATTCTCCTCCTTTAATACTTTGACTCGCTTCTGCCATCGCGGTCCATCACGTGTTCTTCCCTTGGGGGTTCTGAGCCAACACACGGTCAAGTTGTCTTAATCCCTTCGAAGGCACAAAATTTCCACCGTTTCTCCAGCGTGGCTCCGACGCCGGAAAACTCTTGCTTAAACATACGTGGAAGCCTCACCAAAAGCATTTCTAATTCATTCGCCGAGATCTAGGGAGGAATGAAAAGAAGGAAGGGGGAGGAGGAGGAGGAAGAGGAAGAGGAGGAGGAGGAGGTGGTGGTGGAGGGAGGAGAAAGAGGGGGAAGAGGAGGAAGAGGAGTAGAAGGAGAAGAGAAGAGAAGAGAAGAGGAGGAGGAGGAGGAAAAGAAGAAGGAGGAGGAGGAGGAGGAGGTGGTGGTGGAGAGAGGAGGAGGAGGAGGTGGTGGAGGGAGGAGGAAGAGGAGAAGAAGAGAAGAGAAGAAGAGGAGGTGGTGGTGGAGGAGGAGGAGGAAGAGGAGGAGGAGAAAGAAGAAGAAGAAGAGGAGAAAAGAAGAAGGAGAAGGAGAAGGAGAAGAAGAAGAAGAAGAAGAAGAAGAAGAAGAAGAAGAAGAAGAAGAAGAAGGAGAAGAAGAAGAGGAGGAGGAGGAGGAGGTGGTAGGAGGAGGAGGAAGAGGAGAAGAAGAAGAAGAGAAGAGAAGAAGAGGAGGTGGTGGTGGTGGAGGAGGGAGGAGAAAGAGGGGGAAGAGGAGGAAGAGGAGTAGAAGGAGAAGAGAAGAAGAGGAGGAGGAGGAGGAGGAAAAGAAGGAGGAGGAGGAGGAGGTGGTGGTGGAGAGAGGAGGAGGAGGTGGTGGTGGAGAGAGGAGGAGGAGGTGGTGGAGGGAGGAGGAAGAGGAGAAGAAGAGAAGAGAAGAAGAGGAGGTGGTGGTGGAGGAGGAGGAGAAAGAAGAAGAGGAGAAAAGAAGAAGAAGGAGAAGGAGAAGGAGGAGAAGAAGAAGAAGAAGAAGAAGAGGAGGAGGAGGAGGAGGAGGAGGAGGAGGAGGAGGAGGTGGTAGAAGGAGGAGGAAGAGGAGAAGAAGAAGAAGAAGAGAAGAGAAGACGAGGAGGTGGTGGTGGTGGTGGAGGGAGGAGGAAGAGGAGGAGAAGAAGAAGAGAAGAGGAGGAGGAGGTGGTGGTGGTGGAGGAGGAAGAGGAGGAGGAGAAAAGAAGAAGAAGAAGAAGAAGAGGACGAGGAGGAGGAGGAAGAGGAGGAGAGATATTTCTGTGATTTCTTACATATATATATTTTATTAAAGATATTTTCCTTAGTATAAAAAACAAATTGAAATGAAGACCATGGCAAAGCAGGAAAGGGAAGGGAATAGAAGGAATAAAGCGAGGGAAGGGAAAAAAGAAATGGAAAAGAAACAAACAGCAGGGACTTCTGACATTGTTCGGTGCAGTTAGATACTTAGGAAAGTTATCATATCGACTTGTAAGCCAGCAATGATTACCTAGCCTTCTCTTGCGCACTGATTTCTCCTGTTGGGAAACTGGAGTAGCAGGAACCAGAACATAAAGCTCTTGGGAAACTGGAGAGCATACAGAACATTCTGCATGAACAATTAATCAGTGGGACAATTTGCTTTGTTCTTCAACTTTATGGAAGCTTCTGAGAACTGTCCACCACCGGGAAGTCCACCAAGGGGGAAACACAAGGAAGTAGCCAAGAGTTTTTGCCTATGTCAATGTTTTCATGGGTAAAAGATCTGCAGAAGTTGTGGGTGCTCCATTCCTGGAGGTTTTTAAGAAGAGATTGGACAAACTTTCGTCTGTTTTCCTGCTTGAGCAGGGGGTTGGACTAGAAGACCTCCAAGGTCCCTCCCAACTCTGTTTTTCTGTTATTCTAATCTGATCTGAGGCCCTGGATTTAAATGCAGTAAAGAATGAGTGGTTATAAAGGGGTGGAATGGATTAGATAATAATAATAATAATAATAGTAATAATAGTAATAATAATAATAGTAATAATAATAATAGTAATAATAATCCTACAAATAGAAATAGAAAGACTGTGGCAAAGGCAAGCAAGGGTACTACCAATAGTGATAGGCTCCTTGGGTGCAATCCCAAAACAACTGGAGCACCACTTGAACACCATCATCGGCATTGACAAATTCGCTATTAGTCAATTGCAAAAGGCGGCCTTACTAGGAACTGCTTCCATCCTGCGATGATATCTATAATACCATCAAACATCCACATCTGCCTATCCCAGGTCCTGGGTAAGGACTTGATAGGTAGACAAAATGCCAAATCCAGTCTGAACATCTGGCTGACTGTGCGATGATCGATAATAATAATAATAATAATAATAATAATAATAATAATAATAATAATAAAGTTGGAAGGGACCTTGGAGGTCATCTAGTCCAACCCCTGCTCAGGCAAGAAACCCTATACCATTTCGAACAAATGGCTGTCCAGTCTCTTCTTAAAAACTTCCAATGTTGGAGCATTCACCGCTTCTGGAGGCAGGTTGTTCCACTGGTTAATTGTTCTAACTGTCAGGAAATTTCTCCTTAGTTCTAGGTTGCTTCTCTCCTAGATTAGTTTCCATCCGTTGCTTCTTGTCCTGCCTTCAGGCGCCTTGGAGAGTAGCTTGACACCCTCTTCTTTGGAGCAGCCCCTAAGATATTGGAACACTGCTATCAGTGTTAACTCTGTGCAAGATAACACAGGATAACACAGATAACTCTGTGCAGGACACCAAATGAATCTCCTTAATTTTGTTCAGCATTACGTATCCCCAGGATTTATTTATTTTTTATTTTAGCCTTAATAAAAAGCAGGCGTGAGGATCTAAAACGGCTCTATTTGCATTTTGTGAAAAAGATGGGAACTGGAGAATCTGCTGCCTGCCTCGTGTTCTATTTCTTAATTTCAAAACCCAAAGAAAGTGATAAATGCAATTTACCCGAGAGTCCAGCTGCTGCATGTATGACCAGAGATATTCAATATTAGCTCCAAAAGGATGAACGTGAAGGAATGTTGATATGATCCCTGCATTAAAATGATTTTAAAAAACAACAACAACTGTGTTAATTTATTCAGGCAAAACAGAAGAGGTATAAAATAATTATTGGGCATAAATGTGTTCTGAATTTCATTCAAAAGTCAGCCCTGGCGTTTCTGAAGCCGTTCACCAAGAGATAAATTTCAACCCAAACCCTGAGCTTTCAAGAATAAGAGTTCACATCCAAGTGTCCCAAAAAAGAGAGAGAAGAAATGAATATTAATTAAAGATGTGCTAGAAGCATTTCTTGCAGCTTCCCATGTTAGGCTTGATTTTGCCAATAACTTTTTTTATAGGCATTCGACTAATACAATTCTTGCTTTTGGAGTTCTTTGGTGGCTCTGGTGAGGAACATGTGTTGGCTATCAACCCTATTCAGAAATTAGCCTGTCTTGAATTTTTTTTTAATAATTTCAGCATGGGTTG
This sequence comes from Crotalus adamanteus, assembly GCA_039797435.1. Lineage (NCBI taxonomy): Eukaryota > Metazoa > Chordata > Lepidosauria > Squamata > Viperidae > Crotalus > Crotalus adamanteus. The sequence continues at coordinate 2,498,639 of CM077921.1, read as the reverse complement.
CATCAGGATTCAGATTAGCGAGCAAATTAAACCACATGTTTTTCCCATTTCTGCTTTTCTCATTTTGAAAACCTTTCGCAGATAAGCTGATCTCATAAAATAAACATATATATATATATATATTCAAAAACTAAAACACAGATCACTGAGACTAAAAATTGATTTAAAAACTTAGCTTTCGTCAGCGACTGCTGACATCGTCAGAGTTCTAGCCAGGATTGAGATGTCAGCAGAGGCTGACGAAAGCTAAGTTTTTAAATCAATTTTTAGTCTCAGTGATCTGTGTTTTAGTTTTTGAATATGAATATACCTGAGACTTGTACCTTCAAAACCACAGTTCGATCCTGACTGGCTCAAGATTGACTCAGCCTTCCGTCCTTCCGAGGTGGGTAAAATGAGGATCCAGATTGTTGGGGGCAACAGGTTGACTGTAAACTGCTTAGAGGGGGCTGTAAAGCAGTATAAAAGCCTAAGTGCTATTGCTATTGCTTGCTTCCGTCCTTTCCTTCTTTCTCTCCTTCCCTCCCTCCCTCCCTTCCTTCTTTCCCCTTCTACATCAATCTACTGCCTTCCATCCATCCATCCATCCATCCACCTTCTTCCCTCCCTCCCTCCCTCCCATTCCATCCATGCACACAGGGAAGAGATTTAAGTGCACCTCTATTACCAAATTGTCTCAACCTTCCATCCTTCTGAGTTGACTAAAATGAGGTCCCAGATTCTTGGGGGCAAATATGCTGTCTCAGTAAACCGCTTAGAGAGGGTTATAAAGCACTGTGAAATGGTATATAAGTCTAAGGGCTATTGCTATTAAGAGCTGTGGTGGTGCAGTAGTTAGAATGCAGTATTGCAGGCTGACTCTGCCCACCGCCAGCAGTTCGATTCTGACCAGCTCCAGGTTGACTCAGCCTTCCATCCTTCCGAGGTCACTAAAATGAGGACCCAGATTGTTGGGGGGCAATATGCTGTCTCTGTAAAATGCTTAGAGAGGGCTGTAAAGCACTGTGAAGTGGTATATAAGTCTAAGGGCTATTGCTATTAAAAGCCGTGATGTCACAGTGGTTGGAAGGCAGCATTACAGGCTGACTCTGCCCATTGCCAGCAGTTCGATCCTGACTGGCTCCAGGTTGACTCAGCCTTCCAGCCTTCCGAGGTCGGTAAAATGAGGACTCAGATTGCTGGGGGCAAATAGGCTGACACTGTAAACTGTTTAGATAGGGCTGTAAAGCAGTATAAAAAGCCTAAGTGCTATTGCTATTGCTTGCTTCCATCCTTTCCTTCTTTGTCTCCTTCCCTCCCTCCCTTCCTTCCTTCCTTCCTTCCTTCCTTCCTTCCTTCCTTCCTTCCTTCCTTCCTTCCTTCCTTCCTTCCTTCCTTCCTTCCTTCCTTCCTGGCACAGTAGTTGGAATGCAGTACTGCAGGCTGACTCTGCCCACAGTCAGGAGTTCAATCCTGACTGGGTCAAGGTTGACTCAGCCTTCCGTCCTTCCGAGGTGGGTAAAATGAGGACCCAGATTGTTGGGGGCAACAGGCGGACTCTGTAACAGCACCAAGAGTGTCGTACAGTAAGATTCTCTGCGAAGATCCTTCTTTGGGTGTCACCCCAGGAAGCCTTTTTTTTTTTAAAGAAAAGAAACGATGGTGAGGCCAGACCAGTGGACTTATGCCAATCAGACTATTTCTGAAAATGGACCTGGTGACATTCTGAAACAGCGTTAAACCCACCGCCCAAACTAGCCTGGTTGATATGCATGCAGGACGAGAGAAAGCTGAAAAGGGAAGTCATAATTATTAGACTCTCTAAAAAGAAGGCAAAGGACCAGCTGTCTGCAAGGAGTATAAATCCTTCCACTCCTCACCATCCAGTCAGAGCTGAAGAAGCTTCTTGGATGAGAAGCGAAACGTCTTCAAAGAAAAACAAGAAAGTTCAGTGGCCTCCTGAAAAAAAAAAAAGCATCTTTGGGACATCCTTAACTAGTCTTGTAAGGGGAAGGCTAAGGGCATCCAAGATCTACTTGATTGTGTGGATGACAGCACCCAAAAGTAATCCATGGATAGCTACAGAGAATGTATCCTTGACTTAGTGACCATCTGAAGCATGGTTCAAGGATCAAGAAACACGGTAAAGGAACTCTTGAGGTTCCCGTGAACAATTCGTGGGTGTAACATAAGATAGATAAAATAACCTTTATTGTCATTTTTTTTTTACTGTGGGCGCATTGGCGCACATTAAAAATGAAATGTAGTTGCTTGCTCTCGAAGTGTACACCTACACAACACAGAGGGCAGCCGTCAATTCTAAACCAGCGTATATATATTTTAGGCCTATGTACTACACCCTCATTCAAAATGGGGCAATTTTTTGGGGGGGGGAGCGAGATCTCATGACTTCCCAAAGAGAATTAAATTTGCCTGGGCAGCTACCAATAACTGGCAGATAATTAAGGCCTGTCAATTAATTGAAGCTATGGTTGCATGACATGCTATCATGAAACCAAGGATAAGATGCGTGAACAAGCAATCTTTTAGTAATAGTAGTAAAGTTGGAAGGGACCTTGGAGATCATCTAGTCCAACCCCCTGCTCAGGCAGGAAACCCTACACCATTTCGGACAAATGGCTGTCCAGTCTTTTCTTAAAAACTTCCAGTGCTGGAGCATTTACTGCTTCTGGAGGCAGGTTGTTCCATTGGTTAATTGTTCTCACTGTCAGGAAGTTTCTCCTTAGTTCTAGGTTGCTTCTCTCCTTGATTAGTTTCCATCCGTTGCTTCTTGTCCTGCCTTCAGGCGCTTTGGAGAAGAGCTTGACTCCCTCTTCTTTGGGGCAGCCCCTGAGATATTGGAATACTGCTACCATGTCCCCCCTCGTCCTTCTCTTCGTTAAACTAGACATACCCAATTCTAGCAACCGTTCCTTATATGTTTTGAACCTCTGCAACTTGAGGTTCTTCAACCAAGCTCGGTGACTCATCTGAATCCATCCTAGCTACCACCTGAAGCCCTGGAGACTCAAGAATTTGGAAGGCCCAATATCACCATGTCTCTACTCTACTGATGGATGAATCCTTGCATGCTTTGTAGGTGGATCTGAAAATCCTGAATGAGACACGAAGTTCATGAGATGTTCCCACCAAATCATGAAGAAAGACATTTCATTTATGGGATTTATGAAAAATATTTGGTTTCAGAGACAGGTTTTTATTTCTTAACGTAGCCAACATCTCCAAATATCGTGGAGGGGGTGTGTGTGTTTCCAAGCTTTCCTGGGGTCTCACCCACTGAAACGCAGAATACTTCCGAGGCTGATTTTTCTCCTCCAAAGCATGGACAATATTATGCTGGGAAAAAGGAGCGTTGAGAGTTAGCTTACCTATCAACAAAGCCTCTTTCTCTGATTTTAGCGGCTGGTTTCGTTTCTCTGCATTTTTTTCTCTGTCTTGGTTGACCAACGGCACCGTCAACCCATTGATTTCCTATAAGGTTGAAAAAAGAAAATTAAATAAAAAACAGGTGTTTCTGTGGAAGACATCCACATCAATAGGCACTGCTGGCATTCTTCCTCTCTCTCTCTCTATATAAAAAAGGACATTACTTTAATTTCCAGCTACAGGCAAGACAATTATAAATTATCGATCTGTTTTCCAACACTGGGTAATTCCCAACTGGATCTAAAGAAAAGAAGAAAAAAAGCAGTTTTGTTTCTCTCTTCCCCCTCTCTTAATTGGCCATCGCTGAAACAGGTCCAGATTAAGCAATAAAGCAGAGTTTTTATTATTTTTTTTATCATCTGCCTTTCGTCGAATGACAAAAACATTCTTCCTTTTCTTATTCACGGTTCTTGCAGTAGGGGGAAAAAAATACAGAAAGCTGTGAATAATTTACACTCTCGGGGTGAAAATAACTGTTTTTCCGCGGAAGGACACAACTTTGTTAAGAAGACACGACTGCTTTGCAAAACAGCACAATAACAACCTTCCCCGTTTACAGAACTCAGCACAGGCAGCCAGTCCTCGAATTACATCGGTTCATTTAGTGACCGTTTCAGAGTTATGGCAGCAGTGAGAAAACTTGACTTACGACCGTTTTTCACACTGACGACCGTTGCGGCATCATCCCCGCGGGTCACGTGATCAAAATTCGGAGGAGGTTTGGCAACTGACTCATACTTATTGCCGTTGCTCTGTCCCAAGGTCATGTGATCCCTTTTTGCAACCTTTTAACAAGCGAAATCAATGGGGGAAGCCAGATTCGTTTAACAACCACGTTACTAACTTAGCAACAATCAACCAGTGGAACGGCTTCCGACCAGAAGTTGTGGGTGCTCCAACACTGGAGGCTTTTAAGAAGGGGCTGGACAACCATTTATCTCCAAGGTCCCTTCCAACTTCTATTCTATTCTATTCTATTCTATTCTATCCTATCCTATCCTATCCTATCCCATCCCATCCCATCCCATCCCATCCCATCCCATCCCTTTCCTTTCCATTCCATTCCATTCCATTCCATTCTATTCTATTCTATTCTATTCTATTCTATTCTATTCTATATTTTCTATTCTATTCTATTCTATTCTATTCTATTCTATTCTATTCTATTCTATTCTATTCTATTCTATTCTATTCTATTCCATATTTTCTATTCTATTCCATTCCATTCCATTCCATTCCATTCCATTCCATTCTATTCTATTCTATTCTATTCTATTCTATTCTATTCTATTCTATATTTTCTATTCTATTCTATTCTATTCTATTCTGTTCTGTTCTGTTCTGTTCTGTTCTGTCCCGTCCCGTCCCGTCCCATCCCATCCCATCCCTTTCCTTTCCATTCCATTCCATTCCATTCCATTCCATTCCATTCCATTCCATTCCATTCTATTCTATTCTATTCTATTCTATTCTATTCTATTCTATTCTATTCTATTCTATATTTTCTATTCTATTCTATTCTATTCTATTCTATTCTATTCTATTCTATTCTATTCTATTCTATTCTATTCTATTCCATATTTTCTATTCTATTCTATTCTATTCTATTCTATTCTATTCCATATTTTCTATTCTATTCCATTCCATTCCATTCCATTCTATTCTATTCTATTCTATTCCATATTTTCTATTCTATTCTATTCTATTCTATTCTATATTTTCTATTCTATTCTATTCTATTCTATTCTATTCTATTCTATTCCATATTTTCCATTCCATTCCATTCCATTCCATTCCATTCCATTCCATTCCATTCCATTCTATTCTATTCTATTCTATTCTATTCTATTCTATTCTATTCCATATTTCTATTCTATTCTATTCTATTCTATTCTATTCTATTCTATTCTATTCTATATTTTCTATTCTATTCTATTCTATTCTATTCTATTCTATTCTATTCTATTCTATTCTATTCTATTCTATTCTATTCTATTCTATTCCATATTTTCTATTCTATTCTATTCTATTCTATTTTATTCTATTCTATTCTATTCTATTCTATTCTATTCTATTCTATTCTATTCTATTCTATTCTATTCTATTCTATCCTATCCTATCCCATCCCATCCCATCCCATCCCATCCCATCCCATCCCATCCCTTTCCTTTCCATTCCATTCCATTCCATTCCATTCCATTCCATTCCATTCTATTCTATTCTATTCTATTCTATTCTATTCTATTCTATTCTATTCTATTATTTTATTCTATTCTATATTTTCTATTCTATTCTATTCTATTCTATTCTATTCTATTCTATTCTATTCTATTCTATCCCATCCCATCCCATCCGTTTCCTTTCCATTCCATTCCATTCCATTCCATTCTATTCTATTCTATTCTATCCCATCCCATCCCATCCCATCCCATTCCTTTCCTTTCCTTTCCATTCTATTCTATTCCATATTTTCTATTCTATTCTACTCTATTCTATTCTTCTAGTATTAATTGGGACCCACCCAGATAAATATACGGAGGACTCCCAGGGTCCTGCTATTGCTACGCGCCATGCTATTATTCTGTTAAAATGTCCTTTTAAGAGACCAGGCTTTCTTAGGAAAATCGAAAGAATTAAAATAACAGTGGTATTTGACTCTATATAGTTTCTCTTCCCCCCAGAAAATGTGTGAGGCAAATAAAAGGATAGGATTTATTTATTTATTAAATTTCTATGCCATCCATCCCCTCTACAAGGTGGACTGCGGGGCTTACAAATTACGAAAACGAGTGAAAAAGAACCGAAAAGATGAAAATACACTGAATATATCGAATATGTACCTGTCATCCTTGATTTAGGGATGCAGGTCTTTATTGCCTCCTGGACAATAAATCTCCAGGTGATGGTTGCCCCAAAGGTGCTTTTTTCGAGAGTCCATTTGGACTGTCTTGTTTTGCTTTGAAGACGTTTCGCTTCTCCTCCCAAGAAGCTTCTTCCATTCTGACTTTGGTTGCGTTCTTCAGTCTGAACCGAAGAAGCTTCTTGGACGAGAAGAAAAACGTCTTCAAAGAAATACAAAGTCCAGTTGCCTTTTTTTTTAAAAAAAAAAACATCTTTGGGAGATCCTGCATAAATGGCTGTCCACTCTTTCCTTGCACCCTGGGAGACAAACTGCTTCCCTGGTTAATTTTTTTCTCGTTCTCAGTATTAATACCACTTTACAAGGCCTTGGTAAGGCCACACTGGGAATATGGCATCCAGTTTTGGTCCCCACGATGTAAAAAAGATGTTGAGACTCTAGAAATTGTTCAGAGAAGAGCAACAAAGAGGATCAGGGGACTGGAGGCTAAAACATATAAGGAACGGTGGCTGGAATTGGGTATGTCTAGTTTAGTGGAGAGAAGGACGAGGGGGGACAGGATAGCAGCCTTCCAATATCTCAGGGGCTGCTCCAAAGAAGAGGGAGTCAAGCTATTCTCCAAAGCACCTGAAGGCAGAGCAAGAAGCAATGGATGGAAACTGATCAAGGAGAGAAGCAACCTGGAACTAAACAGAAACTTCCTGACAGTGAGAACAATTAACCAGTGGAACAGCCTGCCTCCAGAAGTGGTGAATGCTCCAACCCTGGAAGCTTTTAAGAAGAAACTGGACAGCCATTTGTCCGAAATGGTGTAGAGTTTCCTGCCTGAGCAGGGTGTTGGACTCGATGACCTCCAAGGTCCCTTCCAACTTTATCATCATCATCATCATCATCATCATTTCTTCTGAGTAAAATTCATTCAGTTTTAACCTTGAGTTTTTTTGTTTCTTTTTTGTTTGTTGAATGAATGCAACACCTTTGGTTAATTTACGGTTCAATATAAGCCGTCTGGAATAAAACTCAATTTCCACGTTAACTCGTAAAACCCAATCATCAATTTAACTTGTGTTGTATGTGGGTGTTGCCGGTCGAACTCAGTGGGGTGTGATATTGTGGTTTTCTTAAGCTGCACCAAGAAAGCAGCTGTCTCTTTAAGTTTATCGTGCAAGTATAGAAAATATAAGTGTCTGTTGTGGATTTAGATTCAACGTTGAGTATCACGATGCCTCTGGCGTTATAAAAGAACACAATGTCAAGCAACATCGTTATTTCAGAAATGAAAAATAATAGATCACCGAGGACTAGAATCTTATAAATGTCAAAGAGATAATAGAGAAAGAGGATTTCCAATTGGAAGTAAAACAACACGCCTCCATAACGGCTGGTTCATGAAGATCTCCTTTTAAAAAAATGGTTTTAGACGGACATCCCCAAGCAGCAAATGTGGGTTTAATTCAGGCTATTGATTTCCTTCCAGATAATAAAGTTGTCCGCGCTCCAAACAAGGAAAGGAACTTCGTGAGGAATGATAAGAGTCTATCACGCAAAAAGAAAATGGGAAATTGTGTGAAAGATTCAAACACCCGTTGGGGGCAAAGCAGGAAAAATGAAGTCACGTTAAGCGAGGTAGCCCAAAGCAGGAACATCAGATGTGGTTGAAGAAAGAGAGGCAGGATGAAAAGAGAATTTTAAAAAATGGGCTTCAAGTGGACAATAACAGAATAACTCAGTTGGAACAGGACCTTAGAGGTCTTCTAGTCCAACCCCTGCTCAAGCAGAAACAGGCCATGAATAATTAGGATGAAAGAGTCAATGACATGCAAAGCAATTTCTAATTGTTATTTATCCAAACTGGCTGCTTTTGATCAGAAAAATCTTAGGGTTAATAAGGGATCCAGCTATGTTTTCCTCAGTAATAATGTAAAGTGATTGGTTTTAGAATCACAGAGAAAATGGTCACCTGGTGACTCGTTTCATGGTTGCATCGCATAAGGACAAAAATTCCCGCGCCAAAATTGTGGTCATAAGTTGAGGACTTCCTTTACACTCCTTTCCTACCCAGAGGAAGTTATTTTTTTTTTAATACCTGAGAACATTAAATAGTGATGCCTTCCCTAAATTCAGAACTAATACAGGTAGTCCTCAACGTACGACGACAATTGAGCCCAAAATATCTGTCGCTAAGTGAGACAGTTATTAAGTGAATTTTGGGGCAAAATTCACTTAATAACTGCAGTTGTTAAGTTAGTCACACGGTCGTTAAGCGAATCCGGATTCCCCCACTGACTTTGCTCGTCACAAGGTCGCCAAAGGAGATCACGTGACCCCGGGATACTGCAACTGTCATAAGCACATGCCACTTGCCAAGCCTATGAATTTTGATCAAGTGACCCCGGGACGTCGCAATCGTCATAAAATGTGACTCAGTTGTCAAATGTCTGAATTCTGATCCATAATGCAAAGGTCATAAGTATGAAAAACAATCATAAGTCATTTTTTTTCAATGACTTGTAACTTCAGTCACTAACTGGACTGTTGTAAGTTGGGGATTGCTTGTATTCTGCACTGTACAGCCTTACAACTCGCCTCTCACAACTGCATTTTGTTCTGCTGGATGTAAAACAGGATTTTTTTCTTACCTCGCCTTGAATCAATAATTCTCTAATTCCATGACCTATGAAAATCTGACATGGAGGTAAATATTTACTCCTGGATTGCTAAATGATAAGATATATATATATATATATTTGGAGAGTATGCAATCTCAGACGCAATCTGTTGGATCAGGCCAGGTTAAAAAAAAAAAAATCTAGCAAATACATTCGCAGATGTTATGCCTGCTAAATATTAAACTCGGCTAGCCTTTTCTGATTAAATGCGCCGGGTATCTTGTACTTAATTCAAATTTCGCTCAGGGTCACAGATCAAAAATCCGGTATAAAACATCAAACAACAAAACATGTGTTACAACTCAAATATTCAAGGGGAGCTGCGTAGCTAATTGGTTTCTAACATGAAAGCCACCTATTAGATTTTAATTACACCTAAAATTTCCATACAGCCATCACGACTGAACAATATTTTGCTTTTTTTTTGCGATGCCCCTTATAGAAAAAAAGGGTGTTTTCTTTTTTCAAATTAAAAGCTGGATTGGTTTACTAAGAGGAGTAATATTAATCCAAGGGCACCATGAATGGATGGGTCAGCAAAACACTCTCCATGAAGGGACTAATTAAGCTCAGATGTTTTGCAGATTTCATGCTCAAAGCCAACACTTGTCTGTCAAGAACAGAGAGAATGCTACTACTGATTGTCCTCAACTTACAACGGTGTGTTTAGTGACAGGCCAAATCATGCAGCAACTAACCAGCTGGTCCGTTGTTTCTTCAGCTTCTTTGCAGAGGTGGCATTTGCTGTTTGTTGCCGTCTTTTCAATTCTGTATGTTTTTCTTGTATAGGTCAGGGGTAGGCCACCTTGGCTCTTTTATGACTCGTGGACTTCAACTCCCAGAATTCCTGAGCCAGCCATGAGGGGGCCATAGTTCCCCCATGCTGGCTATAGACCAACTCTACATCCGGTGGAACTACTGGTTTGTACCTTTAGAGCAGGGGTCTTCAAACTTGGCCTTTTATGACTTGTGGACTTCAACTCCCAGAATTCCTCAGCCAGACATGCTGAGGGGAAAGGGAGAGGTTTCCAAGCTGAGCCATGCTGGCTGAGGAATTTTGGGAGTTGAAGTCCACCAGTCATGAAGGGGCCATAGTTTTCCCCATGCTGGCTCAGGAATTCTGGGAGTTGAACTCTGATATAGGGCAGGGGTGGGGAACCTTGGCTCTTTTATGACTGGTGGACTTCAACTCCCAGAATTCCTGAGCCAACCACGCTGAGGGGAAAGGGAGAGGTTTCCAAGCTGAGCCAGGCTGGCTCAGGAATTCTGAGAGTTGAAGTCCATGAGTCATAAAACAGCCAAGGTTGCCTACCCCTGGTCTAGGTCAACTTGAGGGATATCGATGGAGGTTCTCAGTCCTCCAGGTCATGGTTGTCCCAAAGATTCTTCTTCAAGAGATAACTGGGCTTCCTTTGTGTTTCCTTGAAGAGGTTTCACTTCTCATCCAAGAAGCTTCTTCAATTCTGGCAGAATGGTGGGGGAATGGAAGGATTGTATTTCTTTGTAGTCCTCTGGTCATTAGTACTCTCTCTGAGGATCGTTGAGGCCACTTGGAGGTTTTATTTGTGCCCTCAGGGACACCTGAGTGGCGCAAATGGGTGTGGAGACTTCTTGGAACTGATGAAAGGACTTGTGTTGTACACAGGAGATGGGTGGCGTTGTGTCTCTCCCCCTCTATTGAGAGAAGGGAGTTCAATTTGGACATGGAAGGTCTCTTTGGCTCCTCTTTCAAACCAGTGGTCCTCTTTGTCCAGAATGTGGACTCTGAGGGCGCTGATAAATCTCCAAGTGGCCTCAGTACCTCTCAGAAAGAGCACCAACAATCAGATGACTGCAAGGAATAGTAATCCTTCCATCCTCCATCATTCAGCCAGAACTGAAGAAGCTTCTTAGATGACAAGCGAAACATCTTCAAGAGTCCAGTTGCCTTTTGAAAAAGCAACTTTCGGTCAACTTGTAGGAAACTCAATATATAAATGGGGATAGTGGTAGTAAGACTGTCTAGCCGCTTACTACCTTGATCTGAAGTAAACCTCGAGCTTTGCCTCGACGCACTTCCATAATGCACTTGTGTTACTTTCTAGAGCAGTGGTTCTCAACCTGTGGGTCGGGACCCCATTTGGGGTCGAACGACCATTTCACGGGGGTCGCCAAACAACGCAGTCCGCCATTTTTTCCCCCTTTTCCTTAGCTGTGCTACTCCCTTTTATTCTGTTGGCTTTTGAAAGCCAATAGAATAGACTCTCTTGAATAGAGTCTCATTCTATTGGCTTTCAAAAGCCAATAGGAATTGTCCAGGCTGTCTCTGCCCTGCTGAGCCCGCCCAAAGTCCCATTTGCAAACGGTGCTGCACCAGTTGAGTAGTCCTCGATTTACGACCGGTTGAATAGTCCTCGACTTACGACCGGTTGGGAGTCGCGGCATTAAAAAGCTTGAGCACCACTGTTCTAGAGACTATTTAATATCACAGGGGCTTTTCATTACAACTTATCTACATTCTAGCACAGCTGAGCGGTGCTCGAGATAGATTAAAATATTTTCAATTTCCTTCCCCGTATTATTATTATTAGAAGATTGTTTTTCCTTTGGCATTTCATCCTTGTATCTCATTTTCCAGGCCAGCACCATGGAAACCCTTTAATAAACAACTACAGATGTCAAAGTGATTGGAAAAGAAAACAACTGGAGTATGAAATATTTATTCTACAGGAAGAAAATGAAAAGAAAAACCTATTGGAGCTTCCCAGAGCAACTCTAAATAACAGAAAAAGGAAATATCTCAGATAAGGGGGTGTGTGTGACCCAAGTGAACTAAGCAGTTGTGTAGGGTGACAATCTAGAAAGGACCCCCACATTCTGAAAGAAAGAAAAAATCAAATGCAGAAAGTCCTCGCATTACGACCACAGCAGAGCGCAAACTCTTGCTAAGCAAAACCTTCGTTAAGCGAATTTTGCCCCTTTTACGACGTCTCTTCCAACGGTTAATAAGCGAATCATTGCAGTTGTTAAATTAGAAACACAATTGTTCAATGAATCCAGGTTTCCCCATTAACCTTGCTTGTCAGAAGGTCACAAAAGGGGATCACTACAACAGTCATAAGTACATGTCAGTTGCCTGGCCTCTGAATTTTGATCACGTGACCACGAGGACGCTGCAATGGTTGTAAGTATGAAAAGCGATCGTCGGTTGCTTTTTTCAGTGTCGTCGTTATCTTTGAACGGTCACTAAATGAATTGTTGTAAGCTGAGGACTGTAGGAGAATTAACTATTCTTTTGTGGAGGTTCTACTACTCCTAGGGCCGGTTGGTGGTTACTTATCTCCACTGTGGCATTTTTAATTTATTTAGAGAATTTATTTGGCTGCCCACTCATAATCAGCTTATAAAAATTTTAAAAAACTCAATATAAAAACAATAATTCTCCCCCTGGCCATAACGAGCAATCAAATAAGCCAGGGGTTTTCAAACTTGGGAGAGAGAGAGAGAGAGAGAGAGAGAGAGAGGGAGGGAGGGAGGGAGAGAGAGAGAGGGAGAGAGAAATAGAAAGAGAGAAAGGGAGAGAGAGAGGAAGAGAGAGGAAGAGATAGAGAGAAAGGGAAAGAGAGAGACAGAGAAAGAGACAGAGAAAGAGAGGGATAGAAAGAGAGAGAGAAAGGGAGGAAGAGGAAGAGAGAGAGAAGAGAGAGAGAAAGGGAGAGAGAGGAAGAGGAGAGAAAGAGAGGAGAGAAAGAGAAAAAGAGAGAAAGAGAGAGGGGGAGAGAGAAGAGAGAAAGAGAAATAGAAAGAAAGAGAGAAAGGGAGAGAGAGAGAGGAAGAGAGAGGAAGAGATAGAAAGGGAGAGAGAGAAAGAGAGGGATAGAAAGAGAGAGAGAGAGAAAGAGGAAGAGGAAGAGAGAGAAGAGAGGGAGAGAAAGAGAGAAATAGAAAGAAAGAGAGAAAGGGAGAGAGAGAGAGGGAGAGAGAGGAAGAGATAGAAAGGGAGAGAGAAAGAGAGGGATAGAAAGAGAGAGAGAAAGAGGAAGAGGAAGAGAGAGAGAAGAAGAGAGGGACAGAGAGAGAAAGGGAGAGAGAGGAAGAGGAGAGAAAGAGAGAAAGAAGGAGAGAGAGAGAGAAAGAGAGAGAGAGGGAGATAGCTGTCAGAATCTGCTTTCTTATTCCAATTTAAAATAACCTCCCAAAGATTTTCCAAATCGTGGAAGGAACATCTCTGCCCTTCCTTTGCAGACCAGATCTTGCTCTGGCTACGAGGGTATTTGCTAAATCCAGCTTGTCAACTGTATCAAATAGGTACTAATCCCATTAAATGCATTACAGACCACTAATAACCGTGCGGAAAACTGAGCAATCCTTTCCTCGCCAGACATTTTGATCTGCAAACACTCAGCCGGGAGCCTCGGGGGAGAAAAGATTGTCAACTTCCCTTATTAACGTATGTAATTCCGTAATTCACATTTCTCCGACGAGTCGCCCCGACGTATTAATATCCAGCATTTTAAAGAAGCATTTGCCGTGTTGCACACTTGACAGGCCTCTCATCTGTCCGTCCACTCTATTCTATTCTATTCTATTCTATTCTATTCTATTCTATTCTATTCTATTCTATTCTATTCTATTCTATTCTATTCTATTCTATTCTATCCTATCCTATCCTATCCTATCCTATATTTCTATCCTATCCTATCCTATCCTATCCTATTCCATTCCATTCCATTTTGCATTCTATTCTATTCTATTCTATTCTATTCTATTCTATTCTATTCTATTCTATTCTATTCCATTCCATTCCATTCCATATTCTATTCTATTCTATTCAATTCTATTCAATTCTATTCTATTCTATTCCATATTCTATTCTATTCTATTCTATTCTATTCTATTCTATTCTATTCTATTCTATTCTATTCTATTCTATATTTCTATCCTATCCTATCCTATCCTACCTATCCTATCCTATCCTATCCTATCCTATCTTATCCTATCCTATCCTATCCTATCCTATTCCATTCTATTTTGCATTCTATTCTATTCTATTCTATTCTATTCTATTCTATTCTATTCTATTCTATTCTATTCTATTCTATTCTATTCTATTCTATTCTATCCTATATTTCTATCCTATCCTATCCTATCCTATCCTATCCTATCCTATCCTATCCTATTCCATTCCATTCCATTTTGCGTTCTATTCTATTCTATTCTATTCTATTCTATTCTATTCTATTCTATTCTATTCTATTCTATTCTATTCTATTCTATTCTATCCTATCCTATATTTCTATCCTATCCTATCCTATCCTATCCTATCCTATCCTATCCTATCCTATTCCATTCCATTCCATTTTGCGTTCTATTCTATTCTATTCTATTCTATTCTATTCTATTCTATTCTGCATTCTATTCTATTCTATTCTATTTTAGAATTGTGGCCATTAAGTCGAGGACCGCCTGTATTATCAGCGGCCCCGGAAAGGACTCTGCATGCTGCCTATAATTGCTTCGATCTGAACATCAATCAAAGAAAAGCCAAATGTAACTGGAAGATTGGGGTCTTCACATGAGGTCTAGCATGCTGAACCTTTTTGAAATGAGAGCCGCCAACCTCACCGGCTTCTGAAAATTCAGCGCCGAAAGCTGGACATCTACACCAACTGGGTTATGCCTATTTCTCTGTCCCAGGTGTATAAATGTTTCAGCAAATGAGAAATATTAAACAAAAAACAAAAAACACCTTTGCCACGATAAATGTCGCAAGGCAAGCCAGCCGTTTCCTGTTAATTCTGGCAAGGCAAATTAAAAAACTAAAAATCATTTATCTTGAAATAAGCACCCCTTCGGTTCCACAAAAGGTTACTCTTTGTAGGACCATTAATCCATTAAAAGCCAGCTTTGATTTTTTTTCGAAGTGCAAGCCAAAAACACAAATCCAAAAGTTGCACCTACTTTTGCCTGAGATTCGTCGTGCCCGTTCGTCTCTAACTCCTTGGCATTTTTTTTTAACTGCGGAAGAAAGAGAGAGAGAGAGAAAAAAACCCAATCACGATTAGCGGTGTTTCACACAATTATTGTTGATTTATAACCAGGCAAGGCTTCCAATGAACAAAATATACGGAGCATACAACTCTAATGAGCTCTTTGTCGAAACTAGTTAGGAAGCAACCTAGTTAAGATCTGATAGGTTGGCTTAAATAATAATAATGATGATGATGATGATGATAAAATAAAATAAAAGGAAGCCAACGCCAAGACTGGATCGTTACTTTTTAAAAAAATAATAAGATTAGGAAGCAGTCTCAAGGCATAAGAAGGGTGCAAAATTGGCTTTCAAGAGTAATAAATGCTTTCATTTCCCGTTTGGCTGCTATTAATTTGGAACTTTGCAGCGGTTGCAGACGTTGCTGCTAGCTAAATAGCAGGCAGCTAATAATTGCTTCTGAGTTACGAGTTTTGAGCATTTTTCTGCTCAGGAACCTGTCGGGAAGATAAAACCGTTCATTTTGTGGCCTCTGTCTGGTTGATGCCCAAATGTCTTCCCCACATTCTGGATGGCTGAAGGCCATCCAGAAAAAAAAGAAAGAGAAATATTCTTAGGTGGGGAAAAAAAAATGAAATGTCAAGTTGCCTTCAGAAATTGTGGGTGCTTCATTCACTGGAGGTTTTTAAGAAAAGACCGCCCAGCCATCTATCTGAAATGGTCTAGTAGGGCAGGGGTCTTCAAACTGGGCCCTTTGATGACTTGTGGACTTCGACTCCCAGAATTCCTCAGCCAGCCTCCATTTTGTTTGTTAGATTTAAGACAGGGGTCTTCAAACTGGGCCCTTTTATGACTTGTGGGCTTCAACTCCCAGAATTCCTCAGCCAGGCACACGTGGGAGTTGAAGTCCACAAGTCATAAAAGGGCCAAGTCTGAAGACCCCTGCCCTAGGGTCTCCTGCTTGAACAGGGGGTTGGACTAGAAGACCTCCAAGGTCCCTTCCAATTCTATTCTGATTGATTGATTGGTTGGCTATTGCCCCAAAATGCTGAGGCAGGTGATCTGGCTGTGTTGTAACAGAACAGAACTGTTTTTTGGGGGGGAAAGGACCTTGGAGGTCATCTATCCAACCCCCTGCTCAGGCAGGAAACCCTACACCATTTCAGACAAATGGCTGTCCAGTCTTTTCTTGAAAGCTTCCAGTGTTGGAGCATTCACTGCTTCTGGAGGCAGGTTGTTCCATTGGTTAATTATTCTAACTGTCAGGAAGTTTCTCCTTAGTTCTAGGTTGCTTCTCTCCTTGATTAGTTTCCATCCGTTGCCTCTTGTCCTGCCTTCAGGCGCTTTGGAGAATAGCTTGACCCCCTCTTCTTTGTGGCAGCCCCTGAGATATTGGAACGCTGCTATCATGTCACCCCATGTGTCTTGTGTGGTTTTGGCTAAATTGTAGAATGTTTGTTTCATTGTTCCAAATTACTGGACTAGATGACCTCCAAGGTCCCTTCCAACTCTATTATTGTTGTTGTTGTTGTTGTTATGGATCATCGCACAGTAAGCCAGGTGTTCAGACTAGATTTGGCATTTTTGTCTACCTATCGAGTCCTTCCAAAGACCTGGGATAGGCAGATGTGGATGTTTGATGGTATTATAGATATCGTCGCAGGATGGAGGCGGTTCCTAGTAAGGCCGCCTTTTGCAATTGACTCATGGTGAATTTGTCAATGCCAATGGTGTTCAAGTGGTGCTCCAGTTGTTTTGGGATTATTATTATTATTGTTATTATGGATCATCGCACAGGCAGCCAGATGTTCAGACTGGATTTGACATTTTTGTCTACCTATCGAGTCCTTGCCCAGGACCTGGGATAGGCAGATGTGGATGTTTGATGGTATTATAGATATCGTTGCAGGATGGAAGCAGTTCCTAGTAAGGCCGCCTTTTGCAATTAACTAATGACGAATTTGTCAATGCCAATGGTGTTCAAGTGGTGCTCCAGTTGTTTTGGGATTGCACCCAAGGCGCCTATGACTATTGGTACTACCCTTGCTTGCTTTTGCCACAGTCTTTCTATTTCTATTTGTAGGTCTTTGTATTTTGTTATCTTCTCCAGTTCTTTCTTCTTCTTCTTCTTCTTCTTCTTCTTCTTCTTCTTCTTCTTCTTCTTCTTCTTCTTCTTCTTCTTCTTCTTCTTCTTCTTCTTCTTCTTCTTCTTCTTCTTCTTCTTCTTCTTCTTCTTCTTCTTCTTCTTCTTCTTCTTCTTCTTCTTCTTCTTCTTCTTCTTCTTCTTCTTCTTCTTCTTCTTCTTCTTCTTCTTCTTCTTCTTCTTCTCCTTCTCCTTCTCCTTCTCCTTCTCATTATTATCATTATCATTATCATTATTATTATTTTGTTAGAAAAAAGTTTTAGGTTTATTTATCAACGTTTTTTTACAACTTCCCTAGACAAAAATTCTTCCAGGAAGATCAGAGAAGAGAGTTCCATGGGATAACCATCCTAGGCTGATCATTGTTGTAAATTCTATTTTTTTACACTTCTGACCAATTTTCAGCCAGCTGTAGTAGAGAGGTTTCTTTTTAATATGTCTTCTAGATTTCCTCCCTTTGAGTCCAACAGTTCTAAGCTTCCATTTCTTAACAATGGTTCTTAAGACTGAAATTGCTAGGTGGAAGCACTTATAGATGTTTTATCACCTTTATCTGCTTTGTAAGGGTGAATTATTTCCCACTTCAAAGGCTGAGACAGCAGTTTAGAAGAGGCCACCCTGGTGAAAAGAGACCGAACAATTATCGCAGCCTGAGAGACGAGAAAGGTAAGCTCCGGGTGTTTACCCCTGGGACGATCACTTGGCAGCCACTGGAGCCACAGTCTTTGGGGCCTTATTAACAACTTTATGGGGATGGTTTTTTTTAGGACTGATCTACTGAATCAACTAGAAGGATGCTCGAATTTCTGTAGGTACCTTTCCAACTATTTTCTTATTTTGAATCTGTAAACAACTGCAGGCAGACTGTAAGTACACGTTCAAATGTATGATATGATGCTGTTCTTGAGTTTGTAACTATGTCATGGAGAAGACATGGACATTGTAAGAAAGATAGATGATAGGTAGGTAGGTAGACAGGTAGGTAGGTAGGTAGACGGATGGATGGACAGATGGATAGATGGATGGATGGACAGATGGATAAGAGGATGGATAAATGGATAGATGGATGGATGGATAGATAGGTAAGATAGATAGATAGATAGATAGATAGATAGATAGATAGATAGATAGATAGATAGATAGATAGATAGATAGAGAATGAATGGATGGATGGATGGATGGATGGATGGACAGATGGATAAGTGGATGGATGGATGGATAGATAGATAGATAGATAGATAATGGATAGATGGATGGATGGATGGATAGATAGATAGATAGATAGATGCATGGATGGATGGATGGATGGTAGATGGATGGACAGATGGATAAGTGGATGGATAAATGGATAGATGTGTGGATGGATGGATAGATAGATAGATAGATAGATAGATAGATAGATAGATAGATAGATAGATAATGGATAGATAATGGATAGGATAGATAGATAGATAGATAGATAGATAGATAGATAGATAGATAGATGCATGCATGTATGTATGTATGTATGTATGGATGGATGGATGGATGGTGGATGGATGGATGGTGGATGGATGGACAGATGGATAAGTGGATGGATAAATGGATAGATGGATGGATGGGTGGATAGATAGATAGATAGATAGATAGATAGATAGATAGATAGATAATGGATAGATGGATAGATGGATGGATAGATAGATAGATAGATAGATAGATAGATAGATAGATAGATAATTTTTGTTGTCTGGAGCAGATTTACCTGAAAGCAAATGAGAATTTTGCAGGATTGAGAACTTCCCAGAAGAATTCCTGATTATGGGAAGGCAGCTAAACCTACGTAGATTTACTTAAAATGTAAATCCCCAGGATTTGCAATGGCATTTCTCCCTCACGTCAAAACAACCGGGATTTTTTCATTAACTAAACCCAGAGATTCTTCTAGGAGAGACAAATCCTTATTACGTGTGGTTGAACATGCCGAGAACATCCTCCGTGGGTAAACCTTTAGATACTATCCCCCAAAAGATGCTTTACTCCAGGGAAAAGAGAAGAAAAGAACTATTTGCCGAGCCTTGCAAAAAAGATTATTATTATTTTTTTAAATATCACTGAGGAAATGAGGCAACACCATACTGTGTAACTTTGTTCAGCAGAGAACAGAAAGAATCGGGAAAGAATCACAGGCTTATTTTTTCATATTATCTGCTTTATCTCTCCACCTGCAAATTGGAATCCGCTTTGAGCAGAGCAGGGAGAGGGGAAAAAAAAAACCTCATTTATTCAGTGTATAAAATGATAAATAAGAATGCTAGATTCCCAGCAGCTAACAGTTACAAAAATACAGTGTACCTTCAATTAACGGGTTTCAAAATCAGAATCAGAACACTTAAAAGAATTCCATCCATTTATTTCTCTCTCTGCCTTCTGTCTTTGTGTGTTTGTGTGTGTGTGTGTTTTGTGTGTATGTGTGTGCGTAGATGGTGTGTGGGGGGCAGAGATTGACTTTGTCATGGGCGTTTTTGTGTTTGCAGGAAAAAAGAAAGGCGGGAAAGATAGAGAATAATGAGACGTCGAAATAAACAGCATCACACTGGTACAATGCTAATAAATACAGGCCTTTCACACCCAATTCCAGCTCTCTGTTCCTTTTATTTCTTCCTAATTGCTTATTCCGACAATGCACAAATGTTTGAAAATGACTATTCTATAGATGTGGAGAACTCCATTAGGAGATCAAACGTTCAATTAAACTGTCTCGAATCACACAATTTTATTAAAGAAGGATTTGGCGCAGAATTGAAAGACTACTGAAACACGAAAAGAAAAAAAAGATATGGAAGAATGAAAGGAAAAGCGAAGGACAGAAAAAAGACTAAGAAAAGGGGGGGAAAAGAAAGAAAAATAACTCCAGGAACGCTCACAAGCCTAATGATTGCAATGTTCACCCCTGCGAATTACATAGCATGGTTTCCCTTCTTCCCTTCATCTGTAAATCCCAAAATCACCAATTCCCTTTGTCCGTTTTCAGCAAAAAAAAAAAGGGGGGGGGGGTCCTTGAAGAGAATCCAGTTTTTTATAAAAGCAGTTGTGGTTCCCTCTGTAAGCAAACAAACCAATGTTGTCCTTTCTGCAAAGTCAGCCATCTTCATTGTTTATTGCTCCACTGTGGATATTTGTGCGTTCTTTCATTTTTGTGTGTATGATAATATTGCTGCAGTTACCATATGCAAAACTAATTGTCCACCAGTAAATATTCTTAAATTAAAAAGAGACATTATCTCTCTCTCTCTCTCTCCATCCATCCATCCATCCTTCCATTATCTATTATCTACCTATGATCTCTCTCCATTATCTATCATCTATGTCTCTCTCTCTATCTCTGTCTCTCCACCCACCCATCCATCCATCCATTATCTATTATCTCTCTCCATTATCTATTGTCTGTCTCACTCTCTCTCTCATCTCTCTGTCTCTCCATCCATCCATCCATCCATCCATCCATCCATCCATCCATCCATCCTCTATCTACTAAATCTCTCTCCATTATCTATCATATCTATCTATCTACAGTATCTATCTATCTATCTATCTATCTATCTATCTATCTATCTATCTATCTATCCATCCATCCATCCATCCATCCATCCATCCATCCATCCATCCATCCATCCATCTATCTATCTATCTATCTATCTATCTATCTATCTATGATCTATCTAATTTATCATCTATCTATCCAATTTATAGACCTGCCATCTCACAAGCAAGTGACTCTGGCAGCATACAACAAAACCAAAACAATAAATCTCTAAAAACATTATTAAAATAATGTTAAAAAAACTGATTTCTCAGCCTGAGGCTTTGCCCACATTATAGTCATCTTTCTGTATCAGGGAAACTGAGCCACGGAGCTTGGCCTCAACTGTCCTTGTTAGCACGCTACGGTTTTATAACGGCAAGTTACCAAACCCAATCCTTTCCTTAATTCCAGCAGCTACTTAATCTCTTGATAATCAGCAATGAATTAACGTCAATTAGACGACAGAATTACCAAGCTTTTATCAGCTTCAGCTGAAATGACTCTGGCTACAATGATGGCAGACTTAACTCTGAGGTCCTGTCTACAAAGCCTATGCCATTTCAGACAACCGGTTGTCCAGTCTCGTCTTAATAAATTCCAGTATTGGTGCATTCACAATTTTGGGAGGCAAGCTGTTCAACTTACTTACTTAGGGACTCCTGGAGTCACACACTGTTGACGCTTCTCCATTCAGTTTACACTTTAGGGCAAATCCGGCTGCTTAAGAGACCTATAGAGAGCTATTCAATCTGAGAGGACCGACCTTGTACCCAACAAGCTACTCACCTGTTCCTGTAGGATCTTCAGCAAGGCCTGCGTGTGGGAATGTTCTTCTTTTGCTTGTTCAAGTTCCAACTTCTTGTTATTTAATTCCTCTTGGATTTTCAACAGTTGCTACAAAACAAGAAGGGATGTTGATAATTATAGAGGGTTGATTTATTTAGCCAGTATGGCAGGGGTCCTCAACCTTGGTCACTTTTAAGACTTGTGGACTTCAACTCCCAGAATTCCTCAACCAGTATAGCAGGAGTCCACAACCTTGGCCACTTTAAGACTTGTGGACTCCAACTCCCAGAATTCCTCAGGTTGAGGACCCCTGCCGTACTGGCTGAGGAATTCTGGGAGTTGAAGTCCACAAATCTTAAAGTGGCCAACGTTGAGGACCCCTGCCGTACAGCATAACATGAATAAGTAAAAGTTTCCCCCTGTCCAGTTGTGTACGACCCTAGGGTGCGGTTCTCATCTGTTTCTTGGCCGAGGGAGCCAGCCATGTCCGAAGACATTTTCCATGGTCATGTGGCCCTCACGGCCATACGCCAAAGGTGCACGGACCGCTGTTACCTTCCCACCGAAGTGGTACCTATTTATCTACTCACGTTTGCATGCTTTCCTGGGAGGAGCTGAGCCAAGGAATGGGAGCTCACCCAGTCTCACAGTGCTCAGGTCTCAAACCCGGGTTGTCAGCTCTCCAGCTGGCAAGCCCTAGCGTCTTTAACCGCTGAGCCATCGTGCCCCTCCCCCTCTTATCCCATGCATGGACTTACAACATACAGTATAAAAATGTTCCACCTAAATTAAAAATTAAAAACACAGTAAAAGGTAAAGTTTCTCCTTAGTTCCAGGTTGCTTCTCTCCTTGATTAGTTTCCATCCGTTGCTTCTTGTCCTGCCTTCAGGTGCTTTGGAGAACAGCTTGACTCCCTCTTCTTTGGGGAAGCCCCTGAGATACTGGAACCCTGCTATCATGTCCCCCCTCGTCCTTCTCTTTGTTAAATTACACATCCCCAATTCCAGCAACCTTTCCTTATATGTTTTAGCCTCCAGTCCCCTAATCATACTTTGTTGCTCTTCTCTGCACTCTTTCTAGAGTCTCAACATCTTTTCTACCTCGTGGTGACCAAAACTGGATGCAGGATTCCAAGTGTGGCTTTCCTAAAACTCCTCCTTCCTAAAAACCAACTGCAAAGCCGCTGTCACATCTATCTGGGCTAAAGTCTTATTTGCCGAAGCAGAGCCTCTGGCTTTAATACCACGGGGATAAACATGGCCAGCCCATAAATAATTGATGCGCACATTCCTTTAATATAATTAGTCCCTGGCCCGCCGCCATCTCATTTTCTGCGAAGCTATAATCTGAACTAGATTTACGCTGAGTTGCCAAGAAGACCAAAAAAAAAAAAAAAAAAAGAGTTTCTTCTCTGCAGGAAGAGCAGACCCTTGAAAATTGATGTATCAGCAATCGAAAGCCCCAGTGATGGAAAGGGAAGAACTGGGTGACCAATAGTCGTGTTTATTTATTCCATTATTAATTTGTATCCTGCCTTTATTTTAGGAACAACTCCAGGTGGTGTCTCCAACACATCTTCCTCTTCCTATTTTCAACCACAACAATCAACCCTATAAGGTTGGTTGGCCTGAGAGAGAGAGAGAAAGATATTGGCCCAAAGTCACCCAGCTGGCTTTTATACCTAAGGCGGGACTAGAACTCCCAGTCTCCTGGTGATTGGCCCAAAGTCACCCATCTGGCTTTCATGGCTAAGGCGGAACTAGAACTCACCGTCTCCTGGTGATTGGCCCAAAGTCACTCATCTGGCTTTCATGGCTAAGGCGGGACTAGAACTCACCATCTCCTGGTGATTGGCCCAAAGTCACCCAGTTGGCTTTTATACCCAAGGCGGGACTAGAACTCACTGTCTCCTGGTGATTGGCCCAAAGTCACCCATCTGGCTTTCATGGCTAAGGCGGGACTAGAACTCACCATCTCCTGGTGATTGGCCCAAAGTCGCCCACCTGGCTTTCATGCCTAAAAAGGAACTAGAACTCCCAGTCTTCTGGTGATTGGCCCAAATCACCCAGCTGGCTTTCATGGCTAAGACAGGACTAGAGCTTACCATCTCCTGGTGATTGGCCCAAAGTCACCCAGCTGGCTTTCATGCCTAAGGTGGAACTAGAACTTTCAGTCTCCTGGTGATTGGTCCAAAGACACCCATCTGGCTTTAATGTCTAAGGCAGTACTAGAATTCCCAGTCTCCTGATAATTGGCCCAAAGTCACCCAGCTGGCTTTCATAGCTAAGATGGGACTAGAACTCACCATCTCCTGGTGATTGGCTCAAAGTCACCCAGTTGGCTTTCATGGTTATGACAGGACTAGAACTCACCATCTCCTGCTTTCTAGCCTGGTGCCTTAACCACTGAACGAAACTGGCTTATGCGGGAAATTCTAGGGCTCTGAGAAGGCATTTAACTTTTCCAGCTCAACATGGAGCCCAGAAGATATGGAGCCTGTATACTTCAAGGGGTGAGGGAAACGCTCTCCATATCCATTACTTTACCTGGTGAACGTAAAGTTAAAAACAGCTTCCTCTACGCCAGTCCTTGTATCTTTGCTTTCAACGACCTAATCCTTTGCATCTGCAAAGAATTTCTCTCTGTATTAATCAAATTAAACTGAAGAACAGAGCTCTGGTTAATGCATCATTCCATTTGCTTGTTAAAAAATCCCCAAACATGTAAAAGATGTTCTGGATAAGACATGGCTGATCTTTATTAGGAGGAGGAGGAGGAGGAGGAGGAGGAGGAGGAGGAGGAGGAGGAGGATATGGAACAAAGCAGAAGGAGAGAGATGTTTTTCTTGCTGTATTTTTTTTTTACAAAGAATACGAAAAGCCGCCCATTAAACGGGTAATGATGAAGTATGCAATTGTTTTTCAATTAAGCTAAATGCTCCAGAAATCCAAATATGTGGGGGAAACAAAAAGGATGAGTATGTTGCCCAGTCACCAGGAAAATAGATGCTACGAGGAAACATGCCATTAATTGCAGTTAGCCAGGAGTTGATACTTAGTCCAATAATGTCTTGAAAAGATCAGCCCATCTATCATTTATTAACCTCATCTTCAGCCGAGGCTGCTTAGCCCTGGGAAAAAGTTCTCGAGTCGAGATAAACTTCTAAAATTAGTCAAAACTCTGGAGAGTTTCCTTGATGGGAGGCAGCTGCCTAAGGAGAGATAGCTTAAGACCGTTCCTGGTTAGGGAGAAGGTAGAACTCGAAAGCCTGGATATGGACGAACTTAACAATTCAGTGGGACACTAAAAAACAAAATTCTTTAACAATAATAATTCTTATTTCTAGAAGGTTGCGTTTAATTCTTTCCTTTGGAAATTCTTGCAAAAGGTCCTTGTGTCATGGTCCTGTTTTTGGCTTAATGTCATGGTTCTGGCAGATGAAACTCTTCGGAAGAACTTCAAGGTATTGTTTACCTTAAAGAATCTTTATTTGAGAAGCATAGCGTGGGCACTAACACAGTCAAAGCCAAAAACTGGATTCCCCTCCCCTGAGCACATAGTATCAAAGCACAATTCCCTCCTCCAGTTAACAGTCATAAATCACATTCCCCAGTTAGCTTGAAATGCAGGCTTTCCCTCCACTTCTCCAGCCCACCAATTCTTATCATCTCTTATTTCAATAACCTTGGTTCTCACCCTAGGTTCAGTTTTATTATGTCTAGCTAAACTCTCCTGCACATTCCTCCCCCCCCCCCCAGCATCATCTAACTCTAGCTCTAAGAGTAAAACACAAGAAGAAAAGGTTTCCATCTGTTGTCAAAGCAAAAACATCCGATGTTAGCAGCGTTGACATCTTGGGTCGTTGGGATGCTGATCAACTTGCAGATGCAGATTACTCCTTGACTTAAGACCGCTGCTGGGCCCCAAATTTCTGTTGCTAAGAGAGGAGGTTGCGAACTGAGTTTTTGCCCCATTTTACAACCTCTCTTGCGATTGTTGCTAATGTGAATCCCTGCAGTTGTTAAGTTAGTCACACGGCTGCTCAGCGAATCTTGCCTCCGGCTGGACTTTGCTTGTCAGAAGGGAAATCACGTGAACCCTAGCACACTGCAACCGTCATAAGTACATGCCAGTTGCTGTGCCTCTGAATATGGATCACCTGACCTGTGGGGATGCTTCACACTGGTCGTAAGTCTGCAAAAACAGACTTTCTCAACGCTGTTAGAAATTGGAATGGCCGCTAAGAGAACAGTTGCAAATCAAGGACAACTCGTGATTTGATTAGCTTACACAGGTGATCCTTTTTTAAAACCAGGATCTTAACTATCCCATTCCTGTTGGCTATTGCTTCAACCTTGATCCCTTCTGAAGGATTGACAAGGGTCTGGGGTCCTCTGGATCTGTCGAACTGGCTATTTTTCTTTCAAAGTGGGAGTTTATTTCATTTGGGAGAATTTCTGGATGGATAGCTACCTACCTTACTGATAAATAAGGACACCGTCAGGAGTTATCAATTAAATCTATAAGTCGTTGATAGATTTAAATTTATTAATTTAAATTTAAATCTATAAGACGTGCTTTGGAAAGGAATGAAATTGGTTGGGTGTTTGAGTATACCTTTGGGGCAAGGGGGCGGGGGGGAATCCTTTAACACTTTTAAGGAATGTCTTTATTACTATGGGATGTGTTTAGCTCAGTCTCATATGAGGAAAACAGAAAGATACACTAAGAAAAGGAAGCAGAATATTGCTGCTCTTCAGGAGAGGTTTTAAAAAAGAGAGAATTATCAGCTCTCTCTCTCCCTCCTCTTAAAAACCACTCAGAGTGTATCGGAATGGAGGGCTGTAATAAATGTAATGAAAGAAATAAATACACAGGCGCGATCCGATGCAATCTATTATCTTCCGTATCAGAAAACATTTGTCAGGAAACGTCTCCGAAGAGAACTCAAATGGAGAAGATAGGCAACTGCTTAGAGTCTTGCCGAGATTATCATTAAGTTGACATTAACGGTGCTTCCCAAGCAGAGAAGACTGGGGTGTGTGTGTTTGTGTGTGTGTTTGTGTGTGTGTGTAGATACGCACACATCCACATCTCTGTATATACTAGTGTTTATACTGATAAACAGGAACGTCTATGGAGATTCTCAGTCAGCCAGATCAGGGGTGTCCCAGGGGTGTCAAGAGGCAACTGGACTTCCTTTGTTTTCCTCTGAAGACGTTTCGCTTCTCATCCCTGAGGCTTCTTCAGTTCTTCAGAAATAACACAGAACAAACCCATCAGGACAAGATTCTGAATTGAAAAGACAAAGACCGCTCTTTGGAAGACAGCAAAGTCCACATTTTGGACAGAGGTCTGCAAGAGGCCATCTAGGCCCAAATTGAACAGCCCTCTCTCAACAGAAGGGGGAGGGATACAACATCACCCATCCCCCATCTATAACACAATCCTTCCAGCACTTCCAAGAAGGCTCCACGCCCATTTGCACTACTCAGGTGACCTGAGCACACAGCTAAGCCTCCAAGTGACCTCAGTGACTCTCAGAAAGAATACTAATGATCAGATGACTGCAAGGAATATAAATCCTTCCATTTCCCACCATCCAGTCAGAACTGAAGAAGCTTCTTGGATGAGAAGTGAAACATCTTCAAAGAAAACTAGCCACTTGTACGAAATGGTATAGGGTCTCCTGCTTGAGCAGGGGGTTGGACTAGAAGACCTCCAAGGTCCCTTTCAAGTCTGTTGTTCTGTGTTCTGTATTCTGTATTATGGAAGTAAGTAATATTAGATGGGGGGGAAACCTATTTCCAAAGCATTTCTGCAGTTTGGTTGGTGGCTAAGTCAATGTAAGAAGCCGGAATGTCCAATGTGGTTAAGTTCTTTTTGCCCAACAAGGACCATTAAACCCCCGAATATATTTCCACCTTCCTTCCTACTACCCTATACCATTTCAGACAAATGGCTATCCAATCTCTTCTTAAAGACTTCCACTGTTGGAGCATTCACAGCTTCTGGAGGCAGGTTGTTCCACTGATTAATTGTTCTCACTGTCAGGAAGTTTCTCCTTAGTTCTAGGTTGCTTCTCTCCTTGGTTAGTTTCCATCCATTGTTTCTCATCCTGCCTTCAGGGGCTTTGGAGAATAGCTTGACTCCCTCTTCTCTGGGGCAACCCTGAGATATTGGAACACTGCCATCATGTCCCCCCTCGTCCTTCTCTTCGTTAAACTAGACCTACCCAATTCCAGCAACCACTTCCTTATATGCTTTAGCCTCCAGTCCCCTGATCCTCTTTGTTGCTCTTCTCTGCACTCTTTCTAGAGTCTCAACATCTTTTTTACATCGTGGTGAGCAAAACTGGATACAGGATTCCAAGTGTGGCCTTACCAAGGCCTTGTAAAGTGATATTAACACTTCACATGATCTTGATTCTATCCCTCTGTTAATGCAGCCAGCACTGTGTTGGCTTTTTTTTGGCAGCTGTAGCACACAGCTGGCACATGTTCAAGGGATGGTCCATATTTAAGTGATCTCTCTGTCCATTCTGCTGCAGCTTATACCCACCTCTTAATAGCCATACTGTACCTTTTTCAATTTACAGAATAAGAGGACATTAGTCTTTAGCTGGCTGGTGGGACTTTTAATTTAATGGAAAAAGGTTGCTGACAGGGACTATTACTCTTGTTCCCGTAAACAATTCTGTGTAGGCCAAAAGAACCTAATTGATAGACAAAACATTTCCCTTGCTATTCACTTGTCTTTGCATTTGGTTTGCGTTGGTGAAGTCTGGAGACCCCTTGCTGAAGTTGTTCTGTTTTTCCATATGCCACTAAAACTGTTCCAGAATTCCATACGGTGCTTAAGAGACCATAATCAAAACTATTTCCCTGAATTAGGAAGATCACGTCTACCTTTAAAGTTTGCAATTCTTCATTTTATGTAACAGGGGATTTTAATCCGATCTGATGGGAGGGATCTGACTATAATCTACTGTGACAAAACAATGTTACGCGAACTATATCTGCTTTCAGCCAGTTCTTAGGAAGGGGACCTCAGGCGTTGTGTAGAAATGGAAGGAAGAAAATGAAAGCTCTCTAAAAACACAGGTTCCCCATCACCTGGAAGGGCTGGCATCAGTCTTGATCTCTTGGAAGGGCTGACATCAATCTTGACCATCTCCAAGGGCTGGCATCAATCTTGACCATCTTGAAGAACTGGCATCAATCTTGACCATCTCCAAGGGCTAGCATCAACCTTGACTATCTTGAAGAACTGGCATCAATCTTGATCATCTCCAAGGGCTGGTATCAACCTTGACCATCTCCAAAGGCTGGCATCAACCTTGACCATCTTGAAGAACTGGCATCAATATTGACCATCTCCAAGGGCTGGCATCAATATTGACCATCTTGAAGAACTGGCATCAATATTGACCATCTCAAAGAACTGGCATGAATCTTGACCATCTCCAAAGGCTGGCATCAACCTTGACCATCTTGAAGAACTAGCATCAATATTGACCATCTCCAAGGGCTGGCATCAATATTGACCATCTCCAAGGGCTGGCATCAATATTGACCATCTCCAAGGGCTGGCATCAACCTGGACCATCTCCAAGGGCTGGCATCAATCTTGACCATCTCCAAGAGCTGGCATCAATATTGACCATCTCCAAGGGCTGGCATCAATCTTGACCATCTTGAAGAACTGGCATCAATCTTGATCATCTCCAAAGGCTGGCATCAACCTTGACCATCTTGAAGAACTGGCATCAATCTTGACCATCTCCAAGGGCTGGCATCAATATTGATCATCTCCAAGAGCTGGCATCAATATTGACCATCTCCAAAGGCTGGCATCAACCTGGACCATCTCCAAGAGCTGGCATCAATCTTGACCATCTCCAAGAGCTGGCATCAATATTGACCATCTCAAAGGACTGGCAATTGTGGCCACCTCAAAGGGCTGGCATCAATCTTGCAAGTTTCAAAGAATGTCTTCTGCTCCCCTGCCTTTACTTTCCAGACAATTATGGAGAGTCCCTTCTGAGGTGCTTTTCCTGCCCTTCCGTGGGCTGAGATGCGTCGTTGTTGCCCAGGAGTGGCTTTTCGTCCTTCTGTGTCCCATACTTATTTTCACATCCCACTGATGTGGGAAAATAGCCACATTCACCCTTTCAGAAGCAATGGCCGTCTCAACCTTTCAGCCGGAATTCTTCACTTCTGCAAGAATGCTTTATCGATTGTCCTTTGAAAACTTTTTCCCAGCCCTACGAAGTAGCGCTTAGAGGCCATCAGGAGCGCTTCTTTCTGTTTTCCTAAGGAAGTTTTCCAATTTTGTGTCAGAGATGATTCATGCAAGAGCCTGCTTTTGAAATGTTTAACAACTTTTGGTCGTGTACTTGGAAGTTAAAAAAAAAAAAAATCCCGCTACGCAGAGAGGCTGGCTGCAGAAACGATGTTTTTCCTGATTATAATAGTAGCCATCTCTTGCGGTTTTTACAAAGTCGTCTGGTAGTTATCATAAACAGGCTTAAGGATCACATCTATCTACATCAGGGGTTCTCAACCTTGGCAACTTTAAGACTTGTGGACTTCAGCTCCCAGAATTCCTCAGCCAGCCTCCATTTTGTTTGTTAGATTTAAGACCGGGGTCTTCCAACTTGGCCCTTTGATGACTTGTGCACTTCAGCTCCCGGAATTCCTCAGCCAGCAAAGTCTACAAGTCTTAAAGTTGCCAAGGTTGAGAACCCCTGATCTACATCTTTTGGCAAAAGTCCCCAACGTGAAGGGAAACAGATTAAACATAGATTCTCAAGGAATTATAACATCAGACATCCAAAAGACGAGGAGATGAACCTTGATTTTCTCTCAGCAGCGCGTTCTAGGAACCTTTTTATGAGAACACAAAGTTTCATTGGTAACGGTACTCATCCATCTTAGATTGTGGGTGTCTCCAGAAGGAGAATTCTACGGAGGTATATCACAGAATTAAAATATTTCTATGGCTCAGTGAGACATTTATTAAGTGGATTTTGCCCCCAATTTTAAATATGGATTTTTTGAGGGGGGCGGGGATAAAGAGCAACAGGGATGTTAAAACTGTTAATTTTGGAAAGTTATGAAAAGATTAAGGGTCCAAAGTTAAAGTTTTGAAAAATTTTGTGAGCAGGGACAAAGAAAAAAAAATGAAGTCAAGTTTTAGGATGTTATTTGAAGGGATTAAAGATCAAGATAGTTATAAGTAAAAGGAAAGAAGATAAAGTTGGTTTATTTGTTCAAGATTAATATCGATATGGTATCTCTGGTAACTCTTAATGAACTTTTGATCAGGCCTGAAAAGATGAGACTTTAAGGATTTGCTTATTGATAAGAGGTGAGATTTGAAGAAAAGAGTTCATTTGTTGTATTTTAACGATAAATTACACAAATTCTTTACACCTGAGATGAAGGAAAGTCATTTCTTTATATATTTCTTCTTTTTTACTCTATCTTTCTCTTTTCTATTTTTATTATTTTCTTTTCCACACTTTTTTCTTTTTATTCTTTTCTCTTTTTTTTTCTTTTAGTTTGGGTTAGGTTTTATCTTTTTAGTGGTAACGTTTAATAACATTATTATATAAAAATTAGCCGAGGCTGGCATGGTTCTGATTCAAATGCAAGAAAGGTGGAATATCTGTGTGTGTTTTTTAAAGCCAGGGGAATATAAGTCACGAAGGCTTCCTTCAGTACTAAAATGTCATAGTTTTATAATTCAATTCCATCTTAAGATCAAGTAAAGACAATCTCATTTGTTACCATGGATACAAGACATTATTTCCATTCGTTCGTTAGAGGCTTTATACTGGGTATGGAATTAAACTGTAACAGAGTTTTATGTGGAAAATTATCTCAGAAGTCTATAAGTATAATGGCAGAACTGCCGTTTAAGTTGGCTGGATTTTCATTTCCAGATCCTATCAATTGCAAGATGGCTACTACAATCCAATTGCCGGCATTTAGTGGTCCAAATATATATATATAATTCGCTGTTTTATTGCCCCTGTTCTAAAAAGGTGGACAAGACCTTTGAAAAGCGAAAAAGAACTGTTGCATTAAAAAAAAAAAGCATAGAAACCATCTGACGGAAGTTTTCCTTGCTTATTTTTTTTTTTAACTTCCAAATATGAGTTCAAGGTTGACAAACACACTAGGTATCCATAACTATCACAGCTGATCAAACATCTTTCCCCGAGTGGATGCAGGCAATTTAAAGTATCTTTATCCTAATTCTCTGAATTAGTTTTTCGATCTCAATTGAGGTCACCCTGCAGAATGGTGAGAATTACTCAGTACAGGAAGCCCTTGACATACCACGGTTCGTTTAGTGACTGAAGTTACAGCAGCGCTGAAAAAAGTCACCTATGACTCACCCTACCATACACAAAAGGGGTGTCAGAAATCTCCAATCCCTAAGAACAGCAAGAGACCACAAACCCACAGACACACTCTGCCAGGAATTATCCAGAACCAAAGACGAGATACAGAAGGATGAGAGGAACAATGTTGTCTACTCCAGGGCTTTTCAACCTTTTCACTCATTGTACCACTTTTAGGATATGGCAACATCCAAGTACCACCAGTCACCTAGCAAGGTGTCAAAAACTTGATGACCCCCCCCAAAAAAGACAGGAAAAAAGTGATAAAATACAGCTAGTTCTCGACTTACAACAGTTCGCTTAGTGACTGTTCGAAGTTACAATGGCACTGAAAAAAGTGCCCCCCAAGCCACAGCTGAGTAAGACACCTGCCTGCCCACCCAACAGTGCTCTTCCTCCTGTCTGAGGTTTTCATTGTTGTGAGCATTTCTGTTGAGGATTGGCAGCGAGGGATGGGTGGGGGGGGGTGTTTGGTTTTTATTCCTCGCGTCACTTAAGTCATTCCTCTCCCCCGCTACCACTTTTCTAGGATCGTCGCATATCACCTGCCAGGTGCCAATGTATCACAGATGGTACCTGTACCACTGGTTGAAAAGCCCTGGTCTACGCAATCCACCACAATCATTGCAACCCGTTCTACATGGGACAAAGATTGATCCTCCTTGGTGGAACAGAATTCAGCCTGTTTCCTCCCTACTTGAGACTTCACAAGTGGTTGATTACAGCCAAACCTGCAGATGTTTCTCCATTCACAAGAACACTAGCCACTTCAACTTCCCACTAAACAAGATCGGAACAGGCCATATTATGCTTTAGACAGATATACCTGCTGCATGCCTTGGACAGTTTGCTGCAAAAACTGTAGTTGCTGGTCTTTTGTCAAGCTCTCCTCGGTGCGAAACAGCTGGCCCTTCTCTTGCTTGAGAAGCTCCACCTCGTTCCGGTAGGCGTCAAGTTGCCATCGGAGACTGTCGTTCTCTTCCTTCAGGGCATAAGCTTGAGCGGCTAAGGCTGAGAGAAGGGACAGACTCGGTAATTAAGATAAAAGAACAAGGTATTACGCTGGGGCAAATAAAGGGTCAGAGAGTTGCAGCTGCTCCTGTCAGAGCAATGGGACTTGAGTTAACTTGTGGATTGTGTCCACTTCTGCAGGGCTATAACAGTCTATGAATTAACCAGGGAATGTCCAAGATGAACCGTCCTTTAGATAGAAACTGTCTCTGTCTTTGGTGCTTGTCAAGGTATTGATTTAACAGCTTAACTAGCTTATGTAATGTAAGATGTAATGGTGGGAATAACTCAGCAGAGTCTGTGTCTCTTTAAGAGCCATTGTATAAAGGGTAGGCTCTGCTGATGTGTTCCCTCTCTTCCGTTTCCTGCTGTAATTGCGGTTTGTTGGATCCTGCTGTATTAGAATGTGTATGTGTATTGTTCCTAATGTATAATATTGTAGTTAGTGTAAGATAAACCACCATTTGATACAAGCCACTGTTTACTGTGTTTACTCCTGGGTTATCTTACGCAATAAGACTGTGGACGCTCTGATAACGCTCCAGGAGCTTGATTGTTTTCCTGTAGGTGTTTCATTACCCAAACTGAGTAACATCATCAGGGCTAGCAGAGAGTCCTAGGTAGCATTGATGATATTACCTAGTTTGGTCATGAAACGTCTGCAAGAAAACAAGCAAGCTCAGAGAGCACCAAGGACCCCACAGTCCTTCTCCTCCTCTTCCTCCACTTTCTCTTCCTTGTCCCCCACCTCCTCCTCTTCCACTCCTCAAACCCTCCACCCTACTAGCACAGATGGTGTTACCTAGTTGGGTAATGAAACGTCTGCAAAAAAAACCACCCAGCTCAGAGAGCACCAAGAACCCCTCATTTCAACCCTGAGCTATAAATATTCTCCTTTATTAGGACTTCTCTATCTGATAGACCCTACAGAGCAGTGGTTCTCAACCTTTTTAATGCCGCGACCCCCAACCGGTCATAAGTCGAGGACTACTCAACCAGTCGTAAGTCGAGGACTACTCAACTGGTGCAGCACCATTTGCAGAATGGGACTTTTGGCGGGCTCAGCAGGGCAGAGACAGCCTGGACAATTCCTATTGGCTTTTGAAAGCCAATAGAATTGGACTCTATTCAAGAGAGTCTATTCTATTGGCTTTCAAAAGCCAATAGAATAAAAGGGAGTAGCACAGCTAAGGAAAAGGGGGGAAAAATGGCGGACTACGTTGTTTGACGACCCCCATGAAATGGTCGTTCGACCCCAAATGGGGTCCCAACCCACAGGTTGAGAACCACTGCTCCAGACACTCAAATAAACTAGTTTCCATGCAAACTTTAAAACATGGCTAAGGCTTCTAAGAAAACATAATCTAATATTAACCCTTGCTTGGATCCCAAATCTTGATTCAAGCTTGCACACCAAGTAATGTGCTGTTTTTTTGCATTACTCGATAGTTTTTAATTTTTTTTTAAGCACCAGGGGTTCAATAACTCGATCCTTCTGCCAAATGTTGGTTAACCCAAACTATACTTTACAAGGAAGTCCCTAACCATGGTTTGGTGGGATGTTTGATTTTAAGCAGGAAAGGGGTAAGATTAGCCACCCAAATTAGACCTGAACCAAACACTTTTTCTTCCATTTTACGAAAAAGAAGCTGACCATTAAAACGTATCCAGGATGGTATTTATTTACAGCTTACCGCAGGAATGAATATTTTGAGTTTTTTTAAAAAAATAATATTTTAATTATTTTTCAAAACAAAACACTAAAAGACAAACTTACATAAAAGAAAAAAAGGGAGATGGAATAACAAAACAAACTAAAGGGTGACAAAAACATTTATTTGTTTAATTAATTAATTAGTATATTGTTTACCTCGCTACGGAAAATACCATCAAACAAATATATAACAAAAATGACCTCTGACTTTTTTCTAGCATGGAGTTAGTAACACAATACGACCACCTCTCTCTACATTTAACTGAAACAAATATCAATCTTTATAAACTATCTTAAAAAATACCAGTCTTTAAACTATTGTAAAATACTAATAACCCTCATTCTAAAAAAACCCAGTATTAATATTTTGGAATCAAAATGTTTTACTTGTTATATTACAACCTTTTCAGATGAGTTTATCTTAATTGTTACTCTGGTTCAAGAAAAAAAATATTGGGGCTGAAATTTTGACTTAGAGTTTAAACATGAAAACTTTAACAGAATAGCAGAGTAATTGAGTTGAAAGGGACCTTGGAGGTCTTCTAGACCAACCCCCTGCTTTACCTTCCTAGTTCCTCAGCCCAAGATTCCTATCATATGTCTGATACTAACCAAAGGGAGAAGCAACCTGGAACTAAGGAGAAATTTCCTGACAGTTAGAACAATTAGCCAGTGGAACCACCTGCCTCCAGAATCAGTGAATGCTCCAACACTGGAAGTTTTTAAGAAGAGTCTGGACAGCCATTTGTCCGAAATGGTATAGGGTTCCTGCCTGAGCAGGGGGTTGGACTAGATGACCTCCAAGGTCCCTTCCAACTTTATTATTATTATTATTATGGATCATCGCACAGTCAGCCAGATGTTCAGACTGGATTTGGCATTTTGTCTACCTATCGAGTCCTTACCCAGGACCTGGAATAGGCAGATGTGGATGTTTGATGGTATTACAGATATCGTCGCAGGATGGAAGCAGTTATTATTATTATTACTATTAAGTACCAGATTGAGGAAGACTCGTGTAAAGCAAATATTCTGACATTCTACTTTTTGTTTTCTAAAGGAACAATTGACTCTTACAAAAGTCAGATTTTTTTTTTTAAGTTCCCACTGTTGGAAATGAAATAATTGTTGTTGTTATTATTATTATTACAAAAAAAAATGAACCAATGGTGGCAAAAATAAAAAATAAGAATGTGCTTTCTTGCTGGTTGAACTCTGGAATATCCTTAGCTTTTTTTTTCTTCATATACTGAATTAATTTAATATTATTTCTTATCCTTTTTCAGCGTCTGGTCTCCTTTTCACAACCATTTGGGTCCATTATTTCCATACCAATTTTTGATCTGCAATCTGCAAGTTCCTTCTCCACCCTATGTTTGCTCAATGTTCTCCCTGAAAAACACATGCCTGACCTTGCAGCAAAATCTTTGCATGGGAAAAGCTGAATATTTCAGATCACAGATTTAATTCCTTTATGCCCTGTTTTTAAAGCGTCTTATTCCGACAGGCCTTCAAAGAGATGTTTCCTTTTGTCAGTTTTTTTTAAAGCCTCCAGACTGGAATATCTGCACAGAAATGTTTCGTGCATTTCCAAGTTGCCAGCTAATTTTTCTTATTGTTCTTTTGATTCAGCCGGGGCCAGCTGAACGTTTATCACAAACTGTTTATTCTAAAGCATTTATCTTATATCTGAAGCGAAAGGGATGATAAGAGTCCCTCAGGTTGAAGGAGACTTCAACCATTTTGTCTTCTTAGCAAGCAATGTGGAAGGACTTTGCTTTCTGGAAACAACACGAAATAAAATCGGCTTCCCAGCTGCCTATGGCTGTGGATTTCCGTGGGATTTTTTTTTTTTCTCATTCAAACATCAACCGAGTCTTACCTGATTTGACTTTTCAAGAATCAGCCAATTGAGGCCAACATTTTCACGGATAAGCAAGGCACTTGCGGAGTGAGTTTTGCCCCATTTTACGACCACAGTCGCTAAGCGAATTGCTGCGGTTGTTAAGTTAGGACACATGGCTGTTAAGTGAATCTGGGTTCCGGTTCCCTTTGCTTGTCTGAAGTTCGTAAAAGGGGATCACATGATCCCGGGATGCTGCAACTGTCGTAAGTACATGCCAGTTGCCAATTGCTCGAATTTTGATCGTGTGATGCTATGACGGTCGTAAGTGTGAAAAA
Source organism: Crotalus adamanteus (assembly GCA_039797435.1). NCBI lineage: Eukaryota > Metazoa > Chordata > Lepidosauria > Squamata > Viperidae > Crotalus > Crotalus adamanteus. The sequence goes on along the minus strand of CM077921.1, from coordinate 2,461,902 downwards.
TGAATACAAGTCACCTTTTTCAGTGCCAGCACTTACCGAACTGTTGTAAGTCAATGGCAGTATTTTGGAGTAAAGGTTAAGGGATGCTGTGTTGTTCTCTCCCACACACACACACAGGGTCTCTTAACCTGCCTTACAGGTTAAAAAAATAAAATAAAATTAAGAGGCCACGACTGTGTAATTAAAGTCCCACCTTTTTTTTTAAATAGGATGCATCAAAAAAAAAAAATTCCATTGCTAAGCAATGTGTTAAATCATTTACACTTGATTTTATGAGGTTTTTTTACCCCGGTCGTTAAGCCAAGTACTGGTCGTTAAGCGAATCCAGTTTCCCCTTTGCTTAATGGAAAGCAGTGGGCAAAGTGGCAAAGGGGGGGTCACATGACCCTAGCATGCTTCAATCATTGTATAGACCAGGGCTAGGCAACCTTGGCTCTTTTATGATTCGTGGACTTCAACTCCCAGAATTCCTGAGCCAGCCATGTTGAGGGGAAAGGGAGAGGTTTCCAAGCTGAGCCATGCAGGCTCAGGAATTCTGGGAGTTGAAGTCCACCAGTCATAAAAGAGCCAAGGTTGCCTACCCCTGGTATAGACTGTATAAATAACACAAAAACATAATTTCATTTGGTTGTTGTTTACTGCCTCATTGTGGATCTGGTATTTTAAGGACCCTCTCGCCAGCAGTTAACACCCGGATAAGTAGAGATTAATACCAGTATTAATACTTAACTAACAATAAACAATGTTCCAATTAAGGAACTGCCAACTCAGACAAACATTCAACAGTAAACAAGCTGAATCAAGCGTGCACGTTCCCACCAACACCAAGTGGGCAAGCCACCGTATATACTATAAGGGTGAACCCAACTCCCTTCTAGCACTGATGATGTTACCTAACTGGGTAATAAAACGTCTGCAAGAAAACAAAATATAGCAGAATAACAGAATTGGAAGGGATCTGGGAGATCTAGTTCAACCCCTTGCTCGGGTAGGAAACCCTATACCATTTCAGACAAATGGTTATCCTATCTCTTCTTAAAAACCTCCAGTGATGGAGGCAGGTTGTTCCACTGATTAATTGTACTCACTGTCAGGAAGTTTCTCCTTAGTTCTAGGTTGCTTCTCTCCTTGGTTAGTTCCCATCCGTTGCTTCTTGTCCTGCCTTCAGAGGCTTTGGAGAAGAGCTTGACTCCCTCTTCTTTGGGGCAGCCCTGAGATATTGGAAGACTGCTATCATGTCCCCCCTGGTCCTTCTCTTCGTTAAATTAGACCTACCCAATTTCTGCAATTGTTCTTCATATCTTTTAGCCTCCAATCCCTTGATCATTTCTGTTACTCTTTTCTGCACTCTTTCCAGAGTTTCCACATCTAAACTAATCAAGGAGAGAAGCAACCTAGAACTAAGGAGAAATTTCCTTACAGTGAGAACAATTAATCAGTGGAACAGCCTGCCTCCAGAAGCAGTAAATGCTCCAACACTGGAAGTTTTTAAGAAGAGACTGGACAGCCATTTATCCGAAATGGTGTAGGGTTTCCTGCCTGAGCAGGGGGTTGGACTAGATGACCTCCAAGGTCCCTTCCAACTTTACTACTATTACTATCTTTTTTACATCGTGGTGACCAAAACTGGATGCAGCATTCCAAGTGTGACCTTACCAAGACCTTGTAAAGTGGTATTAACAATTCACGTGATCTTGATTCTATCCCTCTGTTAATGCAGCCTAGCACTGTGTTGGCTTTTTTGGCAGCTGCAGCACACGGCTGACTCCTATTTAAGCGATTGTCCACTAGGACTCCAAGATCCATCTTGCAATTACTACCATTGGGCCAAACAACCAAGCTCAGAGAACACCAACACTCCACACTTCTGACCTATGAAGTTTCTCCTGTATTGAAAGTCTGAAATGTTCCTGACTTTCAGATCCTCCATCATCCACAGATTTGTTCGTTGGAATCCAGCAACTTTAATGGTATATTGGCAGGATAGATATTAGGCAGATCTCCTAGATCCAATCTCCAGCCCTGCTTATATTATTTTTTAAACATTGCCCATCTGACTCTAAGACTTAAAACCCAAAGCGAAACCTTGCCCAACAACGTTAGTCTGTCTTTTGAGTTCCATTGAAACGACAACGGCGGAACAGAATAAAAACATATAAAATGCAAAGGGCTGGGAAAATGTTGGCACCACAGAAGCATTACCGCATTAAGTCGCATTGAAAGGCACTTAAGTCATTTCCTATGGAAGCTTCCTTTGGCTCCTTTTTCAATTTAAAATGGCAGTTTTATTATCGTGACGGATAGCAGGTGTTTGTGGAAAAATCGATTAGTATGCAGAGATGAAAATTACATTTAGCAAATGAATTGCGCCCGTCTGCGGTGTAGGCTGGAGTTTGTGTTCGCAAAAGGCGGGAGTCTGTAAGGCAGCACTATTTAAATAAATTATTTTGGTATAAATATGCATAGGGATGAAAAATGTCTTCTCTTCCAGCATGGTAGAAAGACTACTACAACTTGCAAACTTTTCCATTTGTTTCCTCAAACGTGGCTGCCACGAGCTTTAGCTTAGCAAATATTTTGCCAAGTTTAATCTGGGATCATAACCACATCACATCCTTTATCAAGAAGCCGTAACTGAATGCATCATCTCAAACAACCCTTTGAGCGTTTGTAATCAAAGGCACATTATTTATTCCACTCTTCATGATATAATTGTCATACAGCATACTACGCCATAAGACCATGGGAAGGAATTACAATTATTTCATTTCCAACAGTGGGAACTTTAAAAAAATAAATCTGACTTCTTTAAGAGTCAATTGTCCCTTTAGAAAACAGAAAGTAGAATGTCGGAATATTTGCTTTACAAGGGTCTTCCTCAATCAAAAATGAAATTCAGTGGTGAAAAAAAGCAAGGTTCTACATTTAGGCAAGAAAAACCAAATGCACAGGTATAGTATAGGGGTACCTTGCTCAATAGTAGTAACTGTGAGAGGGATCTCAGAGTCCTAGTGGACAATCACCTAAACGTGAGCCAGCCATGGGCTGCAGCTGCCAAAAAGGCCAACACAGTGCTGGGCTGCATTAACAGAGGGATAGAATCAAGATCACGTGAAGTGTTAATACCACTTTACAATGCCTTGGTAAGGCCACACTTGGAATACTGCACCCAGTTTTGGTCACCACGATATAAAAAAGATGCTGAGACTCTAGAAAGAGTGCAGAGAAGAGCAACAAAGATGATCAGGGGACTGGAGGCTAAAACATATAAGGAACGGTTGCTGGAATTGGGTATGTCCAGTTTAATGAAGAGAAGGATGAGGGGGGGACATGATAGCAGAGTTCCAATATCTCAGAGCTGCCCCAAAGAAGAGGGAGTCAAGCTATTCTCCAAAGCGCCTGAAGGCAGGACAAGAAGCAACGGATGGAAACTAATCAAGGAGAGAAGCAACCTAGAACTAAGGAGAAACTTCCTGACAGGGAGAAAAATTAACCAGTGGAACAACCTGCCTCCAGAAGCGGTGAATGCTCCAACACTGGAAGTTTCTAAGAAGAGACTGAACAGCTATTTGTCTGAAATGGTATAGGGTTTCCTGCCTGAGTATGGGGTTGGACTAGATGACCTCCAAGGTCCCTTCTGAATCTGTTATTCTTCTTCCTTCCTTCCTTTTTTCCTTTTTTCCTTCCTTCCTTCCTTCCTTCCTTCCTTCCTTCCTTCCTTCCTTCCTTCCTTCCTCCCCTCCTTCCCTTCCTCACTTCCTCCCTCCCTTCTCCAACCCTGGAAGTTTTTTAGAAGAGACTGGACAGCCATTTGTCTGAAATGGTATAGGGTTTCCTGCCTGAGCAGGGGGTTGGACTAGATGACCAACTTCCAGTTTTTTTCTTTGAAGACGTTTCCCTTCTCATCCCAGAAGCTCCTTTAGCTCTGACTGGATTGTGGGGAATGATTTGTGAAATATACTGGGTTTCTGTCTTTGGAATATATGATCTAGGTTTGCTACTGACTGGGTCTCAGCTTTAAGGAGGGGCTGGTAAAAAGTTAAATGATGGAAAGCAGGCTCTTTCTGTCTCTAAATATCAGTTATCCTTGCCAGAGAATAGGAGAGAGTGACAAGAATTTACCACTTCATCGAGATGTGGATTTGAAAGCTGTATCCTCATCCCAGGAGAATTGAGGCTGATGGAAGAGAGAGAATTAAACAGTTCTAAATTCACAGCCCGTTCTTCATCTCTAGCAGGCTACAAAGATTCTTTTGCCCGAAATAAAATGCAATGTAAATTATCTCATATTTTAAATGGCAGGTATGGGCTCATGTCACTCACTTATACCTAATCAAAGAGTAGAGCTGAGCTAGACAATACATTCAAATGCCTTTAAGATCATTTAAATGAGAACCCAATGTACGACTGTACAAAACAAAAAAAGCAACAACTTGCAAGCTGCCGCGACAATTTAGGAAAAAGGTATTAATAAGATGCTGGAGTTAATTACGCAGATGAGGTGGAGGTCTTCGGATTATTTTTAAAATAGATCCTTTCCCTCATTTGCTTTTTTGGGGGGGAGGGAGGATTTGAATGGAATTGTCGGAAGCTTACCAGCCGTCTCTCCACACCAAATGAAAGAATGAAAGAATGGAAGAATGAAAGAATGGAAGAATGGAAGAATAACGTGATTTGGCTCATGCACGATGGAGACCGATGTGGGAGTTCCCACCTTTAAAACCGAAAGAGAATGGTGTAACCTCTGGAACACCAAGACACTGTGCATTGTACAGTTGTGTTGATTTTTCACACATGTACAAATATGGAGATACCTGAATAGACTCAGGACAGAACCAGGCAAAGCTCTTTCAGTGGGAAACAGCCGAGAGCCCACAAAGATATCTATCCCATTACAATTCTGTGGCTGGTTATGGTGATCTTATTGTGGTTTTATCTTGGTTTAATATATTGGCTCCTGTGTTGTATTGTTCATGTGTCATATGTGTGTGTGTGTGTATGTATGTGTGTGTGTGTGTGTGTGTGTATTTGCTCATGGTTTGTTTGAACTAAATATCTGTGATTCCATGATCTCTGCAGATGCCATACACTAAATGAATAAACACATCTATCGTACACTCGAAATCCTTGGATGCTTTGCATCAACCACCGGCCCCCGACCGTATCAGTGAAAAACCCGTGACAAAGAGATTGTGCAGATTAATCTTTCATTCACGATGGCCATCCGTTCATTCACCTGTCCAAGAACCGATTAAAAGATTATCTGAACAATAGCAAACCAATATTCGCAAATGTCAGGTTTGAATTAGGCTAAAGATTAAGACTTAGCCAAGAGAAAGGCTATCAAGACACAGCAGGGAAAGAAAAAGAAAGAAAGAAAGAAAGAAAGAAAGAAAGAAAGAAAGAAAGAAAGAAAGAAAGAAAGAAAGAAAGAAAGAAAGAAGGAAGGAAGGAAGGAAGGAAGGAAGAAAAAAGAAAGAAAGAAGGAAGGAAGGAAGGAAGGAAGGAAGGAAGGAAGGAAGGAAGGAAGGAAGGAAGGAAGGAAGGAAGGAAGAGAAAGAAAGAAAGAAAGAAAGAAAGAAAGAAAGAAAGAAAGAAGAAAAAGTAAGAAAGAAGGAAGAAAGGAAGGAAGAAAGGAAGATAAAGAAAGAAAGAAGAAGGAAGGAAGAAAAAGAAAGAAAGAAAAAGAAAGGAAGGAAGGAAGAAAGAAAGAAAAAAAGAAAGAAGGAAGGAAGAGAAAGAAAGAAAGAAAGAAAGAAAGAAAGAAGGAAGGAAGGAAGGAAGAAAAAGAAAGAAAGGAAGAAGAAAGGAAGGAAGAAAGGAAGAAGAAAGGAAGATAAAGAAAGAAGGAAGGAAGGAAGGAAAAGAAAGAAAGAATAAAGAAGACAGGAAGGAAGAAAGGAAGATGAAAGAAAGAAAGAAAGAAAGAAAGAAAGAAAGAAAGAAAGAAAGAAGAAAGAAAGAAGAAAGGAAGATAAAGAAAGAAGGAAGGAAGGAAGGAAGGAAGGAAGAAAGAAAGAAAAAAGAAAGAAAGAAAGAGAAACAGTCAGAATCCAAAACTGATAAATATTTGAAGTGACTACACAAGCAACATAAATAGCAATCTCAACAAAGGACTCTGTGTCATAATGTCAGGCAACATGGTGCCACAAGAACCAATTAGTCTAAAGCTCAAAGATAAGTACTTGTGCTGTATAATATCCAACAATGCAGGAATATCCTATTCAGATGGAAACATTATATGGAAGTATTGTCATACGAAGAAAAGGCTTTCAAAAAAAAAATTCATTAATGCATTCTGAAATGTCTGAAGAAATCGTAAAGCTGAACCCATTAAATCAAATCTATTTTTTCCTGAATGGTTAATTCTATTGTTATACGTAGCTTCAAGGCCAAATCCATCCCACATGAAAATAAGCACTTTCTGATCTCCTAAGTCTCCATGGCAACTCTAATAGTATGTGGGAAGAACTTGTAGGAAATAACCAGGCTGAGCCCCAGGGAGGGAGGGGTCAAACACGTCATGAAGGAACTTCTTCAGTTCCTTCACACCTGCGAGAGACCTGAGTCCAGCCCAGCTTGAATTCCACTGACTCTTCTCTACCGCCAATTTGCTTTGACTGTTAGTAGTTCAGATTCTTGTAGCGAGCATAAGCTTGCAATAAACATTTATATTCAGAAAAGGCAGACACAGTCACACTCCTCTGTCCATTAATGATTCCCCTTTGGAGATGGCTATCAGCATCAAATTCCTGGGTGTGCAGTTAACAAGTAGGCTGGCTTAGTCACTCAACAGCAAGACGGCTGCATTTTCTACGTCGCATGAGAAAAGCACATCTTCCTTCCCCTGTCCTCACCACTTTCTACACAGAGACGATTGAGAGCATCCTGTCATACAGCATCACAGTCTGGTTTGGAAGCATCCCTGCTTCAGACAGGAAGGCGGTGCAGAGAGTGGTGAGGACGGCAGAAAAGATCATTGGCAGTTCCCTCCCTTCCATCCAGGACATGGCATGCAAGATTGTCTGGGACACTACACAACCTCTTCACGACCTGTTTTCCTTGTTACCTTCTGGGAGGGGGGGGGGCTTCGTGGTATCCAAAGCAAAACATCCAGATTCAATCACAGTTTTGTTCCATACAGTATTAACCTTGTGAACTCTCAAGCTTCCTGCTTCTGTTATGTATCCAAGATGGACAGTGATAAATATTTATATGTTGCTTATATGTAAGGCTGTAGATTGTATACATATGTTGTATATAGTATGTTTAAATGTGTGTTATGTACGTGTACACTTTGAGAGCAAGCAACTAAATTTCATTTTTAATGTGTGCCATTAGTAAAAAAATGACAATAAAGCTTATCTCTCTCTCCCTCTCATCTATCTGTCTGTCTGTCTGTCTATATCTATCTATCTCTATCTCTATATCTGTCTCTCTATCTATCTCCTGAAGGCAGCATTTAAAACAAACAAACGGGCACCCCACCGCACAGCAAAAAATCACAACCCCCACAAGAAACCACACCACGCCCTGACAACAACAGCCAGCCAAACAAACAAACCGAAACCAGACCATGGCACAGAGGCAACCCAACAAACAAACAGACACCATTTTCATCACAAAGATGATACTTATAACACTAAGGACTGCATGGCCCAGCAACAACAACCAGCCAATCAAACAGCCCGAAACCAGACCGTGACTCAGAAACATCCGGACAAATAACACCCACACCGATTTACACATCACATAAAAAGGTATTTAAAGGCCAGTGCTCTGACAGATGAGCACAAGTCAAAGCACACTCAAGATGTCCGTCCCTCCCGAATGGAGACGAAACGTCTGCAGCCAAATCGCCAAGCTCGGAGATCAACTCAACAGCCTAACTACCATCTCGAGCTACTAATATCCCCCCCCCAAAAAGCTATAATTCCATTCTCTCTAAAATACAACTGCTCCCCTCTTCTTTTCTTTTTTTTTCCTTTTGTTTCTTCTTCAGTGGTTTGATTGCTTTCTTGGAGTTACACTTGGAGAGCACTAGACATCTGGCGAGGTAAAACTGCTCAACAAGACATTTTGCAAAGTATGGAAACAGTAGTCATAATTATATTATCTTCAGTGATGTGCTAAATGACAAAGGGAGATAAAGAGGGAGACGGCGAAAAAGAGTCCAGAAGATTGCCCCACACTTCAGGCGTGAGTTTTTTGTATTTTTTTTTTAAGAAACATTTTCGTTTAAAAGGTTAATTCATCAATGGGCGATGTTTTATTCTCATCCAGAAATTGCAGGAAAATTTTCCTCAACTCCTCAAGTGCCATTAATCAAATGTAAAGTGCTTTGCCGCTCTTCAGAGGAGAAATGGAGCTGTTTGGGGCCATCTCATGAGGTGATTAATAATGAAGAATGTGGGGGGAAAAATGCCTACAGTGTATTTTGCTTAAATTATTATGTTTCTGTTGTCTTCCAGCCATAAATCACCAACTATGAGGGAAATCTTCTTAAGCAGCTCGGATTGAAGAAAAAATAAATCTCTCTCCCCGTCAGAACTGAGTTTCTCCAGGCTAGTTGTCAAGGTGTTTCTCAACCTTGACAACTTTAAGATGGGTGGACTTCAACTCCCAGAATTCCCCAGCCAAATCCACTCATTTAAAGTTGCCACGGTTGAGCAACATTGCCTTACAGCAACTTGGCCCTTTTATGACTTCTGGACCAACTCCCAGAATTTCTCAGCCAGCGTGAGGGAACTATGACCCTTTGATGACTTGTGGACCTCAACTCCCAGAATTCCTCAGCCAGCGTGAGGGAACTATGACCCTTTGATGACTTGTGGACCTCAACTCCCAGAATTCCTCAGCCAGCGTGAGGGAACTATGACCCTTTGATGACTTGTGGACTTCAACTCCCAGAATTCCTCAGCCAGCGTGAGGGAATTATGACCCTTTATGATTTGTGGACTTCAACTCCCAGAATTCCTCAGCCAGCGTGAGGGAACTATGACCCTTTGATGACTTGTGGACCTCAACTCCCAGAATTCCTCAGCCAGCGTGAGGGAACTATGACCCTTTGATGACTTGTGGACCTCAACTCCCAGAATTCCTCAGCCAGCGTGAGGGAACTATGACCCTTTGATGACTTGTGGACCTCAACTCCCAGAATTCCTCAGCCAGCGTGAGGGAATTATGACCCTTTGATGACTTGTGGACTTCAACTCCCAGAATTCCTCAGCCAGTGTGAGGGAACTATGACCCTTTGATGACTTGTGGACCTCAACTCCCAGAATTCCTCAGCCAGCGTGAGGGAATTATGACCCTTTGATGACTTGTGGACTTCAACTCCCCTGGCTGAGGAATTCTAGGAATTGAAGTCCACAATCATAAAAAGGCCAAGTTTGAAGACCTCTGCCTTAGAGAGACCTTGTGAATTTAAACTTTTCTCTTTGGCTGCCATTTCCTCCAGTTATAATCTCAACTGCTTAAGAAACGTTACCTCGGTTTCCAAAATGATTCCTGTTATGTCCCGAGCCTTGCAAACGGCTCGGGGCGTTTGCAGGCGGTCCTGGGCAGGTGCAAAGCTGCCCGGGACCAGACAGGCTGTCGCCAGCGCCGTGCGCATGCGTGGGTGCTGGCGCGGGAAAAGTATCGCATTGACCCGGGAAATGTCTATATAAGAAGCTGGGAGGTTTTGGGAGATGCAGAAGCCATCTACTTGTAAGCTGAACGCAGAATAAAGAAAACTGAGAACTACAACTGCTTCTCGTGTCTTACATTTCCGCGAAGGACTCAACACTGGCGACGAAGGTGGGATGCCTTACATCGCCTGGAAAGGAAGAAGTGTAAGCTTACCCAAGTGAGTCCTGAGCGGCGGAACGGTGTCGACTCGGCAGCTACTCGCCAATCCAGTGCGCATTCGGGGGTAGGCTGGCTGATAGACCCGTCTCCTGAAGATGGCAAAGGTTGGAAGGCTTTCGGAGTTCGACGTCTCACATCCAGAGCGGTGGGAGTCCTACGTAGCCAGGGTGGAGAACTACTTCAAGGCAAACCAAGTGAGGGAAGAGAGCTTGAAGGCTGCCACCCTGCTTTGTGTTTGCGGTCAAGACGCCTTCGAAATCGCAGAAAACCTTGCAGCACCTGTTCCAGTAGAGTCTGTCAGCTACGCAGATCTGAAGAAGCTACTGAAGGAGCACTTCCAGCCCAAGATGTCCGTCATCGCATGGCGCCACACCTTCGAGCAGAGGGATCAACGATCCGGTGAGTCGGCCAAAGAATACATCGCCGCATTAAGGAAGGCCGCCAAGCACTGCGAGTTCAAGGACCTCGCCTCGAAGAACGACTGAGGGACCGATTCGTGTGCGGGTTAAGGCATCGAGATCTACAACAGAGACTTTTCGCTAAAGAAGAATTGTCCTTCCAAGATGCCTTAAGAGAAGTCACCGCAGAAGAAGAAGCAGGCGGCGCCGTCAAGAACATGCGGCCGATCAGAAACAGTCCAGAGGTTGCATCCGTGCACCAGGAAGACGTCCAGGGGAACTCCGAGGAGGATCCGGACGAGGAAGTCGACCTTCTCCACCCCACGAAGGAAGGAAATCAGAAGGGAAGCTCTTCAGCTCCACTCAAGTGCATCGGCTGTGGAGGTCGCCACAGGAGAACCGACTGCAAGTTCCGCTCCGCTACCTGCCGGGCATGCGGCAAACAAGGACACATTGCAGCTGTGTGTCTGGGCCGACGAAAGGTACAACCTCAGGAAGAACTGCGCCTGAAAGGTACCAGGGTCCCCAGCCAGAATAGGGTAGGGTTTTGCACTTCGCGAAGAAGCATCCTTAGGACAGGCACACACAAGCCCATTAAGAAAAAGCTGCCACTCAAGGTGAAGCTACAAGGGGTTCCATTAACTATGGAACTAGACACAGGGTCTGCCCTTTCAATTATCTCCTTGCATACATTTAGGAAGATTTGTTCCGGTAGTGGAACTCAGGTCAAGTTAAGGCCTTCTGACATTGTGTTAACAGATTTTCAAAATTCAAGAGTGTGTGTTAAGGGGGAGGCCACCCTTAACGTGCAATACAAGAGTTTTGAAGGTCCACTAGACTTATTAGTAGTAGGGGGTGAACGAACGAGTCTCATAGGACTCGATTGGTTTGAGGCCCTGGGGATACACGTCACAGGACTCAACAGTTTACAAACACTCGACCTACAGGAAGTCTGCAAAGAATTTGCAGATGTTTTCAGCCCCCAGCTGGGCACATTCAAAGGACCCCCTGTGTCCTTAAAGCTAGACCCCACTGTCACTCCCATTAGAATTAAAGCAAGAAGGGTCCCTTTTGCTTTAAAGAGTAAAATTGACACTGAGTTGGACAAACTGATCCAACAGGGAATTCTAGAACCTGTTGATTCCAGTCCTTGGGAGACCCCCATTGTCACGCCTCTAAAGGCAAATGGGGACATTCGCATTTGTGCTGATTACAAATGCACTCTTAATAAGGCATTGCAGCAACATGCCTATCCTGTTCCTGTGGTCAGTCACATCCTGGCCTCCCTCAAGGGGGGGCGTGTTTTTGCAAAGCTTGACCTAGCTCAAGCATATCAACAGCTGCCTGTTGATGATGATGCTGCTACAGCTCAGACTATTGTGACCCACAGAGGGGCCTTCAAGGTAAAAAGGCTACAGTTTGGAGTGAATGTCGCTCCTGGGATTTTCCAAAGCGTAATGGAAAACACACTACGAGGTATACCAGGGGTTTGCCCCTACTTTGATGATGTCTTGATTGCAGGAGACTCCACACACATTCTAGCTGAAAGGCTCAGGGCTGTTCTGTTAAGATTCAGGAAATCAGGCCTCAAGCTCAAAAAAGACAAATGCAAGATTGGGGTGCCTTCTACTGAATTTCTGAGGTTCAAAATTGATGCTGCTGGGATTCACCCTGCTGAATCCAAACTAACTGCTATTTTAGAAGCACCTAGGCCAAAGTCCAAGGCCGAACTTCAGGCCTTCCTAGGCCTCCTGAATTTCTACAATTCCTTCCTTCCACATAAAGCTAGTGTAGCTGAGCCTCTTCACAGGCTACTAGACAAACAAGCAGTGTGGCAGTGGTCACAAACGCATGAGGGTTGTTTTAACAAAGTCAAGGCTTTGCTCACTTCTAACAGTGTACTTGCACATTTCATCGAGTCCCTTCCTGTGTGCATCGCTTGTGATGCGTCCCCTTACGGGGTTGGAGCTGTCCTGAGCCACCTCAGGTCTGATGGAACTCAGGTTCCTGTTGCATATTACTCCAGAACATTGTCTTCTGCTGAGCGCAACTACGCTCAGATAGACAGGGAGGCTCTGGCTGTTGTTGCTGGAATTAAAAAATTCCATGATTTTCTATATGGCAGGCATTTCACGGTCTTCACTGACCATAAGCCTCTGCTGGGACTGTTTACCACACGTAAGCAGACTCCCCAAATCATTTCCCCTAGAATGCTTAGGTGGTCTATTTTTTTGTCTGCATATGATTTTTCCTTACTCCACAAGCCTGGGAAAGAAATGGGCCATGCTGATGGCCTCAGTAGATTGCCTCTGCCAGTAGTAGAAGCTGACCCTGCGCCAGCTGTCAACATTCTATCAATCCAAGCCTTGCCCGAGCTCCCTCTTCGTGCCAGGGATGTTGCCGCTGAAACAGGTACAGATCACACACTTTCACGTGTCCATTCCTGGGTTTTGTCTGGTTGGCCTGAGCACTGCCCTAGTCCTGAGTTTCAGAGTTTCTGGTCCAAAAGGAACGAGCTGTCCCTTTCTCAGGGTTGTCTGCTTTGGGGAAACAGAGTTGTCATTCCCACCTCAATGAGGACTAGGGTCTTAGAATCCCTCCACGAGGGTCATCCTGGCATTGTTCGTATGAAGGCTCTTGCGCGCAGCCACTTGTGGTGGCCTGGTTTAGATAAAGATATTGAGGCTAAGGTGCATGCATGCCACCTGTGCCAACGATCTCGCCCAGAGATGCCCCAAGCTCCCGTGCATAGATGGGAGGAAACACAGTCCCCATGGTCTAGGGTGCACATTGACGCCTTGAAAAGACTCACCTACGGGGACTGGCATCACAGGTTGGCTGACTTTCTCCTTTCTTATCGCACCACACCGTCCACTTCTACAGGGAGAAGCCCAGCTGAACTTCGTTGGGGGCGTCAACTTACTACTAAACTTGACCGGTTGCATCCGGACAGATTGCCTTCATCTACCTCACATCCGAGGGCACCTAGACAACTACTTGAGGGTGCCCCGGTCTGGACTCGCAATTACGGGCCTGGTCATACATGGGTCCCCGCTTCTATTTCCAGGGTCACAGGTCCTCTCTCCTACGAGGTAGCCCTGGACAACGGTCGTGTCCTGCGTCGGCACATCGACCAACTCCGCCCTAGGCGGGACCTTTCAGATGAGACTCCTGGGTCTTTTCCAGGGGGGGAGGGGGACCCTTTGGAGCAAAGGGAAGGGCACGAGTTGCTGCCCATCTCCACTGATGGAGCCACTGACGGCCCATTTCAAGCTTCCGCAAGTGCTCCGAAAAGGAATTCATGGAGCTTACCCACACAACAGGCACTCACGCCTACTCCAGCCAGGGAGTCACCCCGGGGGCATACTCACTGTCCACACACATCACACAGCACTCCAGTCACGGAGGATACCCGGGAGCATCCCAACAAATCATTCCCCGCAAGAGAGCTGGCACACAATCCCCAGAGTTGGCCTGACCTTACCCCTAATCCTACAGGGGGTCAAACTTACAGGGAGGTGGTCGAGGAACCAAGTCCCGACCGCAACACCTCTAGCCCAAATCAGGGAGTAACTGAGTTTTGGGAAGGTACAGAGACCCACACGAGCCCGGACACAGAACGGGGCTTAGGGATTGGACAGCCTCCTGACAGGTCTTGGACGGACCTAGGAGGTTCTATAGAGACGCCCAGCAGTGGCTATCACTTCAAGGGGCCCGAGGGCCTACAGCTAGGCAGGTCAACCAGGTCACAAAGTGACAGAAGCCCTGGCCTGACGAGCCCGGTGGGCGAGCAAGCAGGCCAGGCATCGGGGCAAAGTCCTTGGAAGGCACCAAGGCATGATAAGGGGAACAGGCTCTTGTCACCCCTCAGTCAGGGAACACCTGTCAGAACCCCAGAGCTGAGAAGGTCACAGAGAGCAAGGAAGTCTCCTAAATACTTAGAGGATTACATAACATTGCTGGCTAAACAAAAGCCAGGTAACGATAGGAGCACTGAGAAGCAGAACACTGCATAAAATAATGATTATATGTTGGTAGTAGTTTTAGCCCGGGGGAAAGGGGTGTTATGTCCCGAGCCTTGCAAACGGCTCGGGGCGTTTGCAGGCGGTCCCGGGCAGGTGCAAAGCTGCCCGGGACCAGACAGGCTGTCGCCAGCGCCGTGCGCATGCGCGGGTGCTGGCGCGGGAAAAGTATCGCATTGACCCGGGAAATGTCTATATAAGAAGCTGGGAGGTTTTGGGAGATGCAGAAGCCATCTACTTGTAAGCTGAACGCAGAATAAAGAAAACTGAGAACTACAACTGCTTCTCGTGTCTTACATTTCCGCGAAGGACTCAACAATTCCCTTTATAAAATTGGGAATTTGAGATGTTACTCTTTGAAAAAAAAAATCACAAATGATCCTTGGGCAACCAATGTTAAGTCATTGGTTCTCGGCCTTAATATTTTATTCAGGCTTTCTTCTGGATACTGTAGAGAGTTTTTACCAAACACAAAGATTTGTTCTTGTGCCATTTTTGTGAGACAGTGCTTTTTTTTTTTTAGTGGCATATGGAAAGCTTGTGTTGCTCACGTTAGATGTGTTTGCACCAGATTCCCTGAGACAGCAACGTCAGTTTGGATCCATAAATAAATATGCATTTAGAAGCGTGATTGATTTGGTTGGTGATATTGAAAGACTGGGAAAAGGATATGGGGTGCTAAAGCATCCTGAATGACATTTTGTATTATTATTATTATTATGATGATGATGATGTCATGAGTGACTCATAGAAAAAACTGAAAGAAAAAGAAATAGGTGAAAGAAAGAAGAATGACTAGGATATCAAATATAAAGAGTTGGTAGGAATTCTGCATGGAAAAAAAAAGCATGAGTAGATCATTCACTTAAAAAAATTGAAAAATAAATGCAAGGAAGGATGATGTCTATGGAGATTCTCCATCATCCAGGTCATGGTTGTCCCAAAGCTGCTTTTTTCAAGAGGCAACTGGACTGTCTTATTTTTCTTTGAAGATGTTTTGCTTCTCATCCAAGAAGCTTCTTCAGCTCTGAAGCTGAGAGCTGAAGAAGCTTCTTGGATGAGAAGCGAAACATCTTCAAAGCAAAACAAGAAAGTCCAATTGCCTTGTGAAAAAGCACCTTTGGGATAAGAAAGGATGATGTGGAAACTGCTTGGAACTGACTGAGACAGAGGAATGTGAGATTATGCTAATAGGAAGAATGAAAAAGAATGCTTGATGGGATGACAGAAAGACAAACTGACCATCAACAGGCACAGAGAGAAAAACAATATCTACACACCATTCAAAAGAGAGAATCCAAAAGCCAGCAAAGAAACAGAAAAATTAAAACACCTCCCCACCAGCAATTAACACCCATTTGCAAACATATGATTTTTTTCTTAAGCTTCGAACTTAAGAACATATGATTTTTGCAAACATATGATTTTTTTCTTAAGCTTCGATTTCAAATATTGGAAATAACAACGTCTCTTTGTTCCTCTGTTTTGCCATGAAGCAGGGGGGAAACCATGTTAAAAGCGTAACACTTGTTTTAAAATCAAGCCTTGAAATTTGGCGTGGCTATTGACTATTTTCAAAGACCACGTGGGAAATTTCACATACTCATACAGACACGCTCTCTACTTGAGGCTAAACATGCCACCCAAACTATAAATGTTATTTTCAATACATTCTCGGGCCAAACGAGCAAGGAATTTTAATTGGAAACCAAAGATTTTGGACTGTTTCCTCTGGAGACATTTTGACAATTCTACAACAATAAGCCAAATGTAGTTCCAGAGCTCACCATTATATGAAAAAGGAGACAGATATTTTAAAATAGGTCCAAGCTAATGGATTTCGTCTATCAAAATGTGTCTTTTCTTGTACGCTGATTCTCCAGCCTTCTGGTGTTATTGATAAAGTATTCAGACAGTGTGCCATCTTCATTGCTAGCTCCCTTTAATTCTCCCAAATCCATGATTTTATTTTTATTTATGGCAGGTAAGATAAATTAATGTTACCCTCCCCACTCTCAAAGAAAATAATAAAAAATGTGGTTATTATTATAACGGAAGGCAAACATATCTTTTTTCTGAAATGCTATTCTGTCAAGGCAAGACCACCCCACCATTGTTTTTCAATATTTTTAAAGAACTGTTTTAATTCTGGGGCTTGGCTATAAATTTTGCGCAGGCCCGAACCCCCTAAACATATTTTAGCATCTTGTCAAGATGAGAGACTTGAGCATCGATAAAAATGACACTAAAATAAATGTAAATTTAGATTGCTGTCACAAGTGGCTGCTTGCTTTTGTGAAGATGTTAGGTTGCTATAGAGTTTTCCATAGCAACCTTGCATCTTATTATATAAATAATCCCTTTGGTGTCCTTAAAGCCTGCTAAGAACAGGATTAAATCTATTCTCATATGTAATGATCCTGCATTAAAACTTATCAAGATGAAAAACCAGAAAACATAATAAACCGTAATCTAGATAATAGCATTTCTGGCAGTTCAAAGGCATCATGGCATCACAGGCATTGCAAAACAGTTTGCAGTTAGCTAGTTATAATTTTTTTTTGCAAAAACCTTCATTAAATATATCCTCTCGAAAGTTCTATTTCTTTCTTTCAATTCTCTCTCTTTTTTTAAAGGATACAAAACGTTAATAAAACTTTCAGCGCTGTGATAAATTGAATGAATCGGATCTTGGCCTTTGATATGCTGAAGAGAGGAGACAGTGAAAAAGCTTTATTGCTTGGGTGGATTATGATCACATAAATATAAAGAATGTTTAGCTCTGGGCCCTGCCTCTTAATTTTAATTATATTTGTGCTGTTGTCGGCCATTTCTCCTTTGGTCCAAGGCAATACAGTTATTCTTAAGCTTCAGATCCCTCCTTCAGATGGAATTAGAATACAGCTGGATGGGACCTTGGAGGTCATCTAGTCCAGCTACCTGCTCAAGCAGGAAACCCTATACCATCTCAGACAAGTGACTGTCTAGCCTCTTCTTTAAAATATCCAGTGATGGAGCACCTACAACTTCTGGAGGCAGGTTGTTCCACTGGTTAATTGTCCTCACTGTTAGGAAGTTTCTCCTTAGTTCCAGGTTGCTTCTCTCCTTGATTAGTTTCCACCCGTTGTTTCTTGTCCTGCCTTCAGGTGCTTTGGAGAATAAGTTGACACCCCCCCCCTATTCTTTTTGGCAGCCCCTTAGATTTTGGAAGACTGCTATCATGTCACCCCTACTTTTTTTGTCTAGACTAGTCAAACCCAATTCTTGTAACCCTTCTTCATATGTTTTTGTCTCCAGGCCTTTAATCATCCTAGCTGCTCTTCTCTGCACTTTTCCCAAAATCTCAACCTCTTTTTTGTAACGTGGTGAGCAAAACTGGATGCAGCGTAATCCCGGTGTGGTCTTATGAAGGCTTTATAAAGCGGTACTAAGACTTCACATGATTTTGATTCTATGCCTCTGTTTACATATGGATTTGCTTGGTCTAGAGAAGAAGTGGACCGTAGTGAAATTCTGCGCAACATTTGTGCCCGGAACAGCAGGTTTTGTACATCCCTGTGGCTAAACTACATCTGCTACCATCCATCACCGTGGACCCAACTTGGCAGGAGAGGAGCAGCTGAGTAACATCTGGAAGGCTGCAGATTTGCAAGACTCAAAACAGGAAGTGTTAAAGGATGCACCCTGTAAGATTTTTAAAGTACAGAGATTAAAAAGCAATGAGAAGAAAAATGAACCAATACTATCCAGAATTAAAGGCTTGCAAAAAAAAAATGATTAAAAAAGGGCTCGTTGATAATAACCAGAGATTGAAATTATATATCATAATGACACGTCGTGTCTTTCTAAGGAAAGCAGTGGAAAGCTTCAGCTGAAAAGTCCTTCAGCCAGGGAGCCCATACAGTGAAGCAGAACATTCTCGAGTTATGAAAATCAGAATTTCTACTAGTTTTGAAATAACTCAGAAGGATGTTGCCAAGATATGGTTTGCTATAGCAAGGTTATCTTTGAATGGCTACAGTAATAGGAAGCTGGTGCTTATTTTGAGACAATCAGTCCCATAAGCATCGTAAAGCTAGGATCCTAAACCCATAGGGGCCACACGATTGATCCAAATTAGCTTGGGAAATTTTCCAAGGACAATTTTGCCTGGATTGAATTTCAATATATTAGCTTCCATTCCATTATCCTGATGTAGCAAATTTCTTGCATCATCTAGATTGAATTTAAAAAAAAAAGGAACAGAACTGGATACCCTGCATATAGATATAATAAGCAGTAGATGCTCAAATGCCATGTATAAAACATGGGAATTAGATAAAATCCAGAGAGACATCAATACATTATGCATTTGCTTCTGACTCTATTTTGTAAATGTCATCCAGGTGAGCACAGAAATACAAATGAACAAATCTCCAACTATTTGGTTTTGAAAGCTATCGAGAAGTCTAGAAGCCTAAACTGAACAGCATTCTCCATCTCTGCTCTTCCCAAAGTTGACCCAGATATTTTCAATGCCAAAGTCAACCCTAAGTCCCTAAATGTGGAAAACTAATTTCACATTTAGAGTTCCTGGTGTTGACTACTGTAGGAGAAGAGAAGATAGAGCCTGGGGTCGGAGTCAAAAGAGGAAACAGCCTGGAATCATTACGTTCCCACAAATGGTCCAAGTTCAACCTCTCTTGGATTCTGTTGAGTCTTATTAAGTGGCAATTTAGTGCTGACCCTTAATTGACTAGAATAGATTCTTGTGTCTAGGCATCAGCAATGGATCATCTTAACTGGAATTTAATGTATGGTCCTGATTCTTCACATACGACAGCTACTCGCTTAAAAATTTCCTTTTAGAAAATTAGGCATTACTTCTCAGCCTACCATTGTTGTAATCTTCTACATCAAGCTACCTTTTTTTTTCATGGATTACTGGAAGTGCCACCTCTCTTAATGAGCAATGGACCAAATCTAGCACTTTCCTTTCTTCCAGTAGATCAGTGGTTCTCAACCTGTGGGTCGGGACCCCATTTGGGGTCGAACGACCATTTCACGGGGGTCGCCAAACAACGCAGTCTGCCATTTCCCCCCCCCCTTTTCCTTAGCTGTGCTACTCCCTTTTATTCTATTGGCTTTTGAAAGCCAATAGAATAGACTCTCTTGAATAGAGTCTAATTCTATTGGCTTTCAAAAGCCAATAGGAATTGTCCAGGCTGTCTCTGCCCTGCTGAGCCCGCCAAAAGTCCCATTCTGCAAACGGTGCTGCACCAGTTGAGTAGTCCTCGACTTACGACCGGTTGGGGGTTGCGGCATTAAAAAGGTTGAGAACCACTGCAGTAGATGTAATAATTAAACCCAAAGGAATAAAAAGAAAGCAATATGAATGCTTGACTGACTTGTATGAGTTAGTCAAGTAAACAAATGAACCTCAGTTTCATTGAGGCCTCCATGAAGGCACTGGATGTCTTTTACACCACAACTCTTGGTTTGTATACAGCAAGTCAGGAATTAGCTAAAGTGAAACTGAATTCCACTTTACTCTGCCCATATTTTATAAAACAGGAGAAGAAAGAAAGAAGGCAGGATTGACCATTATAACACACACACACACACACACACACACGAGTGAATTGCAAACTCCCAGAAATCAAGGTCCTGTGACAGGATGTCAATCCAATATTTTTATGGCTACTGTATCTAAGAAGAAAAATCCAATTGTTTTGACAAGGTGTAAACATTTAATAAATAAATATAAGTAAATGAAAATATATCTTGTCCATACATGGATTCGTATTTTGAGTTAGTGTTATAGGAAAGCTTACAGATATGTATCGGTAGCAATTAGCTCCTTAGTTCTACGTTACTCATGTAATTCCTACTCAAGAAGTATGCAAACAGATTTAATAATAAACAAAGCAAATAAAAATGACACTGTAGTATGATGAGAACTTTGACCATGTTTATCAGGGAGGTTTTTGAAGTTGGGATGTAGGCAAAAAAAAAAAAAAAATCCAATCCAATCCAAGGAATCCACCCCGGAATGTGAAAGAAAAATTCAAAGAACTTTCAGAAATCAAGAGACAAGGGGGAAAATATTAAAAATGGATGTATGGTTCTAAACGCTAGTTCTTTGTACAATGACTCAGCAGTCCCTTATGACTTCTCCTGCCTGAGGACATTGCTGAGATATTTCGTCCTGAGGGAAAGAAACCTTGAAAAAGCACTCCACAACAATTTACATCCTCAATGCCCTCATAGTACCCACTAAAAGTGAGTTTAGCTCCATAAATTTTGATGCTCCATATCATTCTTGGTTATCAGGCTTGGGGTTCCAGGGGACTACATGGAAACTGATCAAGGAGAGAAGCAACCTAGAACTAAGGAGAAATTTCCTGACAGTGAGAACAATTAACCAGTGGAACAACCTGCCTCCAGAAGCAGTAAATGCTCCAACACTGGAAGTTTTTGAGAAGAGACTGGACAGCCATTTGTCTGAAATGGTGTAGGGTCTCTTGCCTGAGCAGGGGGTTGGACTAGATGATCTCCAAGGTCCCTTCCAACTCTGTTATTCTGTTATGTCTTAAGAAGGCATTGTGTTTAATCTACTCTCTACCAGATGGTTCTATTTTTAATACTGGCTGATTTTTTAATGATTGTTTTTACATGTTTATTGTTTTATTGTAATCCTTATATTCAGAGTCACTTGGTGTGAGATGGCCATAAGAGTCAGTTTGCTCTAGGGATTAAGACTGCGAGTTCTAGTTCTACCTTAACCATGAAAGCCAGCTGGGTGACTCTGGCCCAATCACTAGGAGACTGAAAGTTCTAGTCCTGCCTTAGCTATGAAAGCTGGCTGGTGCCTTTGGGCCAATCTCCAGGAGACTGGAAGTTCTAGTCCCGCCTTAGGCAGGAAAGCCAGCTAAGTGACTTTGGGCCAACCACCAGGAGACGGTGAGTTCTAGTCCCGCCTTAGGTATAAAAGCCAGCTGGGTGACTTTGGGCCAATCACCAAGAGACTGGGAGTTCTAGTCCCACCTTTGGCATGAAAACCAGCTGGGTGACTGGAGAAGGGAGATGCTTTTTAATATATTCACCATCCTAATTAGGTTAACTCTAATCCAATTAGATTAAAAAAAAATCTATGAGCTAATGAGCTAGGGCAAAATGCTTGAGACTCAATACTCAAATCAAATCACAAATAACTACTTGTACATGAGCTTATTGCTGCTGAAAAGGAGTCTGGATCATCGGCTGTTTTTCTCTCCCTGTTTTCGCCTGAAGAAGAAGAAGGAGAAGGAGAAGGAGAAGGAGAAGGAGAAGAAGAAGAAGAAGAAGAAGAAGAAGAAGAAGAAGAAGAAGAAGAAGAAGAAGAAGAAGAAGAAGAAGAAGAAGAAGAGGAGGAGGAGGAGGAGGAGGAGGAGGAGGAGGAAGACCAATGCACAGAGTATGAAGACCAATGCACAGAGTATGAACAGAAAACAGGGTGAACTAGAAATTCAGGTTAATGAGGGGAGATATGATATTGTTGCCATTACAGAAACATGGTGGGATGAAACCCACATATGGAACACACAGTTAGAGGGATTTAAATTATTTAAAAGAAACAGACAAAATAAAAGAGGAGGTGGAGTTGCTCTCTCTATAAGAAATAACTACATCTCTACAGAAATAGAGCACAACAATAATAAAAACTGTCTTGAATGCATTTGGGTGAAGAAGAAGAAGAAAAAGAAGAAGAAGAAGAGGAAGAGGAAGAAGAGGAAGAAGAAGAAGAGGAAGAAGAAGAAGAAGAAGAAGAAGAAGAAGAAGAAGAAGAAGAAGAAGAAGAAGAAGAAGAAGAAGAAGAAGAAGAAGAAGAAGAAGAAGAAGAAGAAGAAGAAGAAGAAGAAGAAAAGGAAGAGGAAGAGGAAGAGGAAGAAGAAGAAGAGGAAGAAGAAGAGGAAGAAGAAGAAGAAGAAGAAGAAGAAGAAGAAGAAGAAGAAGAAGAAGAAGAAGAAGAAGAAGAAGAAGAGGAAGAAGAAGAAGAAGAAGAAGAAGAAGAACTGTCAGATCCCTCCCCCTCCTCCTCTCCACAGACCCCCCTCCCTTCTAGCACTGATGACGTTACCTAGTTGGGTCACGAAACGTCGGCCAGAAAACCACCCAGCTCAGACAGCACCAAGGACCCCTCACGTCGACCCTGAGCTGCAAATATTCTCCTTCCTTGTAACTTTGAACGGTCCCTAAATGAATCATTGCAAGATGAGGACTACCAGCCTACATTTCCCGCTAAAAACCTTTTGTTTACTGCTGCTGTCATAAAAGAACCTCTGTGTGGCCTTGATGCATTAGCGGTGTAACAATACCACCGTTTCATTACACGGGAAATTACAGACATATCCTAAGGGCGAACAATCTTTCCGGCTAGCAATGTGCAAACAGCTGCACTTCAATAATTCTTGAAATGACTTCACAGTCCTTCATTTTAGGACTCGGCGCGCGATGCCACGAGGCAAGGAAGTGAAAACCCACAAGACGGTATTTGAACTAACCTTTTACGGAGGGGACGAAGGCGTTGCTGCTGCTTTTATTTTATTTTATTTAGTGTTCCGAATACGCTCCAGTACTCAGAAATTTCATTTTCATATTTTTTTTATTTAATCTACCTCACTGGCTGGATGTATCTCAGCTAGCAGCCATTTCTGGGTCCTTCTGTCAACAGAAGCTGTTACAACCCCCGGTTTATTTTTTTCCCGCCCCTATTCTTTGCCAGAAATTGTTTCGAAAATAATTGGCCTGCATATTCAGGGAGACCAAAATAATAATAATAATAAAAAAGGACGATAGATTGTTCTCCTCTTTTTCTAATCTGCCAGTTGAAACCGTCGCCCCTCTGCCGTCCCCACCCAGGTAGCGCTCCTGCTGTGAATTTCAGATAACCTATTCTATGAACTTTCTTCTATAATCCCCCCTTTTTTTCCTTTTATAAACCAGATTACCTAAAGTAAAGCAAACAGTTTTAGGAAAGGAAATTTGCACACACCTACTCAGCCTCCAGGCGATCAAAATAGTCTGTGAAGTGTTCTATTTCTAAAGCAAAATAAATTAGGGGCGACATATTTTATCTGAAATATAAATAAACGCATACACGCTCTGATTAGGGAGAGACAAACTTTGTTGTGGTTGTTGTTAACTGCGAAGTCGTGTCCAACCCATGTGACCCCACGGACAACCTTCCTCCAGGCCTTCCTGTCCTCCACCATC
This sequence comes from Crotalus adamanteus, assembly GCA_039797435.1. Lineage (NCBI taxonomy): Eukaryota > Metazoa > Chordata > Lepidosauria > Squamata > Viperidae > Crotalus > Crotalus adamanteus. Next base: position 2,438,396 of record CM077921.1, on the reverse strand, counting down.
TTCTGGAGTCCATTGAAGCTCACGCCTGCTGCTTCAGGGACACCATCCAGCCCCCTCCTTCTCTGTCGTCCCCTTCTTCTCTTGCCCTCCATCTTTCCCAGCATCAGGCTCTTCTCCAGGGAGTCCTTCCTTCTCATTAGGTGGCCAAAGTCCTTGAGTTTCAACTTCAGGATCTGGCCTTCTCAAGAGTAGTCGGGGTTGATCTCCTCCAGGACTGACCGGTTGGATCACCTTGCAGTCCAGGGGACTTGCAGGAGTCTTCTCCAGCACCAGAGTTCAAAGGCCTCCATTCTTTGGCGCTCGGCCTTTCTTATGGTCCAAGAGACAAACTTATTTCTGCTAAAAGATAATATTTGTAGCTGAGGGCTGAATTGTGGGTGCACTCTGAGCTTGGTTGTTTTCTTGAATAAGGGCAAATCCCCAACGCTCTTGTAGCGCTGATAATGTTACCTAGTTTGGTAATGAAACGTCTGCACGAAAACCACCAAGCTCAGAGAGCACCGAAGACCCCGCTGGTTCTTTTTCTCATATCTGCCCATTTCTAACTTGCATTTGTGAGACCTTTAAAAGAGAGGTACATTTACCAGGACAGGGGCATCCATGAATAGAATAGAATAGAGCTGGAAGGGACCTTGGAGGTCTTCTAGTCCAGCCCCCTGCTCAAGTACCCTACCATCTCAGACAAGTGACTGTCCAATCTCTTCTTAAAAACCTCCAGTGATGGAGCACCCACAACTTCTGGTGGCAAGTTGTTCCGCTGGTTAATTGTCTACAATGTTAGGAAGTTTCTCCTTAATTCCATGTTGCTTCTATAATAATAATAATAAAGTTGGAAGGGACCTTGGAGGTCATCTAGTCCAACCCCCTGCTCAGGCAGGAAACTCTACACCATTTCAGACAAATGGCTGTCCAGTCTCTTCTTAAAAACCTCCAGTGTTGGAGCATTCACCGCTTCTGGAGGCAGGTTGTTCCACTGGTTAATTGTTCTCACTGTCAGGAAGTTTCTCCTTAGTTCTAGGTTGCTTCTCTTCTTGATTAGTTCTCTCTTTGGTCAGTTTCCAGAGTGTCCCAAAAAGTCAAGATGATATCCATGACTTTGTAACTGAAGTCCTTCTTCTTTGCATGTGAAGTGTGCGTGCAACACATGTGTCGCAGGCTTTTGAATGCATCTCAAAGGAGTCCTAATGCTTTTGTGGGTCCCCCTGAGATGCAGCTGTATTAATTCCTGCTCATGCACAGTCCGTGTGTTTAGCTTCCTTAAGTGACACATTATAGAATCAGAAGACCAGCGGTCTCTCTAGAGGGTATACCGTAAACTCAAAGTTCCTCCAAATTCTGTGCCAGTGATCTAGAAATAAGAGTAGCTTCTAAACCTCCAGTGAAATCAGTGGAGTATAGGAAGACTTAACTGAAAATAATATTCAACCAGTTGCTCAAGAAGAAACTCTATGTTTCTATGCTCTGCCAAATGAAAAACAAAATCCTTGCTGAAATTACTTGTAGCACGAGAATTGAGGCATTTGGCTAAATTTATGAAGTACAGATAATCTGTCCCCAAAGATGCTTTTTCATGAGGCAACTGGACTTTCTTGTTTTTCTTTGAAGACGTTTCGCTTCTCATCCCAGAAGCTTCTTCAGTTCTGACTGGATGTGGGAAAAGGAAGGATTTATACTCCTTGCAGACCGCTGGTCATTTGCCTCCTTTTAGAGAGTCCTTGAGGCCACTTGGAGGTTTAGCTGTGTCCTCAGGGTCCCCTGAGCGGTGCAAATGATTGTGGAGCCTTCTTGGAACTACCGAAAGGACCGTGTTGTAGACTGGAGATAGATGATGTCTTATCCCTCCCCCTCTGTTGCCAACACAACATAAAGGCCTACTTTAAACCCAAGAATCCAGTAAGGCAGAAGCTTGTCCACCAAAGGATGGAACACCCAAACAAGAACTGAGCAGTGTGGTATATGCAGTACAATGCAGTGAGACATGTGTGACTATGTACATTGGGGAAATGAAACAAGCCCTCCACAAACTCATGGCGCAACGTAGGAGAACAAGAACATCAGGAGAAGATTCAGCAGTTCATCTGCATTTGAAAGACCAAGGCCGCTCTTTGGAAGACAGCAAAGTCCACATTCTGGATAGAGAGGACCGCTGGCTTGAAAGAGGCCATCTAGGTCCAAACTGAACAGCCCTCTCTCAACAGAGGGGGAGGGATATGACACCACACACCTCCTGTCTACAACACAGTCCTTTTAGCAGTCCCAAGAAGGCTCCGCGCCCATTTGCACCACTCAGGTGACCCTAAGGACACAGGTAAACCTCCAGGTGGCCTCCAGGACTCTCTAGGCAAATGACCAACTGTCTGCAAGGAGGAGGAGGAGGAGAAGACCTCCAAGGTCCCTTTCAACTCTATGATTCTATGTCCTATGAGTGTATCTTCGCTCTGACCAGAGAGACAGAAATTACCTCAGTGCTGAGGGAAATAAAGCAGGAAAACCCTTTCCAGTCAATGCTGAAAAATCGAAATTTCATTACTGACATATCCCCTTGCATGAATAAGTGGGAAACAATGAAAAATATAGAAGAACACAGGAAGGATTACACCTGGAGTGGTTCCACATCAAATAGTTGTTCGCAGATCAATAGGCCGCTGCCCCGGGTCCTTTTTCTAGATTGTTTTTTTTTTTTATTAGCTACAAACATAAACCTGTACAAATCTTTCTTCCCTCCCCAATGAGGGCATTTTCTGAACACGGAATCCTTTTATTGGTCTGTCTCTGAGAAGCATAAACAAGATGGCATCAAATGCTAGACCAGACCTATGAAAACATAATCCGTTTCCAGCACAGGGGTTATAATCCGTGAGGGGGAGTCTCTTCCTCTTAAAAATATGGATTTTACTGCACAATTCTGTGCCATAAAACCATGGAAGGAATAGAATAGAACAGAATGGAATGGAAATAGGAATAGGAATAGGAATAGGAATAGGAATAGAATAGAATAGAATAGAATAGAATAGAATAGAATAGAATAGAATAGAATAGAATAGAATAGAATAGAATATAGAATATAGAATATAGAATATAGAATATAGAAAAGAATAGAATAGAAACGAGAAGAGAAGAGAAGAGAAGAGAAGAGAAGAGAAGAGAAGAGAAAATATGGAATGGAATAGAATGGAATGGGAGAAAAGTGGAGAAGGGAAGGGAAGGAAAGGGAAGAGAAGAGAAGAGTTGGAAGGGACCTTGGAGGTCATCTAGTCAAACCCCCTGCTCAGGAAGGAAACCCTATACCACTTCAGACAAATGGCTGTCCAGTCTCTTCTTAAAAACTTCCAGTGTTGGAGCATTCACAGCTTCTGGAGGCAGGCTGTTCCACTGGTTAATTGTTCTGACTGTCAGGAAGTTTCTCCTTAGTTCTAGGTTGCTTCTCTCCTTGGTTAGTTTCCATCCGTTGCTTCTTGTCCTGCCTTCAGGGGCTTTGGAGAATAGCTTGACTCCCACTTCTTTGGGGCAGCCCCTAAGATATTGGAAGGCTGCTATCATGTCACCCCTATCCCATTTGACCAGATCTCTCAGGGTTCAAGGAAGGCAGTAAAGATAGTCCTCGATTTACAACAGTTCATTTAGTGACAGTTCAAAGTTACAACAACACTGAAAAATGTGACTTACGGCCGTTTTTCATACTTAGGACCGTTGCAGCCTCCCCATAGTCACAGGATCAAATTCAGACGCTTGGCCACTGACTCACATTTATGACGGTCGCAGTGTCCCCCGGGGGTCACGTGATCTCCTTTTGCGACCTTCTGACAGACAAAGTCAATGGAGGTGCCAGATTCACTAAAACAGCCTCTGTTCCTAACTTAACAATGCAATGATTCACTTAACCAGTGCAGTGAGAAAGGTCGTAAAATGGGGCAAATCTCAATTAACAAGTCTCTCACTTAGTATTATCAATTTGGGGCTCAGTTGTGGCTGTAAGTCAAGAACTACCTGTATATTCACCACAATGTAAAAAAGATGTGGAGACTCTAGAAAGAGTGCAGAGAAGAGCAACAAAGATGATCAGGGGACTGGAGGCCAAAACATATAAGGAGCGGTTGCTAGAATTGGGGATGTCTAGTTTAATGAAGAGAAGGACGAGGGGGGACAGGATAGCAGCCTTCCAATATCTCAGGGGCTGCCCCAAAGAAGAGGGAGTCAAGCTGTTCTCCAAAGCGCCTGAAGGCAGGACGAGAAGCAACGGATGGAGACTAATCAAGGAGAGAAGCAACCTTGAACTAAGGAGAAACTTCCTGACAGAACAATTAACCAGTGGAACAACCTGCCTCCAGAAGCGGTAAATGCTCCAACACTGGAAGTTTTTAAGAAGAGACTGGACAGCCATTTGTCTGAAATGGTCTAAGGTTTCCTGCCTGAGCAGGGGTTTGGACTTGATGACCTCCAAGGTCCCTTCCAACTTTATTATTATTGTTATTATTATTATTATTATTATTTCAGAAACAAAGAGAGAAGGAACTACAATTTTACCTGTGTCCTCCACCCTCAGCTTCTTATTACTGGGATTTTCATCGCTGTCATCGTCCGACATGTCCATCTCTTCTTCTCTCCTGATCCCCATCAGTTGTTCGCTGTGAGCGTTCCTGAGTTCCTAAAAGAAAGCAAAACCCAACAAAAAAACAAAAAAACTTTACTTTGTCAGTCGTGGTAGAAGCCAAAAATTCCACTTCCTGAAGTCAATTCGCTCCCTTTGAAAGGGCCACATCCCATCTTGTCCCCTTCGCTTAAAAGAGCACTTTAGCGATGCTGATGGAGATACGTTATTAATGTGTAGTTTTTCAAATTATGACGTTCTGCCTCGATGACGCTAGGTTTAAGTTACAGACTAATTTGATTTTTAGGAGGGACGTGTTAACATAAAATGGTAATACGTTTTGGTAGAGCCTGACAAAGACATGGTTTTAAAAAATTAAGTACTTTGAAGAGATAATGATATTATTTTTTTAAAAAAACAACCCACTTTAGGAGGGTCCTGCCCTTTCTTGCTCAATATCTATTATTTGATTTTGAGAGAAGGATGGCAGATTGAAAGTGGAAACAGAAAGAAGAGCGTGGAAAACCTCACAGGCTGTTTTAGCTTCAGCCTAAAATTACGGATACTTAGGTTAGACCTTTCAAGTCCTATAGCGGAAAGCTTAAGCTCTTCATCCAAATGACTAAAAAAAAAATGTTGCCGTGAGGCATGGCCAAAGTCAAATAGCACTGGGAATAATTTATCTATACTAGGTTGCTGTCCTTCATCTAATTATTATACTGTGGGGGTCCTTGGTGCTCTCTCAGCTTCATTGTTTTCTGACAGACATTTCATGACCCAACTAGGTAACATCATCAGTGCTAGAATGGAGGGTGAGTTCTGGAGACGAGGAGGAGGAGGAAGAAGAAGAAGAAGAAGAAGAAGAGGAAGAAGAAGAAGAAGAAGAAGAAGAAGAAGAAGAAGAAGAAGAAGAAGAAGAAGAAGAAGAAGAAGAGGAGGAGGGAGGAGGAGGAGGAGGAGGAGGAGAAGAAGAAGAAGAAGAAGAAGAAGAAGAAGAAGAAGAAGAAGAAGAAGAAGAAGAAGAGGAGGAGGAGGAAGAAGAAGAAGAAGAAGAAGAGAAGGAGGAGGAGGAGAAGAAGAAGAAGAGAAGGAGGAGGAGGAGGAGAAGAAGAAGAAGAGGAAGAGGAAGGAAGAAGAGGAAGAGGAAGAGGAAGAAGAAGAAGAGGAAGAGGAAGAGAAGGAAGAAGAAGAAGAAGAAGAAGAAGAGAAGGAGGAGGAGAAGAGAAGAAGAAGAAGAGAAGGAGGAGGAGAAGAAGAAGAAGAAGAAGAGAAGGAGGAGGAGGAGAAGAAGAAGAAGAGGAAGAGGAAGGAAGAAGAGGAAGAGGAAGAAGAAGAAGAAGAAGAAGAAGAGAAGGAGGAAGAGGAGGAGAAGAAGAAGAGGAAGAGGAAGAAGAAGAAGAAGAGAAGGAGGAGAAGAAGAAGGAGGAGGAGGAGGAGGAGGAGAAGAGGAGGAGGAGGAGGAGGAGGAGAAGAAGAAGAAGAAGAAGAAGAAGAAGAAGAAGAAGAAGTAGAAGAAGAAGACGACGACGACTGTGGGGTTCTTGTTGCTCTCTGAGCTTGGGATTTTCTTGCAGACGAAGAAGAAGAAGAGGAAGAGGAAGGAAGAAGAGGAAGAGGAAGAAGAAGAAGAAGAAGAAGAAGAGAAGGAGGAAGAGGAGGAGAAGAAGAAGAGGAAGAGGAAGAAGAAGAAGAAGAGAAGGAGGAGAAGAAGAAGGAGGAGGAGGAGGAGGAGGAGGAGGAGAAGAAGAAGAAGAAGAAGAAGAAGAAGAAGAAGAAGAAGAAGAAGAAGAAGAAGAAGAAGAAGAAGAAGAAGAAGAAGAAGAAGAAGAAGAAGAAGAAGAAGAAGAAGAAGAAGAAGAAGAAGAAGAAGAAGAAGAAGACGACGACGACTGTGGGGTTCTTGTTGCTCTCTGAGCTTGGGATTTTCTTGCAGACATTACCCAACTAGGTAATATTATCAGCGATCAAGGGGAGTGTGGTTTGTTCTCTGTTCGTATAAAAGTAGCTTGCCTGTCAGTGTTAGTGGAAATGTTCTTCGTTAGGCTGTTATTTATTGTTTGATTGTTTGTCTCAGTTGGCAGTTCCTTGGTTGGGATATTGTTTATTGCTGGATTGTTGGTATTAATCTTGGCGTTAATCTCTGCTTATCTGGGTATTGATTGCTGGCAAAGAGGTATTGTGGTCTTTTGGCTTTTTGATTGTCGCTTTTGAATGGTATGTAAATGCTATTTATCTCTATGTGCCTGTTGATGGCCGATTTGCCTGCAGGCTGAGCTTCCAGGAATTCTCTAGCATTTTTTGGACTTAGCTTGGTCTAGGATGCTCCCAGTGTCCCCGTTGAAACTATGATTAAGTATAGTAATGATTGTACCTTTAAGGTTTAAATGACTTTAAAAGAGAGAGAGTTTGAAAGTTGTGGCAATAACAGATTCTGCGTGTGATGTTAAAGCCAAAGCATCTCCTTCAGGTCACGCCTTTTGAAAGCTCGCATCCTTTCCGAAATAAATTCTTCCTGTTTAAACTATGAACTTATCTATTTTGTGTGACTTTGATGGAGAGGAATCGGGATGCAGCACTCCTGCATAAAACTGTTCCAGAAATTAGTTCGTATCAGATAAATCCATTTTACAGCACCAGAGAGAGATGAAGGCCTCGGGCTTATGTACGTTTGTGAAACAAATGTTGGGGCTGAAGAGCCCATCTTCAGAAAAATTACCAACAGGAAAGAGAACACGGGAATGCAAACCACGTGTACACGGGCTTCATATTGAGTTGTTTTTTTCCCCTTCTCAGTAAAGGTGACATTATAGCTCTCTTCCCTAATGGTGGCACAAGGAATGAGAGAATTCACTTTTAGTCTAATAATTGTGTCAGATTGAACACAAGGATATAAACCAGGAGTGTGAAACTCAGTTTCACTGAGGGCCGCATCAGCATTGTGGTTGCCCTCGGGGGGCCAGGTGAGTGTGGCCAGGGTGGGTCCAGCCTACTGGGTGGGTATGGATGGAGTGGGTGTGGCCTACTGGGTGGGCATGGCCAGCTCTACATCATTCAAGGATGCCTGTGGGGGCCTGGGCAGGAGTGGGACAGATCTGAGGGTCTCTGGCAGAAGGGGGTGGGACCGGGGCAAGTGCCAAGTCATGGTCCACTGGGGCAAGTGCCAAGATGGCCACCACAAAATTGTACATTGGCTCCCGGCTGGCCTGGGCCAGGGCCAAGGCAGTGGATGCCGTTCCCTCACTGTTTCCAGGATGGCTTCGTGTGCCATAGGAAACCACTTCGCGGGCCGCATCCGTCCCCCGGGCCTTGTGTTTGACATGTCTGATATAGACCAATGATGAGTGTAGCACTTTCTGGTCCAGAGACAGCCATTTTTTCTATTGAAAAAAGCCCAGTTCCCAGGGAGGTGATTTAAAATCTTTGGAAGAAGAAAAGAGAAGTCACTTCTGAGAAATAAGGGTGGTGTGCTATTTTATTCCTTGCAATAAATGTGCTAGGTTATCCCTTGCAATTAATGAGCGGCTCAAATAGTTTGTTGTAGAGATGCATCAATAAAATAATCCATTATCCTAGGGGCGCGTGCGGCCCTTAATCACCGCAGAAGTGCTGAAGCTGAGGGATGCAAGTTTTTCCATACAAGGACTTGGAAACTCAAGAATAGCTCTCCAGTTTATTAGAACAGGGCTGCCCTAATAAATCCAATTTGCATTCTGTTCCAGAGACATTAGGAACTGTTTGGTCCAAACAACATATCTGTTTGTCTCAGATGGAAGAACCTAGAATATAATACACAGACCTAGATAATTGCCTGATTAGTTAATCACAAGGGTGGACATCTGCCTGGCAGCCCGGTGTCATAGGAGTGGGGAAAGGGCCAGAGCATTGTGTGACTGGAGTTATTTCGGAAGAAGGCAACATGAGTAGAAGACTCTCAACTAAGGGACCAAGAAGTATCTAACTGACTTCTGAAATTTGGAACCATTGCCTGGAGCAGGGGTCTGCAAACTCAGCCACTTTAAGACTTATGGACTTCAACTCCCCATAATTCCATGGCTGGCTAAGGAATTATGGAATTGTGGGAGTTGAAGTCCATAAGTCTTAAAAGCGGTCAAGTTTGTAGACCACTCGCCTTGAGTGAAAAAGTGACTTCTAAACTATGGTGCTGGAGAAGACTCCTGTTAGTTTCTTGGGCCGCAAGGCATTCAAACCGGTCAGTCGTAGAAGAGATCAACCCCGACTGCTCTTTAGAAGGCCAGATCCTGAAGTGGAAACTCAAGTACTTTGGCCACCTGATGAGAAGGAAGGACTAGAACTCACCATTCATAGTGATTGGCCCAAGGTCACCCAGCTGGCTTTCACGCCTAAGGCAGGACTAGAACTCCCTATCACCTGGTGATTGGTCAAAAGTCATCCAGCTGGCTTTCATGGCTAAGGCAGAACTAGAACTCACAGTCTCCCGAGGATTGACCCCAAATCACCCAGCTGGCTCTCGTCCCTAAGGCAGGACTAGAACTCACCTTCCCTAGTGATTGGCCCAAAGTCACCCAGCTGGCTTTCATGCTAAGGCGGGACTAGAACTCCCAGTCTCCTGGTGATTGGTTAAAAGTGACCCAGCCGGCTTTCGTGGCTAAGGCAGGACTAGAACTCACAGTCTCCCGGGGATTGGCCCCAAATCACTCAGGCTTTTGTCCCTAAGGTGGGACTAGAAATCACCATCTCCCAGTTCCTAGCCCGGCGCCTTAACCATTAGACTAAACCAGTGTTTCTCAACCTTGACAATTTTAAGGCATGTGGACTTCAACTCCCAGAATTCCACAGCCAGCATTGCTGGCTGTGGAATTCTGGGAGTTGAGGTCCACATGCCTTAAAATTGTCAAGGTTGAGAAACACTGGACTAAACTGACTCTCTTTCCGAATCAGAGAAATGCCTGCTGGGTCTCGGGAACAGGCGAAGGGTAGACACGCAAACAGTTTTGGGAGAGCGTTTTTGTCCTTACAGCTTTATTACTTTTAAAAAAGAGAAAAGCAGGGGACAGGGGAATAACCGCCGTTAAAAATTCAAGGACGCTTTGGTGAAAAGAAAAATAGAGTGTCTTGAATGCATCGTGGCAGATTAAATATTTAAACGTTAAGGAATTACTTCTCACCGTGAATATTTTCAATGTAGCGCGTGGGGCAGGTGTATCAAATAAGCTTCAACGTTAATGGTTGTTTTTTTTTTTTCAGTGTTAGGAAAATAGCAGCCTGATTAATTAAAAAAAAAAAAAAACCTTTCCCTTTTTTTTATTTTTTATTTTTTGGCATTCGGGTGCACTTGTTGACGAATAATCCAAGGAAACATCGTACGACGTCTACATCCTAACAGCAGTGATCACAAAATGCTATTTGTTTTTAATTCATGCAGATATTACATCCAACGGTATTCCTATGCCATGAATTATCTATTTATTCAGGCAGCTCCATTGTTCTGAACAAGAGACACAATAATTCAATAAGTGACGCTTACCTTCTCACAGCATTTTTGTCGTTAGGCAAGGAAAGAAATAAAGGACTGTGGTGTTAACAATGCACCGAGAGGGCACTAAGAAATGAATGCATAGCCAGTACTACTACTACTACTATTATTATTATTATCATTATTATTATTATTAAAAAATCAAAATGAAGGGCTGGGACAAGGAAATGGGTCTTACTTTACAAAAAGTAAGGTGGGACACATGCCAGGTTATTGTGGCAGGCAGGGGCCAAAAAAGCAGATCTGTCTCTCATCTGTGTCTGTTTGTCTCTGTGTCTATCTGTACCCACCCACCCGTCTCTACACACACACACACACACTGTCTTTCTCTAGCTATTATTTCTCTCTCTCTCTCTCTCTCTCTCTCTCTGTCTTTCTATTTCTATCTATCTATCTATCTATCTATCTATCTATCTATCTATCTATCTATCTATCTATCTATCTATCCATCCATCCACCTATCCTCTCTCTTTCCTATCTATACCTATCTATCCATCCATCTCTCTCTCTCTCTCTCTTTATATACACACACACATATACATATATAAACACACTGTCTTTCTCTAGCTATTATTTGTCTGTCTGTCTGTCTCTCTTTAATATGTCTTTCTGTTTCTATCTACCTACCTACCTACCTACCTATTCATTCATCCATCCATCCATCCATCCATCCACCTATCCTCTCTGTTTCCTATCTATATCCATCCATTCATCCATCCATCCATTCATCCATCCGCCTGCCTGCCTGCCTATCGATCTATCTATCTATCTATCTATCTATCTATCTATCTATCTATCTATCTATCTATCTATCTATCTATCTATCTATCTATCTATCCATCCATCCATCCATCCATCCATCCACCTATCCTCTCTCTCTCTCTCTCCCTCTCCTTCTCTCTTCATGGTCAGGCTGGATTCTTCTGGCACCAGTGAGGGACACCAGAGAGACAGTGGGGGTCAGGTTTGCCCCCCCCCAGTTGAAAGAACTGCTGGCATGTATCACAGGGGGCATCCCACACAAACCCTTTATCCATGGGAAGGGTGTAGCCGCTGCATACATTGACAAAGTGCCCTGATCCCGAGAACCATCATTCACACATGATATTAAGCTTGATGCATGGATCACAACGCAACCCCCAACTAAGCCACTGTCAGAAAACAGGAAATAATCTACATGCAAAGCACAAAACTCCAAGAAAATGAGTCAAGCCACATTTGCATAATATGGTCAATAAATTAAGCATGTAAGGAATTTTCTCTCTCTCTCTCTCTCTCTCAAAAGGGATGTAGGAAAAACGATTCTTCTTCCTTCATTTCTCATCATGCACATGCATTGAACAAAATCAAGATGTCCAGATGGGCACTGAATTTAATTTTTGCCTCCACTTCCCCAAATCTGGCTGTTTCTGGTTCTCCTCTATTGCTAAATGTAACCAGGTATTTAAACTCAGGATGCATCTCCTTGGTTGTCTTGGCTACCATACCTATTTGCAAGTAAACTAACAGGTGTGGTTAAGTAGAGCAGGTGGAGATTTTGCTCTGAGCAGAGCAAGTTAACAACTAAGATAAATCAGGTAGACCTCAGTGACCATTTGGTCTGATTTTGAGTCCCCTCCTTCTGTCTGATACCTTATGTCCTATCACTGGTGTCTCCAGGATGGGTGTCAAAATGGACGAGATAGGGGATGAGCAATGAATGGCAAACTCTTGTTATATTCAGTACCAGCTTCTATATAGACCAGGGGTCTTCAAACTTGGCCCTTTTATGACTTGTGGACTTCAACTCCCAGAATTCCTCAGTTAGTGTGAGGGAACTATGAGCCTTTTATGACTTGTGGACTTCAACTCCCAGAATTCCTAAGTTAGTGTGAGGGAACTATGACCCTTTGATGACTTGTGGACTTCAACTCCCAGAATCCCTCAATCAGCGTGAGGGAACTATGAGCCTTTTATGACTTGGGGACTTCAACTCCCAGAATTCCTAAGTTAGTGTGAGGGAACTATGACCCTTTGATGACTTGTGGACTTCAACTCCCAGAATCCCTCAGCCAGCGTGAGGGAACTATGAGCCTTTTATGACTTGTGGACTTCAACTCCCAGAATCCCTCAATCAGCGTGAGGGAACTATGAGCCTTTTATGACTTGGGGACTTCAACTCCCAGAATTCCTTAGCCAGCGTGAGGGAACTATGACCCCTTTATGACTTGTGGACTTCAACTCCCAGAATTCCTCAGCCAGCGTGAGGGAACTATGAGCCTTTTATGACTTGTGGACTTCAACTCCCAGAATTCCTCAGCCAGCGTGAGGGAACTATGAGCCTTTTATGACTTGTGGACTTCAACTCCCAGAATTCCTCAGCTAAGCACGCGTGCCTGGCTTAGGAATTCTGGAAGTTGAAGTCCACAAGTCATAAAAGGGCCAAGTTTGAAGACCCTTGACATAGATGTTCAAAAAAGGTCTGGTCCACCACAATGCTTCATCTACCATCCTGTAGATGTTGATCTTTCCTTGCAGATGCTTCTGACATCCATCCTTTTGTCCTATTCAAGTCCCTGGCCTGAGATGCAGAAGGGTTAATCTTGAAAAAAAGACAGCATCTAGGCATGTCAACTGGTTGAATTTCATTTCTCTTGGAAAGGCTGAGAAGATGTCTCAAAACCCTATGAAATCTACATTTTTTAAAAAATGTCTATGGAGATTCTCCGTCATCCAGGTCATACTTGTTTTAGTGCTTTTTTTTTTTTTTTCCAAAAGACAACTGGACTTTCTTGTTTTGGCTGAAGACGTTTTGCTTCCCATCAGGAAATGTCTTAGTTATGCACATTGGGATAAATACCCTTTGAATGGTGCGGGAGTATGAACGGATTTCCACCCAAAAAATAAAATAAAATTGCAGACTACAGGATTCGGGTGGCCCCCGAGAGCACAGATCAATCTCCAAGTAGCCTCAACAATTCTCAGTTGCTGTTGTTAGTTATGAAGTCATGTCCGAACCCATGGACAACGTTCCTCCAGGCCTTCCTGTCCTCTGCCATCTTCTGGAGTCCATTGAAGCTCACGCCTACTGCTTCAGTGACTCCATCCAGCCACCTCCTTCTCTGTCATCCCCTTCTTCTCTTGCCCTCCATCTTTTCCAGTATTAGGCTCTTCTCCAGGGAGTCCTTCCTTCTCATTAGGTGGCCAAAGTACTTGAGTTTCAACTTCAGGATCTGGCCTTCTAAAGAGCAGTCGGGGTTGATCTCCTCTAGGACTGACCGGTTGGATCGCCTTGCAGTCCAGGGGACTCACAGAAGTCTTCTCCAGCATCAGAGTTCAAAGGCCTCCATTCTTTGGCGCTCAGCCTTTCTTATGGTCCAACTTTCACAGCCCTACATTGCAACTGGGAGTACTAACAACCAGAAGACTGCAAAGAATATAAATCCTTCTGTTCTCCACCGTTCAGTCAAAACTGAAGAAGTTTCTTGGATAAGAAGAGAAATGACTTCCAGCAAAACAAGAAAGCCCATCTGCCTTTGGGGAAAAAAGCATGTTTAGTACATTTTTTTAATGTTCTTTTTTAAATAAGGCCAGGAAGCTGTCATGATTTACTGAGGGCTCTCTCCCCCCCCCCCCAACACACAGACACACTTCTGTAAGACTGTAGGTGAACTTGGGGTTTTTATCAGGATTAGGAAGAAGTTTTCTTCTGATGTCTGGGTTCAAGAAACTCTTTGAAAATTTTGCTATCACTGCATCCATAAAACAAAAGAAAAAAAACCCTCATCCTTGATAGGACTCAAAAGATGTAAAATGTGGGATTCCTGCTGCAGTGTGCTATCCTATAAAGTTTGGATTATGGACAATTAATTTTCTAAGGTCAAATTGGGAAAATTACCTCCTCTTTCCTAAGCTAGCACTAATTCAATAAGAAATTTGGATTTCCGGTATCTCCTGAACAATTATTTTGTTATAAATATTCATGAGGAGGAATATTGTCTGAAACCAATCTGCTTTGTCCAATAGCTTCATCTGGTTGCAGACAATATTGTGATGAATTAAATTCATTTTGGAATTTACGAACTCCAGCACTATAACATAAATGTTAAGGTGACTTTGCTAATTCTCTCAATTAGCCATTTTAGTGGAAGGGATATTGTCTCCAAAGAGTTTCAGCTGCATAAACTGTTTGCAGAGACTCTGGAAACAGTCCTTAATTACTTCTACACACTCCTATTGCGGCAATTAAAGACTGCTGAACAAAGCGTAATCAAGCATGGGACCCCGTTCGCTTTCCCCTCTGAGTCCAAGCCTGTGAAATGATGGATAAAGCAGAAAGGAGAATTCACCCACCTCGGAGTGTTTGCGCCAAATATCTATGTTCTTCCGTTGAGCTTTCGAGAAATGGTCCCAAGCTTTTTGTCGGATGGAAGCGTTGAAAACGGCCACAATCTGCTCAACTTTGGTGAACAAGGAAGTCAAACAAGACAAGCAATTTATGTTGTGATTCTCTAAAGGAAAGCCCAACAAAGACACAAGGAGCCTAAGGATGACATCACTGCTGGAGTGACCTCATCCCGAGACTTCCAAACCAGTGGTGGGATTCAAATGTGGGAACAACCGGTTCTCTGCGTGGATGCCGCTTCCGGAAGTCCATTAGCTCCCGGTTCTGCTGAAGGGGTGAGAACTGGCTGAATCCCACCACTGCTCCAAACGTGTGTCTTTTCTGTACTTACATTTCAGATCTGTTGGAGGTGTCCTCCTTCAAGTCTCTCCTCACAACTTTAGCCTATACCAGTTGCACCCTGATAACTCACAGAGCTGCATGCAATTCATTGCTTCTACAGTTGTTACAGTTTTGACTTGTGTGCTTTCAATCAGAAGGGACCTTGGAGGTCTTCTAGTCCAGCCCCTTGCTCAAGCAGGAGACCCTCTACCATTTCAGACCGGTGGCTGTCCAGTCTCTTCTTAAAAACCTCCAGTGATGGAGCACCCACAGCTTCTGGAGGCAAGCTGTTCCACCGGTTAATTGTTCTCACTGTTAGGAAGTTTCTCCTTAATTCCAGGTTGCTTTTCCCCTTGATCAGTTTCCATCCATTGCTTCTTGTCCTGCCTTCAGGTGCTTTGGAGAATAGGTTGACCCCCCCCCCTCATCTTTGTGGCAGCCCCTCAAATACTGGAATGTTGCTGTCATGTCCCCCCCATCCCAGTCCTTCTTTTCTCTAGACTAGACTAGTCAAGCCCAAACCTTCAACCTTTCTTCATTTGTTTCAGTCTCCAGACCTTGAATCATCTTAGTTGCTCTTCTTTGCACTTTTTCCGAAGTGTCAACATCTTTTTTGGTAATGTGGTGACCGAAACTGGATGCAGTATTCCAGGTGTGGCCTTACTAAGGCTTTATAAAGAGCAGTTAGAGCCTTACTTAGTAAGCAGTTAGAGCCTTAGTAAGGTTCTAACTGCTGTGCCGAGGTGGCGCAACAGTTAGAGTGCAGTACTGCAGGCCACTTTAGCTGACTGTGTTCAGCAGGTCAGCGGTTCAAATCTCACCGGCTCAAGGTTGACTCAGCCTTCCATCCTTCCGAGGTAGGTAAAATGAGGGCACTTAAAGCGGTATATAAGTCTCATAAATAAAATAAATAAATAAATAAAGCGATAGTAATTTCCCATGATTTTGATTCTATGCCTCTGGTTTTGGCTGCTGCCGGACATGGATGGCTCACGTTTAAGTCATCGTCCACTAGGACTCTCACCCTTTACTGTTTTTGAACCAGGTTTCACCTAATCTGTATTTGTACCTTTGGTTTTTCCTGCCTAGATATTAAAACCTTGCTTTTCTCCATATTTTGATGGATACGGCCTATTGTTCAAGTCTGTCCAGATCTTTTTGGAACTGACCTTCTCTTCTGGGGCGTTGGCTTTTCCTGCCATCTTAGTGTCATCGGCAAGTTTGATGAGTTCCCCTTGTCTCCTATGCTAATTTAGAGGAGTATAGAAAACCAATTTGTACCTTCAGAAGCTATAATCCAAAGGCTGAGCGCCAAAGAATGGAGGCCTTTGAACTCTGGGGCTGGAGAAGACTCCTGCGAGTCCCCTGGACTGCAAGGCGATCCAACCGGTCAATCCTAGAGGAGATCAACCCTGACTGCTCTTTAGAAGGCCAGATCCTGAAGTTGAAACTCAAGTCCTTTGGCCACCTAATGAGAAGGAAGGACTCACTGGAGAAGAGCCTGATGCTGGGAAAGATGGAGAGCAAGAGAAGAAGGGGACGACAGAGAATGGGGTGGCTGGATGGAGTCCCTGAAGCAGCAGGTGTGAGCTTAAAGGGACTCCAGAAGATGGTAGAGGACAGGAAGACCTGGAGGAAATCAACCCTGACTGCTCTTGAGAAGGCCAGATCCTGAAGTTGAAACTCAAGTACTTTGACCACCTAATGAGAAGGAAAGATTCACTGGAGAAGAGCCTAATGCTGGGAAAGATTGAGAGCAAGAGAAGAAGGGGACGACGGAGAAGGAGGGGGCTGGATGGAGTCACTGAAGCAATAGGCATGGGCTTAAATGGACTCCAGAAGATAGTAGAGCACAGGAAGGCCTAGAAGAACGTTGTCCATGGGGTCGCGATGGGTCGGACACGACTTCGCAACTAACAACAACAACAACAACAAAGCTATAATCCTAATTTTACCTAAGAACATGCTCCGGTGGACTTAATGGATCTTAGTTTTTAACAGACATGTATAAGATTATATTCTTATTGAATAAAGTGTTAAGGAAATTCCCAAAGTGGGACTGGAGTTAATCTAAAGAAGATGGCACCATTAGTTTACTTATCCCTTTTAATGTTCTCTTTTCTTCTCCCTTGTGGGCAAATGTATTCTGTGAAACATTTTAAGCCTGCTTATCCCTCTTTGCACCATACAACGACTCCTCGGCTTACAACAGTTTGGTTTAGTGGCCATTCAAAGTCACAACGGTACTGAAAAAAGTGACTTAGCCATACGTTTATTGCTAATTTACATAAGAAACATGGGAAATATCAGAAGCCAAAAGGACACCTGCATTTTAAATCATATTCTTTTCTTGTGTTCTTTTACCCTAATGGTCCCCTCCCTCTCCCTCTTCTCTTTTTCTTTCAGACATTACATTTCCAAATCAAAGGATAACATTTGAGTCTGCCAAGCAACTGCAAATGAAATGTCACTCAGACCTTATAAGTAACTAAAATAAAAAATATTGCAAATCCAATTCCTAAGTGCCGCAGTTGACGGATTCACTCTAGCAGGAAGCTGTGACAGTTAATTCAGTAAATATATGTATTTCGTTTTGGCAAAGGGATCCTCATCTCTGCAAAGCTAAGAGAAACTCTTCCCACTTTACACCAGTAAGACTCTGGTTTGTGTTGTTGCTGCGGAAGTAAATTTTTTATCTTCCCCGCTGTTTTGAAATATGATCTGATAAGCCTTGATGAGGGATAGAATTAAGATCACGTGAAGTGTTAATACCGCTTTACAATGCCTTGGTAAGGCCACACGTGGAATACGGCATCCGGTTTTGGTCACCGTGATGTAAAAAAGATGTTGAGACTCTAAAAAGAGTGCAGAAAAGAGCAACAGAGATGATTAGGGGACTGGAGGCTAAAGCATGTAAGGAACGGCTGCTGGAATTGGGTATGTCTAGTTTAATGAAGAGAAGGACGAGGGGGGACAGGATAGCAGTCTTCCAATATCTCAGGGGCTGCCATAAAGAAGAGGGAATTAAGCTATTTTCCAAAGCCCCTGAAGGCAGGACAAGAAGCAACGGATGGAAACCAATCAAGGAGAGAAGCAACCTAGAACTAAGGAGAAACTTCCTGACAGTTAGAACAATTAACCAGCGGAACAACCTGCCTCCAGAAGCAGTGAATGTTCCAACACTGGAAGTTTTTAAGAAGAGACTGGACAGCCATTTGTCTGTAATGGTGTTGGGTTACCTGCCTGAGCAGGGGGTTGGACTTGATGACCTCCAAGGTCCCTTCCAACTTGATGATGATGATGATGATGATCACCTGTGTCTCTGTCTTGATTTAAGAAGAGTATTCTGGATTTAACCTAGTGCCTTTTGCTTGAACTAGGGATTGTGCAATTTGAATTTTACACATTGAATTTTACAAACTGTTTTATAAGTGTGACCGACTTGAACGGACGCATTGTGCCATTTGAATTTTACAAACCGAGCGTGCAATTTGAATTTTACAAACCGTGTACGATTCCCAAAGGTGATCCTTCATGCTGAGCACTGACTTCTGATTTCCCAAAGTTTAACTTTTTTTTCTTTGGAAATGCTATCTAGATAGAACAATCACTTCTTGTGGGACTCTCAGCTTTGTACTTCGGTTTAAGTTTAAAGCCTGCTCAGATTTAAAATGGGCCCCTTCAACTACGTTTCTAAAATCTCAGCTTTTTTCTGCTGACTCCGCTGCCTTATTGTATCAAAAAGCAGATGCTGTTCCTAAGGAATTAAACATGGCAATTCTCTACTACAGGAAATTCTACCAGCACCAACCCTATAAAATAAGTCTGGGTGACAATTTCTACTTTATAAGGATGGAATTGGTTCTGCTCAACATGAAGGTATGTCTGCAACAAAGATACACCTTCTGTATTTCTTTAATACTGAGTAGAACCAATTCCATCCTTATAAAAGAAGAAATTGTCATCCAGACTTATTTTATAGGGCAAGTGCTGGTAGGATTTCCTACCTTAAAAATGCCTCTATCTTGTTCCCAAGGATTGGAGTGCTAGATAACTTTTCCATAACTTTAATGTTTGGAAAGCATCCCTGGAAATAACTATCATTACACAGAGCTTTCACCCAAAATATATATAACAATGGCTTTCAGTCTAGTACACCCAGGCTCTTTACGAAATTTAATTGAATATTTTGATTTTTAATTTAGCTTTTAATTTAATTTATTAAACCTGCACGCCACCCGGCTCTCAACCGTCAAACAAAGAAATTACAATAAAATCATTTAAAAAAAAATAAAGGTAGAAGATGGCAAGCATGATGAAGAAGGTATTTTACTTCCGGCTCATCTTCCTCCTGTTTACATGAAGAGACCAAGCAAAACAGCATTAGAAGAAGATGGATGGAAAGGGAACAGACACCTTAAGGAAGAGAGCAAAATCTCTGGAAGCGGGACAAGACGCAACAGATGGAAACTAATCTTAGTACCTCTTTATAAAACCCTAGTAAGACCACCACCTGGAATACTGCAGCCAATTTTGGTCACCATATCACAAAAAAGACGTTGAGTGATTGGAAACAGTTCAAAGAAGAGCAACTAAGATGATCCAAGGCCTGCAGACCAAAACATAGGAAGAACGGCTGCGGGACTTGGGTCTGGCTAGTCTAAAGAAAAGAAGAAATAGGGGAGACACGATAGCAGCGTTCCAATATTTGAGAGGCTGCCACAAAGAAGAAGAGGGGGTCAAATTATTCTCCAAAGCACCAGAAGGCAGAACAAGAAGCAACGGGTGGAAACTAACTAGTTAGAGAAGCAACCTGGAATTAAGGAGAAACTTCCTGTCAGTGAGGACAATTAACCAGCGGAACAGCTTGCCTCCAGAAATCATGGGTGCTCCATCACTGGAGGTTTTTAAGAAGAGACTGGACAGTCACTTGTCTGAGATGGTATAGGTATTCCTGCTCGAGCAGGGGGCTGGACTAGAAGACCTCCAAGGTCCCTTCCAGCTCTATTCTATTCTAATCAAGAAGAGAAGCAACCTAGAACTAAGGAGAAATTTCCTGACAGTGAGGACAATTAACCAGTGGAAGGGATTTCCTCCAGAAGTTGTGGATGCTCCATCGCTGGAGGTTTTTAAGAACAGATTGGACAACCATTTGTCTGAAATGGCACAGAGTTTCCTGCCTGAGCAGGAGGTTGGACTAGAAGACCTCCAAGGTCCCTTCCAACTTGGCCATTCTGTTATCTGCCCACCCACCCCTCTCCGTACCCCAATATCAACTTTCTGTGACAAATACCTGAGCCGAGTGTCACGTTTCAACTTGTCCTAGGTGCGGTGAATCCAACTGCTAAATGATACACCAATTTGCATATACTTATGATTCAGGTTTTGTATTTCATAACCTTATTAAATTAATTGGAATAAGTATAGGAGACTACGAAAGGGCTATCACTAAGGAATCTATTTTATTAACAATGTAATTTAGATTCTAATCATTCTTCTGTTGCACCTATTACCAGGGCAAAGAGCACTGAACTTAATCAACAGCCTGGGTATAATTAATTAATGGCAGAAGGCTCCAGCAGAACAATTTCTTGAAGATGCAAGGAAAAGGTGTGCTGCTATTTTAAGGGGGTGCGTATTAAAACTCGGAAGCTCTTGAACTTTGAAATGTCTGACTACGAAAACAACTTCTATTCAGTTCCCACTGCGGGTTTTGCGACGTTCAGACGGCTTCCTGGTTGAGTTCGCTTGTTGGAAGCCAGCAGGTGCCAACTCAGATAAACAATCAAACAGTAAACAACAGCCAAGTCAAGGAATTGCCAAGAAGAAAAGAACACTCCCCCCAACACGGACTGGGCGAACCACAGAAAGCAAACCCTCCTCCCTTCTAGCATTGATGATGTTACCTAGTTAGGCAATGAAATGTCTTCAAGAAAACCACCAGGCTCAGAGAGCATCAAGGATCCCACAGTCCTCCTCCTCCTCCTCCTCCCTTCTAGTATTGATGACGTTACCTAGTTAGGCAATGAAATGTCTTCAAGAAAACCACCAAGCTCAGAGAACATCAAGGATCCCACAGTCCTCCTCCTCCTCTTTCTCCTCCTCCTCCTCCTCCTCTTCCTTCCTCCTTCCTTCTCCTCGTGTCTCTGCAAACCCCCTCCTTTCTACCATTGTTGATGCTAGCTAGTTAAGTCATGAAACATCTCCAAGAAAACAATCAAGCTTAGAGAGCACTAAGAACCTCACTGTCCTCCTCCACCATCACCTCTTCCTCCTCCTCCTTTTCTGCTCTACAAACTCCTAGCATTGAAGATGTTCCCTAGTTGGGTCATGGAACATCTGGAAGAAAACAACCAAGCTCAGAGAGCATCAAAGATCCCACAGTCTCCCTCCTCCTCCTCCTCCTCCTCCTCTCTACAAGCACTGATAATGTTCCCTAGTTGGATCATGAAAATCTGCAAGAAAACCACCAAGCTCAGAGAACACAAAGGAGTCCACAATTCAACCTTCATACGACCTCCCATATTCTAATTGAGCCCAGTGGTCTCCAGAATCATCCAGATGACCATCTAGAAGACCATTGTTGGGGAGCAGACGTTCTTTAGCCACCCACCCTCTTTGCTCCTGTCTCAGTTGTCATCAGCTCCACGAAGGAGCACCTCTCCCTCAATACTTTGTCATACACCACCCAGACAATTCTATCTGGAAAAACTAGCTGTGTATCTTTGCTCTCAAGAAGTCCACTGGGAGTAGGAGTCTTCTCATGCAACCAATGTGTAGCCCCCTTTTCCATCAAGGTTCTCAAAACCTCACCCAATCTGCATGCAAGCTTTGGATCCATAGCTATAAACACAATCGACAATGCAGCAATGTTGTAAAACCCCATTGCCTAACAAAGAGGGGACATCCTGAGAACATCCTTTTGAGTGATTTTCTTTGCTGGATTAGATCTTCATGCTCTTTTTCACTGTAATCCTCTCTTTGGGATCTAATAGCTGTTAGAACTTTAAATCCAGCAGAACAGCTGGGCAGAAAGAAACTTAGATAGAGAGTCCTTGACTTAACAACAGTCCATTTAGTGTCCATTCAAACGTACAATGGCGCTGTAAAAAATGACCATTTTTCCATGGCAGTGTCCCCGTGGTCATGTGATCAAATTCAGATGCTTAGCAACTGGCATGGACTTATGACGGTCGAGATGTCCCTGGGTCACGTGATCCCCTTTTGCGACGTTCTGACAGGCAAAGTCAGGGGTTGGCAACCTCGGCTCTTTTATGACTGGTGGACTTCAACTCCCAGAATTCCACAGCTAGCATGGCTCAGCTTGGAAACCTCCCCCTTTCCCCTCAGCATGGCTGGCTCAGGAATTCTGGAAGTTGAAGTCTACAAGACACAAAAGAGCCAAGGCTGCCTACCCCTGGTATAGGGTATATATGGTATAGGATGGGGTAGGCAACCTTGGCTCTTTTATGACTCGGGGACTTCAACTCCCAGAATTCCTGAGCCTGCATGGAGGAACTATGGCACCTTCATGACTCGCGGACTTCAACTCCCAGAATTCCTGAGCCAGCATGGGGGAACTATGCCCCCTCATGACTCGGGGACTTCAACTCCCAGAATTCCTGAGCCAGCATGGGGGAACTATGGCCCCCTCATGACTCGGGGACTTCAACTCCCAAAATTCCTGAGCCAGCATGGGGGAACTATGGCCCCCTCATGAGTCGTGGACTTCAACTCCCAGAATTCCTGAGCCAGCCTGGCTCAGCTTGGAAACCTCTCCCTTTCCCCTCAGCATGGCTGGCTCAGGAATTCTGGGAGTTGAAGTCCACGAGTCATAAAAGAGCCAAGGTTGCCTACCCCTGTCCTATACCATAAATACCCTATACCAGGGGTAGGCAACCTTGGCTCTTTTACGACTCGGGGACTTCAACTCCCAGAATTCCTGAGCCAGCATGGGGGAACTATGGCCCCTTCATGACTCGTGGACTTCAACTCCCAGAATTCCTGAGCCTGCATGGCTCAGCTTGAAAACCTCTCCCTTTCCCCTCAGCATGGCTGGCTCAGGAATTCTGGGAGTTGAAGTCCACGAGTCATAAAAGAGCCAAGGTTGCCTACCCCTGTCCTATACCATAAATACCCTATACCAGGGGTAGGCAACCTTGGCTCTTTTACGACTCGGGGACTTCAACTCCCAGAATTCCTGAGCCAGCATGGGGGAACTATGGCCCCTTCATGACTCGTGGACTTCAACTCCCAGAATTCCTGAGCCTGCATGGCTCAGCTTGAAAACCTCTCCCTTTCCCCTCAGCATGGCTGGCTCAGGAATTCTGGGAGTTGAAGTCCACGAGCCATAAAAGAGCCAAGGTTGCCTATCCTTGGGCAAACTCAACGGGGGAGAGCCAAATTCACATCACAACCGGGTCACTAACTTAACAAACGCAATGATGCACTTCACAAATGTGGCAAGAACAGTTGTAAAATGGGAGGCAACACAAATTTTGGGCTCGGTTGTGGTCGTAACGCAAGGGCTATCTGTAATGGCAAGGAAGGATGGAGAAGCAGCTTCCAAATTTTGGACACTTTAGTTAGGATTGGGACAGAAAGGCTGAAATAAGAAATGATACATCTTGGCTCTCCAACTTAGTTTTGGGGTTTCTACATATAGAATGTCTACATTTCTGAGGTTGCATCTTCCCCGCCACGTTTGGAGTCATCAAAAACCTCCTTTCCAGATATTCTGCTTCTTCTTTTTCCCTGTTGACAATACAATCCTAAAGCTTAAAAATGAGAAATGTAACACCTTCCGTCTTTTTTCTCAATTATCGTCTTCCTAAGTGGGTCGCGACTCAAAAGAGCTTTCTCTAGGGAGGCTGTGGATCTCACTGCTTAGACATACTAGCAAACTGAGACTTTTCTTTGCCATTAGAAGAGAGAGGGAGGGAGGGAAGGAGGGAGGAAGAGAGAGAGAGAGAGAGAGAGAGAGAGACAGACAGACAGACAGACAGACAGACAGAGACAAAGAGACAGAGAGAGACAGAGAGAGAGAAATATACAAAGGCGATCAAGTTTCAGAATTGCAAAAGGCCTGATGCTTCTAACCAAGCTGTAGCTGAACAGCCCTGTACAACAGAAGGACACGACAATAAGCGCCATTAAATATTCATCAGCAAACATCTGCAGATTTATCTCCTGTCCTATAAAATTTTCATTAAGCAGATGCAACATTTTGTCTTGTCAATAAGTAAAAGACTGAAAATCATTTCTTTTCTTTCTTTCTTTCTTTTTCTTTCTTTCTTTCTTTCTTTCTTTCTTTCTTTCTTTCTTTCTTTCTTTCTTTTCAATTTATACAGCACGGATGAAAAGAAATGTGCTGTTTCTCAAAGACATCCTCCCAAAATACTAGCCTTATAACAGGGGTCCCCGACCTTGGCCACTTTAAGACTTGTGGACTTTATATTTTTCTTAGATTTTTTGAAGATATTTTAATTAAGCCTATATTCAGCTCTGGGATAGTCGGGGGAGGGAGGGGGAGGGTTAGGGAGGTTTGGGGAAAATTGTTTTGTTTTTGCTATTGTAAAATCTTAAAAATTTTCAATTAAAAAAAAAGACTTGTGGACTTCAATTCCCAGAATTCCCCAGCCAGCCATGCTGCTTTGGAACTAACAGAAATTATATTTCGGATGGATGGATGGATGGATGGATGGATGGATGGATGGATGGATGGATGATATAGGTCATCACCTCCCTATTCCATGTATTTAGTGTGGATGAGTATTATCTGCAGAGGACAATCCATTCTTCAAAGATCTTGGTTGCTGGAAAAGGAAGCATCATGTGGATACTTCCTGGATTTTCATACCACCCAACTGCACCACGGAAGACAATCTGTATCACCAGTTCACCACTGCTTAAACAAGAAAGAAAGAAAACCGTTCCCCCCGTTGCAAAAATCAATCCATGTCCTCTTAATTTACTACAGAAAGGAAAAGAGAATTCAGGCCCTGAGATGCAGAATAAGCAAATTAATTAGTGCAGTGATACTGAATTAAAACTTAAATACATTAGTGCAACTGGGACCTAAATGTTAATGGCTATTAAACTGGCTGGAAATACCAAGGAAAGCATCCATCTCACCAGGATACCAGCATAGACAAGGCAGGATATATAGCTTTCTCACTGCATGGAAGGACAATAAGAGCTACTCTGCTCTTATTGTCCTTCCATGCAGTGAGAAAGCTATATATCCTGCCTTGTCTATGCTACTCTGGACTTCCGATGGTCAAGCGACGGTGATGGCGGCTACTTTGTAGCCGTCCTCCTGAGATGGTGTCAGAACTGCGGAGCACAGCGTTCATCAGCTGGCCCGCGGTTCGAAATTCCCTTCCCGGGCGAAGGGAAGGGGTAGAGATTGCATGAATAGAGGTAGAACCTCTTAACCTTCCCTGGATTTTTTTTTTAGGGGGGGGGAGAAAGAGTGCTCCCTCGGAGTTCGTGCCTTCTCCGCCTCTCAGCTGTCTTTGTTTCTTCAGAAGCAAAGCGAAACGCCGCTACCATCTCCGCATTTAAAGCTTTCTGGTGAGTGATTTTTAAAACGGACAGAACTGTTTAAAGGATTTTATTTAGAGTTAAAGGTTTATTTTTCTTAATTTTTTTTAGCTTATGCTGATTTCTTTTTTTTTATTTTTTTTTTCCTTCGGGCGGAAAGTGAGAGTGAAAGTAAAATGGTGCTTTGAAAGTTTTTTTTTTTTCTATCTCCGGAAAGAAAAGACGGACTGAATGAAATGTATGCTTAGCATTGCTCTCTTTTTCTTTTTTAAGTTTCTTTTCTTTTTCCTTTTAAAGTGCTTTGGAGGTTCTAATTTTTATTGCATTTTTTCTGGTCTTTTTATTTGTAAAGATTTAAGCATTTTTTTTTTTTAAGAAGAAAGAAAGAGGGACTAATTTTTAAAAAAAAAATGGCTTCAAAGAGACAACCAGCTTCTATAGTTTCTAAGGTGATTTCTTCTCCTGTTATTGCAACTGTTCAACAACAACTTAAGGTTACACCACCCGTCCAGCAACCTAAGGCTATATCTCCACCTTCTCCTCCCCCATCAGGCTCGTCTGCACAAGACATCAAAGATATAATGGAAAATGCTGTGGCTCAATTTAGGGAGGAAGTGAAGCAACTTTTGGAACAGAGCAAGTCTGAAAGTAAGGAGGAAATGAAGAAAGAAATGAAAGAGCTTTTTGAACAGAATAATACTATTTTGAGGCAAGATATAGTCTCAGCTTTATCTGGATTGGCTTCTGTGGTTGTGAAGCTGGACTCGAGAGTGGAAGAAGTCGCAGAAAAAGTAGATTTTCTTGAGTATAAATTTCAAGGTATGGAAAAAAAGGTGGAAACCTCACAAGATGATATTCTTATGTTTCAGTATAGACATATGGAATATGCTCTGAGAATTAGGGGTCTTAAAGAAGATATGAATCAAGATCTGATGGAGATGGTGATTAATGATTTAGCTGTTGTTTTGAATATAGATAAAGAGGAATTACGTGGAGAAGTGGAAAAAATCTATAGAGTGAACTCTTGGATTGCGAAACAGAAGAATTTGCCAAGAGATGTGGTGATTTATTTTGCTAAGAAGTCTCTGCGCAATCAGATTTTACAAGCTTTTTATAACAAGAGATTCCAGATTGCTGCCCAAGATATCATTATCCTAAAGGAAATCCCATCTAAAATTTTAAGAAGCAGAAAAGATTTTGCTTTTTTAGCAAATGAACTTAAAACAAGATTGATGCCATTCAGATGGGAGATTCCGATGGGTATTGCTTTGAGCCATGCGGGGATACGGTACAGACTTAACACGGTTGCCAAAGCTAAAGAATTTTACAACACGGTCCTGGGAGCAGGCTCATTTTCATCCATGACTCAGAGAGCCTTGAGTGGCCAAGAGGTGGAACAGCAGTCTGAAGGACTAAGTTTGATGGCTGCTGGGCAGGTGGAATGGATGCGTCAAGCAGAGGTTAAACAACAGAGAATGACTCGTGCAGCACACAAACGTAAGGAAAAGGAACAACAGAAGAAAGAAGCTAAAGAATCTTCTCATCAGATTGTTTCGATGCCAGTGGGAGGAGCAAGACCCAAAAGCTCTGCAACACATTCCTCAGTAGCAGATCTTGAGGGAATCTTCTCCAGGCTCCTGGTTAAGGGAGATGGCAAAGTTCCTGACCTGGAATGTTAATGGGCTTAATTTTCCTCAGAAGAGAAAGAAAATCTTTCATTACTTAAAACAACATAATAATGATATTATTTGTTTGCAGGAAACTCATATCTTACTTAAAGACCAAAAATATTTAGCTAATGCCCGCCTGGGATCTCATTTTGTATCTCCTGCTCCTGGGAAAAAAGGGGGTGTGGTAATCTATGTTAAGCAAAACCTACCAGCTTGTCTGGTAGAATCAGATCCTCAAGGAAGATACGTCATGATTGAACTTGGCTTATATGGTAAGAAAATACTTATAGTGGGATTGTACGCCCCAAACCAGCAACAGGAACAATTTTATAGATTGTTACATCAGAAAATAACTTTGTTGGATTATAGGTCAGTGATATTAATGGGAGACTGGAGTGGTGTTTTAGCCACACAAAAGGACAAAAAAGGTTTTTCTACTTTTTTTAAACAGGCTAAATTACCTAAAGCTTTTTTTGATTTGAAAGAAGATTGGGAACTGAGAGATTATTGGCGTGAACGTAATCAAGAGGAAAGAGACTTTACTTTCTTCTCAGATAGACACCAATCTTTCTCAAGGATTGACTTCTTCCTGATTACAACAGATTTATATAACAGGGTGAAGAATGTAAAATTTTTCCTAGGTCACTGACAGATCATAGTCCAGTTTGGATGGAACTGGTCGCTGAGAAAGAGGAGAGGAGATCCTGGAGGTTGAATGAGAATTTATTTAAACAAGAAAAAAATGTTCAAAAATTAAAGGAATGTTTAAAGGATTATTTTGTTTTAAACATGTATAAGGGAACATCAATGTCAATGGTATGGGATGCAAGTAAAACTTTTATGCGCGGGATTTTGATAAAAATGAATAACTTTCATAGACAAAAGCAGACTCAGAAACGTAAAGAATTGGAAGATGAGATTAAATTAAAAGAAAAGCTTTTAATTTCAAATCCTTTAGATGAAAAGGTGAAAGGAGCTATAAAATTATTAAAAACACAATTTAATATGTTGATGGCTGACCAAGCTGCAACTAATTTAATGTTTATGAAGCAAAATACATTTTGTAATGCTAACAAACCAGGGAGATGGCTGGCTTATCAGTTAAGAAAGAAACAGAGACAGAGAACTATAGATAAAATAAATTATAATGGTAAATTGGTTTATCAGAAAGAATTGATTAAGAAATCTTTTTTAGATTATTATCAAAAGTTATATAAGAGTACTAATGTACAAACTACAGATATAAATAATTATCTAAGCAAAGCTAATCTTCCTAAATTAACAGAAGATCAGAAAAAAGAGATTAATGGTTTAATTACTAATGAGGAAATTGTGACAGCTATTAAGCAATTAAAATTAGGCAAAGCGCCGGGTATGGATGGTTTGACAGCTATTTATTATAAAACCTTAGCAGAAGAGATGATTCAACCTTTATGTGAGCTTTTTAATAATATATTACAAGGTTTAGAGATTCCTCCGTCATGGTGCAATGCTTTTATATCTTTGATTCCAAAAGAGGATCAAGATCTCACCTTGCCCAAGAATTATAGGCCCATATCTCTCTTGAATGTGGATTATAAAATTTTTGCAAAAATTATAGCTAATAGGTTTGTGGGGGTCTTGCAGCAGCTTATACATAAGGACCAATCGGGTTTTATAACTGGAAGATATATGAAAAATAATGTTAGACAAATTATTAATTTATTAGAATATTTAGATAAAAACAACCAAGTCTCTGCAGGGCTGATATTTTTGGATGCTGAAAAAGCCTTTGACCAATTGAATTGGCAGTTTATGTTATCTTTAATCAAGGAGATGAATTTTGGACAAAATATACTACAAGCTTTATCTAATATATATCAAAAACAGACTGCTCAACTTATTGTTAATGGGGGTCTGTCAGAGGCTTTTACAATAGAAAAAGGTACAAGACAGGGATGTCCATTATCTCCGTTATTATTTGTCTTAACATTGGAAATTTTGCTGATTAAAATTCGCGAGTCTCAAGAAATAAAAGGAATAGAGATTAATAAAAAAGAATATAAGCTAAGAGCTTTTGCATATGACTTGGTTGTTACTTTGTCTCAACCTACCTATTTACTACCTATTCGGTAGTAAAATTATTACAATTGATTCATCAATATGGGTGTGTTTTGGGTTTTAAAATTAATAATAATAAGACTAAAATATTACCCAAAAATATGACTAATTGTGATAAACAGACCTTGGTTAACTTAACAGATTTTGAAGTTGTTGATAAGGTAAAATATTGGGGGATCATATTATCCGCTTCTAATGTAAAATTATATAAAAACAATTATGAAAAGTTGTGGATTGGGGTACAGAAGGATTTAAAGAATTGGGATAACTTACAGTTATCTCTTATGGGTAGAATTGCAGTTATTAAAATGAATGTCCTACCAAAATTTCTTTTTTTGTTTCAAATGTTACCTATCTTAAAGAATGAACTTAATTTAAATGAATGGCAGAAAGGTATTAACAAATTTATTTGGGCAGGGAAAAAACCAAGGGTAAAACTTAAAATTATGCAAGATTTTCGTGAGAGAGGTGGACTCAAGGTACCGAATTTGAAACTATATTATGACGCTGTGGTTCTAACACTGATTAGCGATTGGACGAATTTAACAAATGTAGAAATTCTCCATTTGGAGGGTTGGGATTTAGTTTTTGGATGGCATGCCTATTTAATTTTTAATAAAAAAGTGGATCGGGTTTTTAAATCTCATATTATAAGGATTTCTTTGCTTAGGGTGTGGAGGAAATATTATAAAAGTGATTTTAAAATACCATTATGGGCTATACCTTGGCATGCGATAGAGGGGATAAAGAGAGGAGTCAAGATGGATACGGTTTCCTATACACAACTACTTAGATGGGATGGTCAAAATTGGCAGTTAAAATCTTTGGAAGACTTAGTACATGTAAACATTACTTACTCATGGTTTCAATACAGACAAATAGTGGATAGATGGAAGACGGATCGTAATATGGGTTGGCTTAGAGAAGATGAAAATCTTTTTAAACAAGTAAGGGATCAAAGACCAACTCATATTAAGAGGGTTTATGGGGTTTTAGTTGAAATGGATTCAGAATCTGAATTAATCAAAGATTGTATGATTAAATGGGCACAAAATATTGGTGAACCAATCCCATTGGATACCTGGGAACTTATCTGGGTGAGGAATGTTAAATTCACACAAGCGCAGAATTTAAGAGAGAATTTTTACAACATGTTTTATAGATGGCACCTTGATCCACAAAAAATGTCTATTATGTACCCTGATCTACAGCCTAAATGTTGGAGATGTGGTTGTTTGGATGCTACTTATTACCATATTTGGTGGTCGTGTAAAAATATAAAAGCTTTTTGGATTAAGATATGGTGGAATATCCAAAGAATCTTTAGAAGGAGGGTTAAATTCACCCCACAATTATTTTTATTAGGTATTGTTACTGATTGTGATGCTAAGGAAGTCATATTGATGTTAAATTTGATTACAGCCGCAAGGCTGTTAGTAGGACAATATTGGAAGAAGGAATCTTTGCCTACTTTACAAGAGTGGTTCTATAAAGTTTCTTACTTGGCGGAAATGGCAAAGATTTCGGCTTTCTTAAAGGAGCAATCTCAAGAGAAATTTTTTGTTATATGGGAAAAATGGATAAATTTTATACAACATAATTTGGATATGGAAAAATATCATTTAGCTTTTTCATAGCTTGTATAGATTGTTTTCTCTTTTCTTTTCCCGTCTTTTGTTTTCTTTCTTCTTTTTTTATTTTTTTATCTTTCTTTTTTTTCTTTTTCTTTCTCTCTCTCTTTCCTTTTTTTATTTCTTTTTTAAGTACTTTTTTTTAATGTTTATGTTATGTATATCTTATTATTAATTATTTCATAAGTTGTAAAAGGTTCTTTAAAATTTTAAATAAGCCTATATTCAGTTCTGGGAAGTTTGGGGAGGGGGGAGGGGGGGCGGGTTTGGGAGGGATTGGGTGAGGGTTGACTTGTAAAACTTTTAAAAAATTTTCAATAAAAAAAAAAAATAAGAGCTACTCTGTATCCCTTCGAGAATGCAGCTTGAAGATGCTAAAAGACCTTGGTCTCATGCTTGTAAGACTGGATGAAGGACACAGAACATAGAATAACAGAGTTAGGAAGAACCATGGAAGTCTTCTAATCAAGCTTGAGCAGGAGACGCTATACCATTTCAGACAAATCATTGTTTAGTCTCTTCTCAAAAGTCTCCAGTGTTGGAGCACCCACAACTTCTGGAGGCGAGTTGTTCCACTGATTAATTGTTCTATCAGGAAATTCCTCCTTAGTTCTAGGTTGCTTGTCTCCTTGATTAGTTTCCATCCATCCTTGTCCTGACTTCAGGTGCTTTTGGAGAATAGGTGGACCCCTTCTTCTCTATGTGACAGCCTCTCAGATATTGGAAGACTGCTATCATGTCACTCCTGGTCCTTCTTTCCATTAGACATCAGGCTCATGCTGGTGAGGATCATCTGTCCTGTTCTAGGTGGCCAGTCCTTGTTGAGGGATGAGAAAAAATTGGACAAACTACAATTTGAGCCAGAAATGTAGTTTCCTGAACAGTTTAAGATTTGGATATATTTGTCAAGCTCCCAAGAACCAAGAAAGACACATAGAATTACTTCTGAAACGCTTCCTTTGTGGTCCTTCACCTACAGACCGAGATCTTGCCAAATTAAAACGACTACTTGCACTATAAAAAGTGTGCTCAGAGAATGGCTAGGGAGGAGTCATCTGAACCCTCTTTTCTCCCAACCAAACTATCTAAATTCCACTCTCTCTTTGTCTCCTGGCATGCAGACCTCCTCCTGGGAATCCAGACTACAATCCACCACATCAGCTCTATGTAGTTATAGGTTTGTGGATTGACCGGCAGAGATGTTTTGGTTTTTTTTTTAAGCCATGTTGAACATCAGTACTTTTTCACAGTACTGGCTAAAATGAGTATGTAATGAACAGTGAGAACAATCAACCAGCTTGTCTTCAGAGGTTGTGGGTGCTCCGTCACTGGAGGTTTTTAAGAAGAGACAGGACAGACACCTGTCTGAAATTGTTATCAGGTCTCTTGCTTGACCAGAGGGTTGGTTGAGAAGACCAAGATCCCTCCAATAATGTTCTATGAAATGTTTTCATTCTGATGGTTTGGCAGCTGCAGTTGGTTTCTGGATGCGGGAGATTTAGTTATGATGAAGGTTCATCTAGTCCAGTGGTTCTCAACCTGTGGGTCGGGACCCCATTTGGGGTCGAACGACCATTTCACGGGAGTCGCCAAACAACGCAGTCCGCCATTTTTTTCCCCCTTTTCCTTAGCTGTGCTACTCCCTTTTATTCTATTGGCTTTTGAAAGCCAATAGAATAGACTCTCTTGAATAGAGTCTAATTCTTTTGGCTTTCAAAAGCCAATAGGAATTGTCCAGGCTGTCTCTGCCCTGCTGAGCCTGCCAAAAGTCCCATTCTGCAAAGGGTGCTGCACCAGTTGAGTCGTCCTCGACTTACGACCGGTTGAGTAGTCCTTGACTTACGACCGGTTGGGGGGTCGCAGCATTAAAAAGGTTGAGAACCACTGATCTAGTACCTTCTTGGACAGGGTCCCCGTTATATAGATGGTACCTTTGAAGATAACCCTTCAAATGGTTACCTTTGGAGCAGACGTGCACTGTCATTCTGATACAGGTTGATGGACTGCACAATTAAAGACTCAACAGTGATATTTTGGTGTCGCCATCAAAGTGTTGCTCTGATCAACTATATCTCTTGACTGCCTTGATCACTTTCTGGATCAGAGGTCATCAAACTTTAAGATGGATGGACTTCAACTCCCAGAATTCCTTAGCCGATTCTGGGAGTTGAAGTCCACTCATCTTGAAGTTGAATTCTGGGAGTGGAAGTCCACACTCTTCTACATCTGGAATGACATGGGTCACTTTCTTCCAGCTCTTCTTCACAAGTGACCACTTGGAGATTCCGTTAAAGCTGAAGAAGCTTTTTGGAGGAGAAGCAAACATGTTTTCAAGGAAAGAAAGAGAGAAAGTCCAGTTGCATTTTGGAAAAGCACCTTTAGGACCTGGATGATTGAGAGTCCCCATAGATATTTCATTGTCTGGAGATCATCGCCACTGAACAGAATGGGACATTGCAAATATGTCTCTATTCGGGATTGAGAAAGTTTTACATTTTCAGATCCTACGGTTCTGTCAGACGCCAAAGGATAGCTGCAGATAGTTTTGCTCCAGTTTCATCTTGAGCAAATTAACATCTGAAGAACTGATCTCAACCAAGTAATTTCCCAAGATTAAGCAACGATAGGGACGGGTGGAAAATTAATTATCCCGATATGCATTAATAACAATATTAATTATAATCCTGACATTATTTTGCCACCGAATTAATAGGCTGCCAAAGTGTCGTGATTTTTTTTTTTTCCTCCTTTGGAGACCTCAAATAATGCTTGACAGGGTCTTTAATGAAGTTGTACTCTTCACCGGAGAACTTCAGAAGCAAGCTGGCAGATAGTGGATGGTGAGACTTCAATGATGAATAGGTCTTTTCTTCATGGTGGCCTCGCCACCTTACGACCAGGAGAAGGCCTCAGTGGACAGAAGAAGGGCAAAAACGGAAGTGCTCTTCCAAAGCTTCCATCTCTTCAAGAGCAGAGGTCAAGTCAAGAGTGTTGAATGACAGGGAAACCTACAAATAAGTTGCTTGCTAGACAGATTTTCTGAAGGAAGGCTGTAGATCAGTGGTTCTCAACCTTTTTTAATCCCGCGACCCCCAACCAGCCGTAAGTCGAGGACTACTCAATTGGTGAGCACCGTTTGCAGAATGGGACTTTTGGTGGGCTAA
Source organism: Crotalus adamanteus (assembly GCA_039797435.1). Taxonomy (NCBI): domain Eukaryota; kingdom Metazoa; phylum Chordata; class Lepidosauria; order Squamata; family Viperidae; genus Crotalus; species Crotalus adamanteus. Next base: position 2,404,478 of record CM077921.1, on the reverse strand, counting down.
GCAGGGCAGAGACAGCCTGGACAATTCCTACTGGCTTTTGAAAGCCAATAGAATTAGACTTTATTCAAGAGAGTCTATTCTATTGGCTTTCAAAAGCCAATAGAATAAAAGGGAGTAGCACAGCTAAGGAAAAGGGGGAAAAAATGGCGGACTGCGTTGTTTGGCGACCCCCGTGGAATGGTTGTTCGACCCCAAATGGGGTCCCGACCCACAGGTTGAGAACCACTGCTGTAGATACTATAATTATCCTTGCAGAAAAAGCCAGCTCACAACTACGTTTGACGGCTGTCACTATCCATTTCCCATAAAGAGAAAGATGGCCTGGGAAGGCCGAAACACAGATGTGGATCTCCTTAGAATTATGCTGTTTGGGTCAAGTAGCAGCCAAAAACTCTTCAATCACCAGAAGAATGGAGCAATTTCAGAGCTGGCATCAAGGGACGTTGGAGAAAAAGCTAATAGTTTGAGTCAAGTGGGAAGCAGAGATGGATTTGGTGAGGAAAAGATATATCTGGGAAGGAAGTACTTTACTTTTCTGGAGAATAAAAAGGGTTGGATCTCTGCGCAAAGCACGTACGTCTCCTGCTTGACCGACAGCTGCAGGGGGAAAAAAACCCCTGCTTCAAGATATTTTTTTTAATCTACATTTTTAACCGGTTAAAAACCATATCAACAAAGAAACAAATAAAACAAGGAAGACTCACGAATATATAAGGATGAAAATAGAAAAGGAAAGAGAAACAGAAAAGGTTATAAACAAGAGACTTTCCAATTTTTTTTTTTACAGCCGTTATAAATGCACTAGTACAGGTAGTCCTTGATTTACGGCAGTTCCTTTAGTGACCGTCTGAAATTACGACACCGAAAAAAGTGAGCTCTGATCGTTTTTCACACTTACGACCGTTGCAGCACCCCCATGCTCACAGGATCAAAATTCAGACATTTGGAAACTGGCATGTACGTATGACGGTTGCAGTGTCCTCAGGAATCACTTGATCCCCTTTTGGGACCGTCTGACAAGCAAAGACAACAGGAAAACCGGATTTGCTTAACAACCGTGTCCCTAACTTAACGACTGCAGTGGTTCGCTTAGCCGCTATGGGAAGAATGGTCGTAAAATGGAGCAAAACCCACTTGACAATTGCCTCGCTTAGCAACATAAATTTTGGGCTCAATTGCATTTGTAAGTCAAGGACTATTTGACTTGTATTTGACCTTCTCTCTCTATAAAGTTGCATCATAGTTCCCTTCTTTCCATTAACTACTTTTTGTTCTGTTCCAGCCTACGTGAGTCCTTGTTAAGCTCACAAGAAGAAACCGCTCTTCTAACAAGCAGGCTGGAACTGCAGGAAAAAAACAGTCCCCTTTTATTGTTCACAGACCTGAGTCAATATCCAAGGCAAACAAACACAGTCCACAGAAACTCGATCCTCAACACGAATGGCTGCCTTCAGCCACCAGCACCTCCTACACCTTTCCTTTTACTATGCAGCCAAGGTTTGCATTCCTAATGCCTTCTCCTTTGCCTTTGGAGTCGCCCCATTGCATTCCTCTGTCCTACTCGCTTCTCTTGCCTGCGCATTCATGCATCCAGGATTTGTCCCAGCTGTTCTTCATCACTGTCCAACTCAGGCTCCCAGCACAGCTGTGTCTCAGCCTGAGCGGAAGTAGAGGGGCCAGGCTCCTCGTCGGACTGTAAATCTTGGAGCTCCTCAGAGCCTTCCTCTGACTCTGATGTCACTCCAGGTCCCTCCTCCTCCTCCTCTGATTCCTCAGACTCAGCTGCCGGGTCCGCTGGCTGGTGAGGAATCACAAAACTTTTTTCTAATCTTCAAACCCATAAATCACAAGTTCAGTTTTCTGTTTTTTTGTTCATCCAAAAGTCCACAAGGACTTTCCAGTCTCTAACAAATTTAGATGTTGATCTTTCTATAATATCACGAGTTAATTCTGCCATCTCTGTTTAATTCCATCATGTTCACCCAGCCATTCCTCTCTTTCCAAAGTCCTTCCGTTTTTGCTCAATAGTCTCGCAATAGTGATCGCGAGCGTAAAACCTGCTTTGAGATTTTTCAGAGGACTCGGCCTACAAAGGTTGTGAATAAATCAATAACATTCTTTTTTGTGTCAGGAGGTGGATGGGAGCAGTAACGGCAGCCTCATGATAGCATGGACAGAACAAGGGAGATGACAAGCAAGGGTTGGAATGGATATCAGCAGATAAAATCCAGCCAAGCTTTTCAGGAAGCATTTAGCAACAGATCAGGAACAACTTGGAAAACAGCATCCAGTTTTGGTCTCCACAATATAAAAAGGTATATTGAAGCTCTAGAAAGAGTGCAGAGGAGAGCAACAAAGATGATCAGGGGACTAAAACATATGAAGAACAGTTTCAGGAATTGGGTATGCCTAGTTCAGGGGTAGGCCACCTTGGCTCTTTTATGACTCGTGGACTTCAACTCCCAGAATTCCTTAGCCAGCATGACTCAGCTTGGAAACCTCTCCCTTTCCCCTCAGCATGGCTGGCTCAGGAATTCTGGGAGTTGAAGTCCACCAGTCATAAAAGAGCCAAGGTTCCCCACCCCTGCCCTATATCAGAGGTCTTCAACCTTGGCTCTTTTATGACTGGTGGACTTCAACTCCCAGAATTCCTGAGCCAGAATGGGGGAACTATGGCCCCCCTCATGACTGGTGGACTTCAACTCCCAGAATTCCTGAGCCAGCATGGGGGAACTATGGCCCCCCTCATGACTGGTGGACTTCAACTCCCAGAATTCCTGAGCCAGAATGGGGGAATTATGGCCCCCTCATGACTCGTGGACTTCAACACCCAGAATTCCTGAGCCAGTATGGGGGAAACTATGGCCCCCCTCATGACTCGTGGACTTCAACTCCCAGAATTCCTGAGCCAGCATGGGGAAAACTTTGGCCCCTTCATGACTCGTGGACTTCAACTCCCAGAATTCCTGAGCCAGCATGGGGGAACTATGGCCTCCTCATGACTCGTGGACTTCAACTCCCAGAATTCCTGAGCCAGCATGGCTCAGCTTGGAAACCTCTCCCTTTCCCCTCAGCATGGCTGGCTCAGGAATTCTGGGAGTTGAAGTCCACCAGTCACAAAAGAGCCAAGGTTGCCTACTCCTAGCCTAGTTTAATGAAGAGAAGGATGAGGGGTGACATGATAGCAGTATTCCAATATCTCAGGGGTTGCCCCAAGGAAGAGTGGGGTCAGCTTATTTTCCAGAGCACCAGAAGGCAGGACAAGAAGCAATGGATGGAAACTAACCAAGGAGAGATCCAGTTAAAGAACTAATGAGGAATTTCCTGGCAGTGAGAACAATTCACCAGTGGAACAACCTGCCTCCAGAAGTTGTGGATGCTCCATCACTGGAACTTTCCAAGAACAGATTGGACAGCCATTTGTCTGAAACGGTACAGGGTCTCCTGCCTGAGCAGGGGGTTGGACTGGAAGACCTCCAAGGTCCTTTCCAGCTCTATTCTGTTATTCTGTCTACCAAAAAGTCGAAGCAAGAGAAGTACAACGTGCTTTGGAGGACGCACCAAACTAGCATCCAGGCACAGATGCCAAATCACTGACTGACTAAAGCTCCTAAAGGCTTGCCACTCAGCTGCACGAGAAGCTCTTGTGAAGAGCTACAGAGCCTTTTCTAGCTGGAAAAGGGGGAATTTTCAAAGGCTTAGCCGTTTTATTGAGCAATTTCCCAGCCGCTGATAGCTGACAAGCAAAGGCCTGGGGATTTCCTGAGCTACTGAAGGAAAGACAGGATACGCCGTAGGTCTCACAAATAAATGCACAACAGCGTATCCCATTTGTGAGACGCCACGGGGGCCAGGCCGCAATACAAGTCTACATTTCTTTTTTTTTTTTTAAAAAAAAAAACAGAAATGAAGGCTCGGAACCCCATTCATTCACAAAATCTTTTTTTCACTGGAAAAAAAAAGAGAGAGGTGTATTTAGCAAGTCTGTTTGCACAAAGGTTCTTATCAGTGGCTCCAGCTTGCGCTCTTTGTGTGCCTTGCTTGGAAAGGAAACCATTCAATGGCTAAAATGCCTCTTTTATACCTAAAGAGGACTTGATTTTCCACTTGCCTCAGCCCCCCACCCCCACCCCTCCCCATCACAAAATCTGCACAAACATGTATTCTGAGGATTGACATTAATAATTTAGAGGCCTTATTCAGGGCAACAACAACAATAATAATAATAATAATAATAATACGGTATTCACAAAATTTAAGGAATATTTCAGGTTTGGACAATGCTCCCAACCCTATTATTCTGTGTTCTTTAGAAAACATCCAGGTTGTCTCTTATATCCAGCAGGTGCTAATTTTTGTGGCATTCCAGGTTAAATCCTAAACTGACCCCTGCAACCCAGATACTTTTGGATGCCATCTGGGAATTCTAGAAGTGTTAGTACCGCTCTATAAGGCCTTGGTAAGGCCACATTTGGAATACTGCATCCAGTTTTGGTCGCCACGATGCAAAAACCGATGTTGAGACTGTAGAAAGACTGCAGAGAACAGCAACAAAGATGATTAGAGGGCTAGAGGCTAAAACGTATGAAGAACGGTTGCAGGAATTGGGTACATCTAGTTTAACGAAGAGAAGGATGAGGGAGTGACAGGATAGCAGTGTTCCAATATCTCAAGGGCTGCCCCAAAGAAGAGGGAGTCAAGCTCTTCTCCAAAGCACCTGAAGGCAGGACGAGAAGCAACGGATGGAAACTAACCAAAGAGAGAAGCAACCTAGAACTAAGGAGAAACTTCCTGACAGTGAGAACAATTAATCACTTGCCTTCAGAACTTGTGGATGCTCCATCACTGGAGGTTTTTAAAAAGAGACTGGAGAGTCATTTGTCTGCAATGGTGCAGGCTCTTCTGCTTGAGAAAGGGGTTGGTCTAGAAGACCCCCAAGGTCTCTTCCAACGCTGTTATGCTGTTACTCTGTTAGAAGCAGCTGGCCCATCACATATGGAGGGCAACTATACTAAATGATGCAGGAACAGATCATGTAGATAGAACAATAATCCTTAAGTTGTATTCCACAGAACAATAGTGCTCCCCCTCAACCTGAGCAGGTCTTGCCAAACCACCATGAATGAAGACAGTTCTTCTCAGACATCACATTGAGACAACTAGGAAAAACTGAACGCCACTGAAGGAAAGCAAACAAGAGCTAGTAAGTGAAAAGGCATTGAAACTCCGATATGTATGTGTAAGCGGATTTTAACTACTCTGTATACAGGTCCTCCTTGACTTATGACCATGATGGAGCCTGAGGTTGTAAAATAAGTCATCATGTGACCAATTGGATTTTATGATTTTTTTTGTAGCACTCGTTAAGAGAACTCATGGTTTACTAGAAGGTGGTTTTTCAGAAAAATGTAAGTTAAACATCTGAAAGGCAATCAGATGACTATAAAGTCCAAACATTGGAACTGGGTCTTAAGTATTTTAGGGGAGCCCATCATAACTTCAAATGGTTTCTAAGCAACCAGCCGTAACTTGAGGACGACCTGTGATCAGTGCCAACGATCAGAATAAATTTTGTCTCGTCTTTCATTAAACGTGGACCCAAATAGGCCATCTACACAAGTCTGCTCATTCAGTTAAGATGTATAATTGATGTATTAAACACAAGGGGAAATGATGACGATTATTGTTTTATTTCTATGTCCTTATTTTTTTCTTCCCTCCCCCCCAAAAATGTTCAACTTTATACGATGCAGCGAACTTTAGGAAACATCAATTCAAAAGCAAATCTGACACTGCGATTTCAAAAAAGTATTGCGAACGGCTCTAAGCGCATTTAAAAACTGTGGCCTATTCCGTCTGTAAACCGCAGTTGTACTTAATCAACGTCTCAGGTGAAATATTATACGCAATCTAGATGATTTATTTCCAAAACACGCTAAAGCAGGCTAATTTTGGGGTGCCTGACATTCAATGTTTCCGAAGAAATGATCGTTCTACATCTGGTTCTTCGTTTATGTACTTGTGTACGTTCTGTTGCATGAGAACCGTTAAATATTTTATATTTAATCATGGCATATGAAATGTTTGCACATTAGATTGGGCATGAATAAAACATCAGCCCAATAATCATCGCTCATAGTTTTCAGAAACTATGTTCCGTGTCACCTGGGGTAAAAAAAAAATAAAATGAAAGCTAGGTTTAATTTTTCTTCACTTTGATTGTAAGAAATGTGTTTTCACTCCTGAAACGGTCACTGTGTTTTTTATTATAAGATGATAAAGGAAATTCCGGGGGTGGTGGTGGTGCCTTATTCTGATTATTGTTTTATAAGGAAGGGCCATTAAGGCAAGGGAGCTGGTTACAATTTCTCCAAAAGAAAAGAGGCCAGCACTTAAATACTGGAAGGAACTCGTCTGCTAAGTATGTGCATTTGCAGAAAATCAATGAGATGCAGTGGCTGACAAAACTTTGCACCCGATTCCTCTTTCTGGATTGAAATCCACTTTGGAGAATGAATAGGTTTGGGTAATAAAGAACCCTACAATTTGCATGTCACCCTTGATGTTTGCCTCTGTATTTATCTCCATGCCCTCCCCTTCAAACACACGCAGCATCCCCAAGGCAGCTGGCACAAAATAATCTACAATTAGTCCTCCACTTCCAGCAGTTCCTTTAGTGCAGTGGTTCTCAACTTGTGGGTCGGGACACCATTTGGGGTCGAACGACCATTTCACAGGGGTTGCCAAACAACGCAGTCCGCCATTTCCCCCCCCCCCTTTTCCTTAGCTGTGCTACTCCCTTTTATTCTATTGGCTTTTGAAAGCCAATAGAATAGACTCTCTTGATAGAGTCTAATTCTATTGGCTTTCAAAAGCCAATAGGAATTGTCCAGGCTGTCTCTGCCCTGCTGAGCCCGCCAAAAGTCTCATTCTGCAAATGGTGCTGCACCGGTTGAATAGTCCTCGACTTACGACCGGTTGAGTAGTCCTCAACTTACGACCGGTTGGGGGTCGCGGCATTAAACATTAAATTTAGTGGCTGTTCGCAGTTATTGAAAAAAGGGACTTTATGACCGTCATCCAGGTCCTGGTTGTCCCAAAAGTGCTTTTTTTTTTTTCAGGAGGCAACTGGACTTCCTTTGTTTTTCTTTGAAGACATTTCGCTTCTCATCCAAGAAGCTTCTTCAATTCTGACTGGATGGTGGGGAAGGGAAGGATCTGGTCAAAGCTGAGGAAGCTTCTGGGATGAGAAGCGAAACGTCTTCAAAGAAAAACAAGAAAGTCCAGGGGGCTCCTGAAAAAAACACCTTTGGGACAACCATGGCTTGGATGACTGAGAATCTCCACAGACATTTAGCCACGCACTTTGGGATGAACACGCTTCGAAGGGTGCAGGAGCATGAGGAAACTAATGGATGGAAACTAATCAAGGAGAGAAGCAACTTAAAACTAAGGAGAAATTTCCAGACAATGAGGACAATTGATCAGTGGAACAATCTGCCTCCAGAAGTTGTGGGTGCTCCAACACCAAAGGCTTTTAAGAAGAGACTGGACAACCATTTGTCTGAAATGGTATAGGGCAGGGGTAGGCAACCTTGGCTCTTTTATGACTCGTGGACTTCAACTCCCAGAATTCCTGAGTCAGCATGGGGGAAACTTTGGCCCCTTCATGACTCGTGGACTTCAACTCCCAGAATTCCTGAGTCAGCATGGGGGAAACTTTGCCCCCTTCATGACTCGTGGACTTCAACTCCCAGAATTCCTGAGCCATCATGGCTCAGCTTGGAAGCCTCTCTCTTTCCCCTTAGCATGGCTGGCTCAGGAATTCTGGGAGTTGAAGTCCACCAGTCATAAAAGAGACAAGGTTGTCTACCCCTGGCCTAAGTTCTGTTCTAAGCGGTGAGCCTCCTAAACCAGGGGTAGGCCACCTTGGCTCTTTTATGACTCGTGGACTTCAACTCCCAGAATTCCTGAGCCAGCCATGCTGAGGGAAAAGGGAGAGGTTTCCAAGCTGAGCCATGCTGGCTCAGGAATTCTGGGAGTTGAAGTCCATGAGTCATAAAAGAGCCAAGGTTGCCTACCCCTGGTCTAGGTTCTGCTGCTTGAGCAGGGGGCTGGACTAGAAGACCTCCAAGGTCCCTCCCAACTCCGTCATTCTGTTTATAAATTTCATAGATGATGTATACAGTATGTAAAAACCTGTAGCAGTTCCTCTGCCCTGAATCTTCCACCCTTTAGATTCAAGAGAGGTCTCAATTTTTATTTTTATTTTTAAAAAAATGCCCAAGTGCCTGTCATATCATTCCCCTTTTTTTGCCTCAAATATAGTCAAATATACCCTCTGGGGAGATTTGTAATCCTGTCAGCGTTTTTCTGCCCTTTTTCTAACTGTACAAGATGGGTGTTTTTTTAAGGCGCCTTCAAAATATTTTGTCCAAACCATAAATTTGCGTAACTCGTTTACCACTCTGACAGTTTGATTTGATTTTATTTTTTATTCTCATCTTCGTGACACTCAATACATAATTTCTCCTTTGGAGACAGATTTAAGGGGTCATCAAGTTACCTGCAACATCTGACGTTCTTGTTCCTTGTCACTCACCAGTATCTGAGGAACTATCAGTGCTTCTAGGACGGCAGAAATTTCTGCCTCAGTTTTGTCTCCTGGCCTCTGCTTAAATACAAATGCTGTTGTTTGTACCAGCAGACAGAGGTAATGCAGGAAGTCCCAGACTTATGACCGTTCATTTAGTGACCGTTTGAAGTGGCAACAGCACTGGAAAATGGACTTACGACCATTCTGCAAACTTAATATCGTTGCAGCAGCCCTGTGATCACATAAATCAAAATGTAGGCGCTTAACAACTGACTTGTATTTATGACAGTCGCCCAAGGTCACGTGATCCCCTTTTGCGACCTTCCCACAATCAAAGTCCACGGGGAAGCCAGATTCACTTAACAACTGTGTTACTAACAATTGTAGTGATTCCCTTAATAGCTCTGGCAAGAAAGGTCGTAAAATGGGGGCAAAGCTCACATTAACCAACGTCTCGCTTAGCAACACAAATGTTGGGCTCCGTTGTCATCATAAGTCAAGGACTACCTCTATCCCCCAACTACTTTTCTCTCTTCCTCTAACAAACACAGTAACGTGGCTCACCTTGAGATTGAAAAGGCCTGTTCCTGGTTCTTTCCAACATATGAAACAATCGAAAAAGACTAGACGGCAACTACTTACCCACGTGATCACAAGCCTATCACCATGAAAACCACTCACACAACAATAACACACTTTACAGAGCTAACTGGGCTTACTTACATTGAGTGAGGATGCCTGTCAGGGCGTTCGTGAAGTTCTCCTTGGCCTGGTCCATCTCCTGTTCGTGATTGGCTTTTTCGTTCATGAGCCGGCGGATGTGGCTGTTGGCCGATTGCACCATGGAGTAGAACTGGTTAGACGTGCGGCGGTTCACCTCCCCTCGTTCGATCCAGGTTAGTAGCACTACTATGGCCTCTGAGAATTTGCTGTCATCTGGAACAAAACCCATTCGAGAGAAGCTAAAATTATGGTCACGTTCTTTGTCTGCGAATGGATTTCAGCCCTTACGAATTCTCCCGTTAACAATATTTATGACGTATCTTCGACTCGGTTTGGCTTCGCACTCCTAATATAAACCTTTATAAATTGCTCTCTGAAGCACTGATTATCACGAGTGCCGGCAATGTTGTGGCTTGAATTTTCATTCACTCCTTATGCTGTCATTGCCGTGTGAATTAGGTTCACTCTGGGAATAATTAAACGCGAAGTATTTTTTAAGATTCTACCCAACTGGAGTCAAAAGAAGACAAAGCTTTTTTTCAGCTCCGCAGTTCATCTTTCCAATAGGGTCCTTGAGTGTGCAACTGTTTTACAAGCTCCCCTGCAAACAGGAGTGATTCCAGATGAGAGCTTTCTATCAATATCACGCTGCGGTGAGATCTGTGTGAAGTAGAAAATACGTTGTGTTTTGTGTATAAAACTCCCCGATTTCCATGGAAAAGAAAGATGAGATGTAAAAATATTACTTTTCTCTCTCCTTAATGGTGGATCCTCAAACATAAGCCAGAGTTATGTCTATGAATCAATCATTAGGGATGATTCTGAGATGTAACTCTGTGTCAACATCCAGCTTGAGAATCTAAATGAAACTCCAGATTAATTCTGTTTCTGAAAATCTTACTGTTTATTGAATAACCTGCTTGGTTATGTTGAAGCAAAACTAATTCTGAGGTTCCCACACCTATTCATAGACCAGTGGTGGCGAACCTATGGTGCGCGTGCCAGAAGCGGCGCTCAGAGCCCTCTCTGTGGGCACACGCACCATTGCCCCAGCCCCACCTCCCCCCGTGGCCCCCTCATCAGCAGTCCCCCCGGAGGAGAGTCACCTCCAGGTGCAGCCCATGCAGAGCAGCACAGCTGACATGGCAGCTGGGCAGCAGGGTCAAGACTCCGCCCTCGCACCCTGTCATGCGCAAATGACGCTGCGGAACACAGGCAGAGGGCGTGGCTGCATGGCACTGCAGGGCCGCTTAGGCGATCGGCAGCGGGCCATGGAGGTGGTGAGTGGCCCTGTGGGTGGGGAGCAGGGCGGTTTTTTGACACTCTGTCTCTAAAAGTTTCGCCATAGACTTAAACAATAGTTTTCCCAGCCAGCCCCCAATGTTTTATGTAATCTGTATCAGTGACTCCACTTTGTTATGGGAACCGTCTGCTTCAAATCCACACCTGCTCTGGTGTCCTTGACAAGGCTTCAGGCTCCCACTGTCTGCAGCTGAATCAAAGAAGTTTTGTTCTTCCATCTACCCACTTGACAGTAACACCTCCCTCTCCCCTTAATCTAAAGGCAAGTTGAAATGCAGAAATGCCAAAGTTTCACCCTTGACACTCTGGCTTATGTTTCAGGATAGACCATTAAAGTGAGGTTGACTTCCTTAAAGAACTAAAGAAGCCTCTTAGATGAGAAGCAAAACATCTTCAAGGGAAAAAAAACAAGAAAGTCCAGTTGCCTTTTGTAAAGCACCTTTGGGACAACCATGACTTGGATGATTGAGAATCACCATAAACACTCTGAATCAATCTCATATGTCTAAGAAAGACTGAAAAAACTCACAAAGTCATCAACTGTCTGGGGAAGGGATCCGTGTGGACCAGCAGCATAATCTCCAGGATCTTTGAGGAGATCAAGGGCTCCATCCCAACATCAACTCTTCCATTCCATCTGGGTCTTCTCCTCACCTTACACCCCATTGACCTCCATACCAGAAATTTCCTTAAACTTTGGATTTAGCATTTACTATTGTAACGGATACTATTTACTATTCATTACTGGTGGAGAGACAAATGAGATTGCAAGCAAGTAGACCCAATGAAGTTTTCATATTCCAAAAAGACAACAACATGTGACCTGAGCACAAATAAGAGTCAGCCTCTGTAAACTCGCTGAGTTTATGGAGTTCCTCAGTCAAAGCTGCTCCATCCTGCCAGGGGGTGACTCAGCAGTCTGCATATTAACAACTGACTCATCCATCTAAGGTTCTTATTCCCCTTTGACTCCTGTTCTTTACATATCCCACTCCAGTAAAAGGCTGAGCCCAGTCCCAGATGAAGCAACACAGGAGGATATTTGTAGCTCAGGGTTGACATGAGGGGTCCTTGGGGCTCTCTGAGCTTGGTCAGTTTCTTGAAAATGTTTCATTACCCAACTAGGGAACATCATCAGCACTACAAGGGGGCAGTGATAGCAAAGTGGTGGCACTGGTAGTGGAGAAGGAAGAAGAAGAAGAGGAGGAGGAGGAGAACTGTGGGATCCTTGGTATTCCCTGAGCTTCATTGCTTTCTTGCAGACATTTCATTACCCAACCAGGGAACATCATCAGCACTACAAGGGGGCAGTGATAGCAGAGCGGTGGAGGTGGTAGTGGAGAAGGAGGAGGAGGAAAAGGAAGAGGACAAGGAGGAGGAGGAGAACCGTGGGATCCTTGGTGCTCTCTGAGCTTTGTTGCTTTCTTGCAGATGTTTCATTACCCAACTAGGGAACATCATCAGCACTACAAGGGGGCAGTGCTTACAGAGTAGTGGTGGTGGTAATGGGGAAGGAGGAGGAGGAAGAGGAGGAGGAGAACTGTGGCATCCTTGTGCTCTCTGTGTCAACAATCCAACAATTAAGTCCCAGCAGGCATTACTTTATTGAGTACAGCATCTGAGAACATAAGAAGTGAAACCAACTCTGAGGTTTCCCGTGTGAAAGCTCGCTTAGTTAAACACTGGATTCCCACTTCCCCACCCACCGGGCATTCACATTGTCCGATAGTAATATTTCTTTTTGTTATGGGAACAGCTCATTTCTTCATCGGCACCTGTGGCAGTGACCTTGAGTTGTTGCAGGCTCTCATGGTCCATGAACAGCTCCTTGGCATTCCATTCCATTCCCACTCCTTTTTTCTTAAGGCAAAATAATGAAGCTAATAACCATTGTTTCCTTGCAGACCTTTCATCAAACTAGGTAACATCATCTAATACTGATAGTGTTACCAAGTTTGGTAATGAAACGTTTTCAAGAAAACCACCAAGCTCAGAGAGCACCAAGGACCCCACAGATTCATTCACGTTCAGAAGCCTCCTAGAACAGCGGTTCTCAACCTATGGGTCGCGACCCCATTTGGGGTCGATCGCCCATTTTTCGGGGGTCGCCAAAGGCGGCGATCCGCCATTTTTCGCAGTGCCGTGCACACGCGCCGCGGATGGGGGTGGCACCATGCACACGCGCCGCGTGTGGGGGGAGCACCGTGCATGCGCGTCGCGCATGGGGCCGGCGCCATGCACGCGCGCTGCGCGTGGGGGGCGTCGCGCATGCGCATCACGCATGGGGGCGGCACCGCACATGCGCGCCGTGCGTGGGGGCCCCGCCCCCACGCGCACGGCCCGGCGCATACGCAGAACGTTTGTGTGACAGGGGTCGCCATCACACAAACGTTGAAAAGCACTGTCCTAGAATATGAACCCTTCAATATTTTTTTTCTCAGAAATTTGCGCACTTAATACGTTGCATCTGTCCTACATAAAGGTTAAATGGTTGCAAAATGTTTGAAAGAATAAGGAGATCAACCTCTGGATGCCGGAATCCATTTTTGTGGATGAGTCCCTACAAGGGCTGGTCTTATGACAAGGAGAAAGTAAACAGTGCTATTTGTGAAGGTTTATCCACAAGGTTCTGTGTGGAGAAAGCTGTGCTTCTTCAATCAACGCATTTTATGAACATCCAGAAGGATGCAATTCAAAAGAGGCTGTTTTTGATTTCCATCATTGCTGAAGCAAATTAAATAAATCAAAGCCACCATTGGCAAAAATAAAATTATTAGAAAGCACTTTTAATCTTGATCACGCCACTGAAGATGTAAACATCTGCAACTCTTTCAGCACCTCTAATGGAACTTTCATTTACAACATGAGTTTGTTGCATCGGGAAATCTCAAATCATTTTGCAGATAAGAACAGAACTGGCTGTTATAAAATTGAAACTCTCTTAGCTTTCCATGCAGGCACAATGTTTATTACAGAATGTCAGAATCCAATTATATTAATTATATTTCATCTCTAGTTATCAATTATAAAAAAACCCATTTCTGCCTTCTATGGATTCTGCCATACGATGAAGGGAAGGGGGTGAACAAAGGGGCTTTATGGCCCTCACTTCCTTCGGTATACTTCAAAGGAACTGGTTGTGTGTATTGCCAAAAGAGCTAACCATAAGAATTGAGCTGTTACCTTTCATGTGGTTTTCTTTGAGGTCTCCATCCAGCCAGCAGAAAGGAAAAGGGGGTGGGATTGTAATGCCTGAAACTGTTCACCAGAAGAGGGGGGTGATTGGGTGGGACTACTGGGGAACCCCTTAAAACCTTGAATGGGAGAGCTTGGACCCCCAAGTCCTGTCTAGAACGCCTGCAACCATTTTCTCTTAATAAAGGATGCCTGTTGGAAGAATTATTCCAAGAGTTCTGTCTTCTTAAGATGCAACGTGAGGTGGGTCCTTACACAGAAAGAGTACAGAGAAGAGCAACAAAGATGATCAGGGGACTGGAGGCTAAAACATAATAAGGAATGGTTGCTGGAATTGGGGATGTCTAGTTTAATGAAGAGAAGGACGAGGGGGGACAGGATAGCAGCCTTCCAGTATCTCAGGGGCTGCCCCAAAGAAGAGGGAGTCAAGCTATTCTCCAAAGCCCCTGAAGGCAGAACAAGAAGCAATGGATGGAAACTGATGAAGGAGAGAAGCAACCTGGAACTAAGGAGGAATTTCCTGACAGTTAGAACAATTAACCAGTGGAACAACCTGCCTCCAGAAGCTGTAAATGCTCCAGTACTGGAGGTTTTTAAGAAGAGACTGGACAGCCTCCTGCAAAAAGCACCTTTGGTGCAACCAGGACTTGGATGACTTGAGAATCTCCATAGATACAAGAAGGAAGCTTGAAAGTCCCCCCCCCCAAAAAATTAAATGAAGACTTTGAACCTCCTTCGGTCAGTCAACAGGAAGCGCAAACCAATTGCTTTGGAAGACGAGCAGGTGGGGAATATGAAATGCAATCAGCAGGAAAAGGCATGGCTAAGAATCTAAAATGTATAATTTCAAGCAGGCACTGGATTTAAGTTCTGAGACATCCCCTTGATCGTGAGAGGCCTTGATGTATTTTTAAAACAAGTTGCCACAGATGTAAATGAAACAAGCAGAGTTGCCTTGGCACAGCGCCTCTCTGAAATCTTTAGAAAAAAAGCGTCATATCCCCTTAATTAAACAAAAGTTTTTAAAACTTTGTTAAAGGCATGCTGGGAAACGAGCCCACTGCATTTCTGTAAAATACTATATTTAATTCTGGATGGAGATGAAAATGATTTAAAAAGGAAAAAGCACGAAGATTCTTGAAGGAGGGAGATGCAAGCCCTGACAGGGAGAACAATTAACCCGTGGAACTGCTTGCCTCCAGAAATTGTGGGCGTTCCATCACTCCGGGTTTTTAAGAAGAGACTGGAGAGTCACTTGTCTGGGATGGTAGAATTAGTCCTCAATTTACAACTTAGTCATTTAGTAACCTTTCAAAGTTACGACAGCACTGAAAAAAATGACGTATGTCTGTTTTTCACACTTACGACCGTTGCAGCCATGTGATCAACATTCAGACTCTTGGCAACTGGCATGTACTTATGACAGTTTCAGTGTCCCGGGGGTCATGTGATCCCCTTTTGCGACCGTCTTACAAGCAAAGTCAATGAGGAAACCAGATTCACTTAACAACTGGGTTACTAATTTAACAATCGCCGTGATTCGTTTAACCACTGTGGCAAGAAAAGTCATAAGACAGGGTCAAACTCATTCGTCTTGCTTAACAACAGAAAGTTTGGGTTCAATTGTGCTCAAAAGTCGAGGGCTACGTGTTTATAAGGTCTCCTGCCTTGGGCAAGGGGTTGGACTAGAAGACCTCCAAGATCCCTTCTGTCATGGTTCCGACAGATGAAACTCTTCAGAAGAATTTCGAGGCATTGTTTACCTTAAAGAATCTTCACTCTGAGTAGCACAATTTCGACACTACATAATCAAAGCCAAAAACTGAATTCCCCTCCCCTGAGCACGTAGTATCACAGCACAATTCCCTCCTCTAATTAACAGTCATAAATCACATTCCCCAATTAGTTTGAAGCACGGGCTTTCTTTCCAGTTCTCCAGCCCGCCAATTCCTTATTGGCTCTGATTTCAATAACCTTGATTCTCACGCTAAGTTTAGTGTTGTTATGTCTAGCTGGACTCTTGTTCACATCCCCCCTCCCAGCATCATCTAAATGTAAAAGCAAAAGGTAAAAGATGGCTACACTTCCATCTGTTGTCAATGCAAAAAACATCCGACGTTAGCAGAGTTGACACCTTCCATTTCTACGATTCTATTTCTATTTAACCGGTGATATAAAACCAGCTAAACGCAGCATGAATTGAAGCCCAGCATGCGAGGCTGCCGACAGAATCCCAGTGTCACCACAGATCAAAATAGTGAGGTGCAGAATTGAAATCCCACAAGAATTCTCAGTTGACTGAAAACACAAACGCCCCTTCCTCGCTGGGCTAGCGCACAATATTTGCGGTCTGCGGTGATACTTCCGTCGCAGGCTTCAACCGTTTACAAAATCTGCGAAGGACGCGTAAGGGCGAGATTGCGGAAAGCAGTGACGGATCGCTTTCTCTCCGCTGAGTTCTGTACACGGAGTGGCAAATTGGATTTCACACCTCCTTGATGTGTAAAAAAAACCTCCAATAACATTTAAGGAGAAGGATATAACTGGGATATTTCGAAACGTATCATCAAAGTGAAGAAAGAGGCAAGACGCCTTTTCGGATCACTCATAGACAAACAGCAGCTATCGCCATACAAGGAAAGAGACACATTTCATTAAATATTACTAAAAAAAAAGTTTTTTTTAAAAAAAATAATTGCCTGGTAACAAGCTTGCAGTGTTAGTGATGTTTTGACATCAAACGGAATCAGAAAGTGTTGTGTTACCTTTCAACTTGAGGGCTCCTTGGAGCTCTCTGAGCTTGTTTGTTTTTTTGCAGACGTTTCATTACCCAACTAGGTAACATCATCAGATTCTTGGGTTGGGCTGTTTACTAATGGCTCTATGGCAGTTTCTTGATTGGGGTATTGCTTACTTACCGGACAGGCAAGACACCAGGATATAAACTGACAGCAAACCGCACTCCCTACTAGAACTGCTGATGTTATCTAGTTGGGTAATAAAAAGTCTGCAAGAAAAACCACCAAGCTCAGAAAGTACCAAGGAGCCCACAGTTGTTGTCTCCCCCCCTCCTCCTCCTCCTCCTCCTCCTCCTCCTCTCCACAAGCGCTACTCTCTTCTAGCACTGATGATGTTACCTAGTTTGGGTAATGAAACATCTGCAAGAAAACCACCAAGCTCAGACAGCACCAAGGACCATGCAACCTTCTCCCTCCTCCTCCTCCTCCTCGTCCTCCTCCTCTTCCTTCTCCTCCCCTCCTCTTCTTTCTCCTCCTCCTCTTCTCCACAAATCCCACTCCCTTCTAGCACTGATGATGTTACTTAGTTGGGTCATGAAATGTCTGCAAGAAAACCACATAGCTTGGAGAGCATCAAGGACCCCAGTCTTCCTCCTCCTCCTCCTCCTCCTCTTCCTCCTCCTCTTCCTTCTCCCTGCAAACCCTATTCCATTCCACCACTAATGTTGTTACTTAGTTGAGTCATGAAATGTCTGCAAGAAAACCATGTAGCTCGGAGAGCACTAAGGACCCCATCGTCATCCACCTCCACTACCACCACTACCTCTTCTTCTTCCTCCTCCTCCTCCTCCTCCTCCTCCTCCTCCTCCTCCTCCTCCTCCTCCTCCCCTTCTTCTTCTCTTCAAACCCTACTGCCTTCTAGCACCGATGATATTCGCTAGTCATGAAGCCTCTGCAAGAAAAAACACCCAGCTCAGAGAGCACCAAGGACGCCACAGTTCTCACACACCCCTCCTCCTTCCCTTCTCCTTCTCTTCCTCTTCCTCCTCCTCCTCCTCCTCCTCCTCCTCCTCCAAACCCATTCCCTTTTAGGACTGATGATGTTCCCTAGTTGGGTCATGAAATGCCTGCAAGAAAACATCCAAGCTCAGACAGCCCCAAAGGCGCCCCTCATTTCAAGTGTGAGCTGTAAATATTCTCCTTCGTTGGTACCTTTCAATTTTTCAGCCAGCAGGGAGGCCTCGTGTTCCGAGTAATGCATTATGACGGGAGGCGAAGGCGGACGTATCCGGTCTTCCTCCATCTTGCGACGGTGGCGTTCTTCCCGCGCCAGCATCCTCTGCTTGCACTCCCACTCATAGAAGTCATCCCTGGCCTGAGCAAAATCGACGTGGAGGCGCCCGGAGTCTTTCTTATCCGTGCTCGATCCTAATCGCATGCGGTAACCTGAGAACGAGAAACCCCAAAAAATAATTTTTTAAAAAAATAGAGCCGTTCTTTCTACTTCTGTGAAGGTGGTTATTTTAATCAGGTTTTTTTCTTATTATTACTCCATACGTTATCACGCCTGCTGTTCCCGTGAAGCGTAACCGGACACGTGTGCATAGACTTGTCTTCTAAAAAATATTACAGTAGTCCTTGACTTACAACTGTTCAGTTAGTGGTTGTTTGAAAGTTAACCAGCTTTGGGGAAAAAGTGGCTGATGGCCGGTTTGCACATTTAAGACCACCGCAGCCTCCCCAGGGCCATGTGATTTAAATTCAGGGGCTTGGAAACTGGCATGTACTTATGACGGTTGCAGCATCTCCGGGTCATGTGATCACCATGATTATGATCATGATTGATCCCTTGTGGCTTGTATGCACACTGAGAGCGTATGCACTGGGGACAGATTCCTTGTGTGTCCTATCACGCTTGGCCAATCAAGAATATTCTGTTCTGTTCTGTTCTATATTCTATTCTATTCTATTCTATTCTATTCTATTCTATTCTATTCTATTCTATTCTATTCTGTTCTGTTCTGTTCTGTTCTGTTCTGTTCTATTCTATTCTATTCTATTCTATTCTATTCTTATTTTAATTCTACTCTACTCCATTCCACTCTACTCTGCTCTACTCTACTCTATTCCATTCCATATTTTCTATTCTGTTCCGCTCCATCCCATCCCATTCCATTCCATTCCATTCCATCCCATCCCATCCCATCTCATCCCATTCCATTCTGTTCCATTCCATTCCATTCTCTATCCATTCCATTCCATTCTCTATTCTATTCTATTCTATTCTATTCTATTCTATTCTATTCTATTCTATTCTATTCTATTCTATTCTATTCTATTCTATTCTATTCTATTCTATTCTATTCTATTCTATTCTCCTACTCTATTCTATTCTATTCTATTCTATTCTACTCTACTCTACTCTACTCTACTCTACTCTACTCTACTCTACTCTACTCTACTCTATTCTATTCTATTGTGATCTTCTGACAGGCTAAGTCAATGGGGAAGCCAGAGTCACTTAACAACCGTGTTACTAACTCCACAACTGTAGTGATTCACTTAACAATTGGGGCAAGAAAGGTTGTAAAGTGGGGCAAAACTCACTTAACAAAGGTCTCACTTAGCAATGGAAATTTTGGGCTCAATTGTAGTTTGTTAAGTTGAGGACTACCTGTATGCCTTTTCAGTTGGCCTGTAAGAAAAACCAACTTCAGTGTCTTAGACCAAACTGCACAAAATTTGCATGTCGTGCTAAGAAAACACTACGGTAGTTCAATTCTTAAATAAGGAAATATGCAATCTGGGCATTTGGGAAAGTGTAAATATGATATCTCTCAGCTTTCACCTTATGATGAAAACACAACAGGACCAGATTTTGCATCTTGACGCGTGCAGAAAATAGATTTCCATAGTCAGCTCTGCCCTATATATAGTTCATCCAGATTTATTTATTCTTTATTCATTCATTTCCTTTAACAGACTAATCTTGAATGGAGAGAGAGAAAGAGAGAGAGAAGAGAGAAAGAGAGAGATAGAAAAGAGAAAGAGAGAGAGAAGAGAGAGGAGAGAAGAGAGAGAGACAGAAAAGAGAAAGAGAGAGAGAAGAGAGAGACAGAAAAGAGAAAAAGAGGGAAGATAGAAGAGAGAGAGAGAGACAGAAGAGAAATAGAGAGGCAGACAGAAGAGAAAGAGAAGAGAGAGAGAAGAGAGAGAGAGAAAAGAGAAAGAGAGAAGAGAGAAAGAAGAGAAAGACAGAAGAGAAAGAGAGAGAAAAAGAGAGACAGAGAAAGAATTGAAAGCTAATAAGATCAAATCAAAGAAAGAGAACTTATTTTCTAGCAAAACCATTGGTTGATATATCTTTAATCTTCCTATGTCAGCACAAACTGGTGGATCTTAAAGCACTTGCAAAGACAGTTTTGCATACTTTCAGAAAAGCTAAACTGGATTCAGATCTGAGCTAATAAAAATAATGTGTAAGCAACACCTTCGTTTCTAACTGTCATCAAACAGGACTATCCACAACTTCGCCTGTTTTGTTTTTGTCAAACTAACAAAAGCAGCTTCACAACCTCGTGATGCACCGCTCCACACCTTTTGGGCATGTGTGCCATGTCACAAACCCTGGCTTACATCCCAAAGGGGCTTTTCCCAAAAGATAGCTGGACTTTCTTGGTGTTTTATTTTTTTTTTCCTCCCTTGAAAACATTTCACTTCTCATTCCAAGAAGCTTCTTCAGCTTCTTCAGAACTGGTGCTTCAGAACTGAAGAAGCTTCTTGGAAGAGAGGTGAAATGTCTTCAAGGGTGAAACCAAGAAAATCCAGCTGGTCTTTTGGAAAACGCACTTTGGGGCCAAACCATGACCTGGATGATGGAGTATCTCCACAGACAGTGGGCTGACCTCACAACAGCACAATGTCAGACTGACTTCTTTAAGGTGACGTGACATCCCATCCCACCCCACCACTGCTACAAGCAAGCAAAACCTCTGCAGAATGTTTCCATCGCCATGCGCGATGGATTTATCCATCAAATGCCCCCGTTTATGAAGAGCGACCCCTTCAGTGTAGCCACAATGGCTAGTTATGACAAATCAGAAAAAGTTTATAGAAGTCTTGGATAGAATAGAACAGAGTAGAATAGAGTAGAACAGAACAGAAGAACAGAGTAGAATAGAATAGAATAGAATAGAATAGAATAGAATAGAATAGAATAGAATAGAATAGAACAGAACAGAACAGAACAGAACAGAACAGAATAGAATAGACAGATTGTAGACTAGTCTAGACTAGAATAGAATAGAATAAAATAGAACAGTTTAGAATGGAATGGAATGGAATGGAGACTAGAATAGAATAGAATAGTCTCTGTGATCACTCAAAAGGGATTTAGGAATGCATAGCTGGGACTTGACAAGAATTAAAGGGAGACTAGTATAGCTATTTCGAGCTATTTAGCTCTCATCAGCTAGCCCAGTGGTGGCAAACCTGTGGCACGGGTGCCAGAGGTGGCACGCAGAGCCCTCTCTGTGGGCACGGGCACCGTTGCTCCAGTCCTAGGCCTTCAGATGGGTTTTATAAAACCTTTTCACTTTAGGCCATGTGCAAAAAAAAAAAAGGTTCAATTAGTCAATTTCAACTTCTCGCAGGGAAAAATAATCTTGCAAAGTTGGAATTGATTGATTGAACTTTTTAGTCCCATGCAGTCTGCTGTTACCACCGCAGCCATGCCCACCCAATTGACCACACCCAGCCAATGGGCTACACCCACCCAGCACTCGATGATACATAAGTGGGTTTTGGGTTGCAGTTTGGGCACTCAGTTTCTAAAAGGTTCGCCATCACTGAGCTAGCCATACCCTTCTGAGATTCGAACCTGGGCCGCTTGCATGTTAGGCAGCTATATCGTGGTTCTAGGCCATGGTTCTCCTCGCTTTTGTCTGCTGTACCAGGGAGGAGAGATTAAGTGTTTTCAGGTGAAACCAGTCTAACAGAGCACCTGGTCTACCCAAATATGGGACGGAGCAATCTGCTACTGCTTTCGCCTTTCAGCCCCAATCTAGGAGCTTTTACAGGCAGATGCTACTGCCACAAACTATTTGTGTTAAATTTAGATTTTGCCAAGAAAGAATTAAAGGGAGACTAGTATAGCTATTTTGAGCTATTTAGCTCTCATCAGCTAGCCATACCCTTCTGAGACACTGCAAAGGTCGTAAGTGAGAAAAACGGTCATGTTACTTTTTTCCAGTGCCATCGCAAGTTTGAACGGTCACTAAATGTAAGCCGAGGACTATAGACAGGATCGGTGCTAGCACGACCTTCCTAGGACCGGCTTAACTTATTCCGACAAGTGCGTTGTCATTTAGCATAAGCTGAAAGTGGCAACCAGGAGGTAGCCTTTGTGTGTCACCACAACCGTAAGTGCTGTCAATTATATCTTCTCTCTTTTTTTAATGTCTCTTGCCTATTATAAGCCTGGGAAATTATCCTCTTCCATTTCAGAGCATTTTATGTTTGAAAATGTAATAAAGATCATCGTGGAAAAACAATAATTCAGCGGAATTAAAGCAAGCCATCTTCGTGGCTGACAGCTGCCCGTCTGCCAAGCGAGAAGATAGTCAGGTATTGAATTCCGCTAGTAAAATGTCATCAAAATCCAGCTTGAGAGGATGCAAAGCAATTTGCCACTCCTTGCTTGGATGAAGCCATTTGCAGGGAGTGTTTGCTTATATGGAGTGGGGGTGGGGACAGGTGACTCCTGCTTTCTGTCTGAACACTGGGGCTCCCTGGCCCTGTGGAATGGATTGAGTGGTAGGAGAGACTGGGATGCAGAAGAAATATAACTTAATATTTTCTGTATTAGCCTCTTTGAAGATAGGATTCAAGACAGCTGGTATCAAGAGTGAAAATTTGGCAGCTAAGTGCCTCTCCATTTTCATCTTGCCATTAGAGTAAGAGAGGGGGAGACAGAGTAGAGTAGAGTAGAGTAGAGTAAAGTAGAGTAGAGTAGAGTAGAGTAGAGTAGAGTGGGATGGGATGGGTTGGGGTGGGGTGGGATGGGATGGGATGGAATGCAGAATAGAATAGAATAGAATAGAATAGAATAGAATAGAATAGAATAGAATAGAATAGAATAGAATAGAATAGAATAGAATAGAATAGAACGGAGTACAGTAGAACAGAACAGAACAGAATACAATAGAATAGAATAGACAGATTCTAGACTAGACTAGACTAGAATAGACTAGACTAGAATAGACTAGACTAGACTAGACTAGACTAGACTAGAATAGAATAGAATAGAATAGAACAGAATAGAATAGAACAGAACAGAACAGTTTAGAATGGAATGTAGAGCATAGAATAGAATAGAATAGAATAGAATAGAATAGAATAGAATAGAATAGAATAGAATAGAATAGAATAGAACGGAGTACAGTAGAACAGAACAGAACAGAATACAATAGAATAGAATAGACAGATTCTAGACTAGACTAGACTAGAATAGACTAGACTAGACTAGACTAGACTAGAATAGAATAGAATAGAACAGAATAGAATAGAACAGAACAGAACAGTTTAGAATGGAATGTAGAGCATAGAATAGAATAGAATAGAATAGAATAGAATAGAATAGAATAGAATAGAATAGAATAGAATAGAATAGAACAGTTTAGAATGGAATGGAGTAGAGCATAGAATAGAATAGAATAGAATAGAATAGAATAGAATAGAATAGAATAGAATAGAATAGAATAGAATAGAATAGAATAGAACAGAGTAGAGTACAGTAGAACAGAACAGAACAGAATACAATAGAATAGAATAGACAGATTGTAGACTAGTCTAGACTAGAATAAACTAGACTAGAATGGAATGGAATAGAATAGAATAGAATAGAATAGAATAGAATAGAATAGAATAGAATAGAATAGAATAGAATAGAATAGAATAGAATAGAATAGAATAGAATAGAATAGCATATACCAGAAAGGTAAATGGCTTTATCAACCATGAATTCTTCTGAAAAACGGATGTGGCAAAAATTCTTCTTGCTTTTTCGGATGGCCGTGATGTCCCCGCACTGTTCGAAGACTTCCTGGATTATTTCCTCGCTCGCATTTTCGGGCAATCCTCCGACAAACACAGTTTTGCATCCTGGCGGTCTCTCCCTTGTCGAAGGGGGTGGAAGATCTAAGACAAAACAGAATATCGCACAGATTACCGGAGAGTCCAGATCTCCTTGCAGAAACCTCCAGATCGATCCATGCTTCACTCAACACCAACATCCGGCACGGTGGGAAAGAATCTGTCCTGAAGCGATTCTTCCATCTCTTAGTTGACTTAAGGCTGTTTTTGCTGGAGTAATTTAGCCCCTTGCTAAAGGGCGACTCACACATTCCTACCTATTATCACTGTCTTAGGCCTAAAGATGTAGTAGGGCTGCACGGCTATTATCCTTCTCATCTACCCCTTCTTCTCGTTTCCCACCTTTTCCCATCTTCTCATCTTTCCGACTACCTTCTCCTATTGGCCTTATGATTTGTCACTTGTTGCTTGTATTTTAGGATTAATGATTGTAACTATGATTTATGACCTATCACTCTGTGGTTTATATGTATACCGAGAGCTTATGCACCAGAGACAAATTCCTTGTGTGTCAAATCACACTTGGCCAATAAAAAAATATTCTATTCTATTCTATTCTATTCTATTCTATTCTATTCTATTCTATTCTATTCTATTCTATTCTTATTCTTATTCTTATTCTATTCTATTCTATTCTATTCTATTCTATTCTATTCTATTCTATTCTATTCTATTCTATATTCTCTTCTATTCTGCATTCTCTTCTCTTCTCTTCCCTTCCCTTCCCTTCCCTCCCCTCCCATCCCATCCCATCCCATCCCATTCCATTCCATTCTATTCTGCATTCTATTCTATTCTGCATTTTATTCTGATCTATCCCATCCCATCCCTCCCATTCCATTCCATTGCATTCTATTCTACATTCCTTTCCCTCCCATCCCATCCCATTATTCTATTCATTTTAGGACTTCCAAAGGTGATAAGGCAGCACTATTGATAATACGGTTTCAGTAAGTAATACTAAAGGAAGGAAGTGATACCAGAGTTGGTTGGTTGGTTTATTCATGTCAGAAGCACCACAATTAAAATAAGGCATGCTACAGGACATAAATTTAAAAATAGAAACTACAAGATTAAATTAGGCACCACTTAAACAGATCTTGCCCAGAAACTAGCAACATTTATTGCATTCCATCCTTCTGCTGTGAGGTCCTGAAGTTACCCCCAAAGTTGGCAACATTGTGAGATTAACATTAGTGATTCTAAAAGCAGACCTGAGGAATGTTCTCCTGATTGGCCAGCCACCTACCATGAACATAGAACAATAGTGTTGGAAGGGACCTTGGAGGTCTTCTAGTCCAACCCCCTGCTCAGGCAGGAGACCCTATACATTCTCTTGCTATGTTAAAATTGCAAGATCCTTTCCCCCTGTCGTTAGGTGGCTAGGCGATACGTTCATCAACTCTCAAAAAGCTTTGCGCCAGCCTAGTAGTTTCAACCCTCATTAAGCTAACTTGTTTAGCTAACCAGGTTTACTTACTTGGGTTTGGAGGGAAGAGAGTGCAGCTTTTACAGTGAATAATCTCTTTGATGACAGGGACTTCGGTGGTGGGGGGCTGAGGTACGAGGCCCATGCCTGACAGCATGGGGTTAATCGGAGTGATTCCTGTCATCATCCGGAGGCTTGGATCAAAGCCCCTCACGCAAATGGAATCTGCAAATACAGCACAGAAACGTTTTATGAACTTTAGGGCAAGGTTCACTTACTGTCCACTGTCACCTTGCTTGGTATGGTATCCCTGTCAGGCCCATCAGCCTTGTTCTAAAAACAAAATAACCATGCACGTAGAAGAAGCTGCTACCTAACATGAACCAATCCATCAGAATAGAACTGGATGGGACCTTGGAGGTCTTCAAGTTCTGCTCAAGCAGGAGCCCTATACCATTTCGGACAAATGGCTGTCCGGTCTCTTCTTAAAAACTTCCAGTGTTGGAGCATTCACCGCTTCTGGAGGCAGGTTGTTCCATTGGTTAGTTGTTCCAACTGTCAGGAAGTTTCTCCTTAGTTCCAGGTTGCTTCTCTCCTTGATTAGTTTCCATCCGTTGCTTCTTGTCCTGCCTTCAGGGGCTTTGGAGAATAGCTTGACTCCCTCTTCTTTGGGGCAGCCCCTGAGATATTGGAAGACTGCTATCAGGTCCCCCCTCGTCCTTCTCTTCATTAAACTAGACATACCTAATTTTATCAATCTTTCCTTATATGTTTTAGCCCCCAGTCCCCTGATCATCTTTGTTGCTCTTCTCTGAACTCTTTCTAGAGTCTCAGCATCTTTTTTACATCATTGGGACCAAAACTGGATGCCGTATTCCAAGTGTGGCCTTACCAAGGCATTGTAAAGTGGTATTAATACTGACAACAAGAAAAAAATTAACCAGGGAAACAGTTTGTCTCTTCTTTGGGACAGCCCCTCAAATATTGGAAGATTGCTATCATGTTACTCCTACTCCTTCTCTTCCTTAGATTAGCCAAACCAAAATCCTGCAACCATTCTTCATATGTTTTAATCTCCAGGCTTTTGATCATCTTAGTTGCTCTTTTCTGCACTTTTTCCCCCCCAAAGTCTCAACATCTTTTTTTTTTTTGAGACTTTGTTGAGACAGAACATGAATCTGCTAGGTCAGTGGTTCTCAATGTCAACATCCTACTTGAGAATCCAAATAAAACTCTAGATTAATACCGTTTCCGAAAATTTTAAGGTTTATCGAATACACTGCATAGCTATGTCGAAGCAAAGCTAACTTTGAGATTCCCACACCAATTCATTGACTTAAATAGTGGTTTTCCCAGCCAAACCCCCAACATCTTATGTAATCCATATCAACAAGTCCACTTTGTTATGGGAACTGTCTGCTTCAAATCCACACCTGTTTTGGTGTCCTTGACAAGGCTTCAGGCTCCCACGGTCTGCAGCTGAATCGAAGAAGTTTTGTTTCTCCATCTGCCCACTTGTAAGGAACACCTCCCACCCCCTTTTTCTAAAGGCAATTTGAAACACAGAGGCATGTAGCTGTCAAAAGTTTCACACTTGACACTCAACCTGGGGTCGCTGGACCCCTGGGGGGCTGTGATGTCATCACGGGGAGTCCGTGATGACTTGAAGAAATGTTATGATTTAAATCTTGAGTTAAGTCTTGGGGATCCGTGGTCACAAAAGATATTTAAGGGGGGGCGTCCATGGTGAAGAAAAGGTTGAGAACCATGTCATTAAAACATCATCATTGTCACCATCATAAAGATTGGTTCTTTTTTGGAGCACAATCTCCAGATTCCCCTTCCATTCTTCAGATCTACCTGCTGATTCAACAATTTTGGTAAGAACAAAGCAGTGAAGGCCACGGGAGACAAGACTCAACATGAAGGACTACTTCTATCATGTTTCATTTTGATGGTATCAAGTCTTCCATCACAGGCTGTAGCTAGTCCTTGACTTACGAACACAACTGAGCCCAAAGTATCTGTTGCTAAGCAAGACACTGCAGTTGTTAAGTTAGTAACGCGATTGTTAAGTGAATCTGGCTTCCCCCCCCCCCGTTGACTTTGCTTGTCAGAAAGTCATTAAAGGCGATCACAGGGCAACTGTCACCACTACATGCCATTTGCCAAGCCTCCAAATTCAGATCACATGACCACGAGGATCCTGCAGTGGTTGTCATGGTGAAAAATGGTCAAAGTCACTTTTGTCAATGCTGTTGTAACTTTGAACGGTCACTAAACAGGTGATTGTAAGTCAAGGACTACCCATACAACATTGTGACGCTTCCCAGATCTTTGCAGACCTAAGATTTCCGTCACCTTCTTTGCTTCTGAGTCTCGTACCAGCCTTGATTCACACAAGAAGAATCCGGCTGAGTCAAACCAACAATTCTTCCAGTTTCCCCCAGTAATCAACTCCGTGTCCACAGGAAGTTCAGAACGAAGGGGGGGGGGAGATCCTCCAAGAGGACTGCCCTTCGCACAGACGGTTACTTGAACGTGGAAGCCGGACGTAGCCGGCAGGCCCCCTTTTCGTGAGTTTTTCTAATCCTCCTCACAAGTCAGCTAATTACTTGACCTTGTAAGCAGATTCCCTGGCGTTGGGCGCAAAAGCTGCCTCCGTATTGTATGAGCTTCTTCCACAGGATTCTCCTGCCAATCAGCTTCACTCTCTGACCGCAGAGATCTGGCATTAGAAACGCTGGCATGAAATAATCCTGCAGGATAAAATGCATTTGCAGGATAGAATGTAAATTTCGATACTAATCTGTACATCGGGAAATCTGCGGAAAGGGAGGGAGGGAGGGAGGGAGGAAGGAAGTTGATGGGAAAGGGAGGGAGAAAGGGAGGAAGGAAGCAAAATAGGGAGGAAGTGAAGGGAGGGAGAAAGGGAAGAAGGAAGAAAGGAAAAAAGGGAGGGAGGAGAGGGAGGAGGGAGGAAGGAAGATAGGAAGATGGGAAAGGGAAGAAGAAAGGGAGGGAGGAAGGAAGCAAAATAGGGAGGAAGTGAAGGGAGGGAGAAAGGGAAGAAGGAAGAAAGGAAAAGAGGGAGGAGGGAGAGGGAAGAGGGAGGAAGGAAGATAGGAAGATGGGAAAGGGAAGAAGAGAGGGAGGGAGGAAGGAAGGCGAGGGAGGGAGGTAGAAAGGAAGGAAGGAAGAAAGGTAGGAAGTTAATGGGAAAGGGAGGGAGAGAGGGAAGAAGGAAGGAAGGAAAATAGGGAGGAAGGAGAGGGAGGAGGGAGGAAGGAAGATAGGAAGATGGGAAAGGGAAGAAGAAAGGGAGGGAGGAAGGAAGCAAAATAGGGAGGAAGTGAAGGGAGGGAGAAAGGGAAGAAGGAAGAAAGGAAAAGAGGGAGGAGGGAGAGGGAGGAGGGAGGAAGGAAGATAGGAAGATGGGAAAGGGAAGAAGAGAGGGAGGGAGGAAGGGGAGGGAGGGAGGTAGAAAGGAAGGAAGGAAGGTAGGAAGTTAATGGGAAAGGGAGGGAGAGAGGGAAGAAGGAAGGAAGGAAAATAGGGAGGAAGGAGAGGGAGGAGGGAGGAAGGAAGATAGGAAGATGGGAAAGGGAAGAAGAAAGGGAGGGAGGAAGGAAGCAAAATAGGGAGGAAGTGAAGGGAGGGAGAAAGAGAAGAAGGAAGAAAGGAAAAGAGGGAGGAGGGAGAGGGAGGAGGGAGGAAGGAAGATAGGAAGATGGCAAAGGGAAGAAGAGAGGGAGGGAGGAAGGAAGGGGAGGGAGGGAGGTAGAAAGGAAGGAAGGAAGAAAGGTAGGAAGTTAATGGGAAAGGGAGGGAGAGAGGGAAGAAGGAAGGAAGGAAAATAGGGAGGAAGGAGAGGGAGGAGGGAGGAAGGAAGATAGGAAGATGGGAAAGGGAAGAAGAAAGGGAGGGAGGAAGGAAGCAAAATAGGGAGGAAGTGAAAGGAGGGAGAAAGGGAAGAAGGAAGAAAGGAAAAGAGGGAGGAGGGAGAGGGAGGAGGGAGGAAGGAAGATAGGAAGATGGGAAAGGGAAGAAGAGAGGGAGGGAGGAAGGAAGGGGAGGGAGGGAGGTAGAAAGGAAGGAAGGAAGAAAGGTAGGAAGTTAATGGGAAAGGGAGGGAGAGAGGGAAGAAGGAAGGAAGGAAAATAGGAAGGGAGGGAAGGGAGGGAGAAAGGGAAGAAGGAAGAAAGGAAAAGAGGGAGGAAGGAGAGGGAGGAGGAAGGAAGGAAGATAGGAAGATGGGAAAGGGAAGAAGAGAGGGAGGAAGGAAGGAAGTTAATGGGAAAGGGATGGAGGGAGGGAGAGAGGAAGGAAGGAAAATAGGGAGGAAGGGAAGGGAGGGAGAAAGGAAAAAAGGGAGGAAGGAGAGGGAGGAGGGAGGAAGGAAGATAGGAAGATGGGAAAGGGAAGAAGAGAGGGAGGGAGGGAGGAAGGGGAGGGAGGGAGGTAGAAAGGAAGGAAGGAAGAAAGCTAGGAAGTTAATGGGAAAGGGAGGGAGAGAGGAAAGAAGGAAGGAAGGAAAATAGGAAGGAAGGGAAGGGAGGGAGAAAGGGAAGAAGGAAGAAAGGAAAAGAGGGAGGAAGGAAAGGGAGGAGGGAGGGAGGGAGGAAGGAAGGAAGGTAGGAAGTTGATGGGAAAGGGAGGGAGGGAGGAAGGAAAAGAGAGAGGGAGGGAGGGAGTTGATAGGAAAGGGAGGAAGGGAGGGAGAAGGGAGGGAGGGAGGAGGAAGGAAGGAAGGAAGGAAGGTCTAGTTAGTATCTTTTCTCTGATACGGGCCAATTGCACAGAAGATTCTAAAAACGGTCACTGTCCTTCTGTGGATATTTGCAGGCAGAATAAAGAGCGGTGTCTGCGTTTGGGCATGTTGCAATACCTTCAATTATTGCACCGAAAATGAGACTTTGATCAAAGGACTTTTTCCTCCCCCTCTCATGTTTATCGCACGGTGACACGAAAAACTTAACTTCTCAAAAGCGCCTCATTGGCCCGAGGTTGGAAAGACTTCGAATGTTCTCTTTTATATAACCTTTGTGTGAGCTAATTGGGTGGGATGGCTGGGAAGAACACACACGGATGAAGTTTCAAACTTCCTCTACAGAGACCCTCTCCTGTTTGGTCTAGCTTGGCTCCAGACTTCCTCTCCCGGGTTTGGGTGGATAACTTTTACTACACGTCTACAAATCCTTCACGTGGTCTCAAAGCAGCTTCCGTGGCTTAAAGGCGGGTTCACGGTTGTTACTGATGTGTCCCATTCCATTCTGCCGAGGAGCTGAGAGTGGGACACGGGGAGATAATCTTACTCCACCCCCGTTGTCCGCGATCTCATCAGGACTTGTGTACAAAGCGTAAGTTCTTGGCGCCGGCCCTCAGCTGCCAGATGGTGAGACATAATATTGCTTCATTACACCCCTCATCTGGAAGCATCTGCTCTGCATGCTTGTCAAGTTCCCACTTTCTACTTCTGGCAGGTTTCACTCTGATTTTTATTTTTCATTTTTTTTATTTTTGGCCTCCACGTTATCCCTAAGGCGTCCTGTTGGACTGCCAGATTCCAACACACGGATAGGGGCTGTTCTTATTTTATGTAAAATGCGTGGAGTTGCAATCCACCAGGTTTGAGACAGACACAAAGGGGGCAACCACGCATAATCTGTAGGGGAAGAGCAGGCAGAGTCTGCAGGCAGAGTCAAGAGAGGACTTAGCCTAGAATCGTGACGTCTCCACAAATGCTCCCGGTCCAATCCCTCTGGACTCCTGCGGACTCTTATCTAGCACCAATTTAGTGCTGACCGTTAATTGACCAAGATTCTTCTATGCAGGTTAGTCCTCCAATGCATTTAGTCACCTTTCAAAGTTACAACAGCACTGAAAAATGTGACTTACGAAGGTCTTTCACACTTACGACCATCGCAGCAGTGGTGATGTGCTCAAAATTCAGGTGCTTGGCAATTGGTTCATACTTATGATGACTGCAGCATCCCGGGATCACGTGGTGAACTTTTGCAACCTTCTGACAAGCAAAACCAAGGCAGGGGTAGGCAACCTTGGCTCTTTTATGACTCGTGGACTTCAACTCCCAGAATTCCTGAGCCAGCTGAGGGGAAAGGGAGAGGTTTCCGAGCTGAGCCATGCTGGCTGAGGAATTCTGGGAGTTGAAGTCCACGAGTTATGAGGGGGCCATAGTTCCCCCATGCTGGCTCAGGAATTCTGGGAGTTGAAGTCCACGAGTCATAAAAGAGCCAAGGTTGCCTACCCCTGGTTAAGGGGGAAAATCAGATTCTCTTAACAACCGTGTTACTAACTTAATAGCTGCAGAGATTCGTTGAACAACTGTAGCAAAAAAGGGCATAAAAAAGCGGACAAAGCTCACTTAAGAACTGTCTTGCTTGGCAAGAGAAATTTTGAGCTCAATTGTGGTCATCCTGGACTACCTGGACAGGCATGAACAATAAATCTTCCGAACTGGGATTTACATGTAGTTCTGATCCATAATGCTTTCCAAAACTTAGCTTTCAGGAAGTCACTCTGATTTGCTTAAGTTGATTCTTGCCTTCCCTTGGCTGCTTTATTAATTTCATCTACCTCCTGGCTATCTTTCAAATATTCTCAGATTTAAAACCAATGAAAAATAGTCAAAATAGAAAATAAAAGAAACGTAGAAAGTCCCGCTTTATAAAGACTTAGTAAGGCCACACCTGGAATACTTCGTCTGGTTTTAGTCACCACATTATAAAACAAATGTTGAGACATTGAGAAAAGTGCAAAGAAGAGGAACTAAGACGATTAAAGGTGGAGTGCTTGGGTATGTTAGGAGGGCACTGACTTTTCTAGGCTGCCCTATCTATGTTTCCTGGTAAAATACATGAGAAAATCCCATTGGAGGAAAATTCTGCTTAGGGTTAGGGTTAGGTCACCATGAACTCATAGAGCCAAATGGACATCACCAATGAATTCGGAGTGCTTGGGTATGGTTAGGAGAGCACTGACTTTTCTAGCCTGCCCTATCTATGTTTCCTGGTAAAATACATGAGAAAATCCCATTGGAGGAAAATTCCACTTAGGGTTAGGGTTAGGTCACCATGAACTCATAGAGCCAAATGGACATCACCAATGAATTCAGAGTGCTTGGGTATGGTTAGGAGGGCACTGACTTTTCTAGCCTGCCCTATCTATGTTTCCTGGTAAAATACATTGGAAAATCCCATAGGAGGAAAAGAGTACTTAGGGTTAGGGTTAGGTCACCATGAACTCATAGAGCAAAATTGACACCGCCAACAAGTTCAGAGTGCTTGGGTATGGTTAGGAGGGCATCGACTTTTCTAGCCTGCCCTATCTATGTTTCCTGGTAAAATACATGGGAAAATCCCATTGGAGGAAAATTGTACTTAGGGTTAGGGTTAGGTCACCATGAACTCATAGAGCAAAATGGACATTGCCAACAAACCCGGACTGCTTGGGTATGGTTAGGAGGGCACTGACTTTTCTAGCCTGCCCTATCTATGTTTCCTGGTAAAATACATGGGAAAATCCCATAGGAGGAAAATTGTACTTAGGGTTAGGGTTAGGTCACCATGAACTCATAGAGCAAAATTGACACCGCCAACAAGTTCAGAGTGCTTGGGTATGGTTAGGAGGGCACTGACTTTTCTAGGCTGCCCTATCTATGTTTCCTGGTAAAATACATGAGAAAATCCCATTGGAGGAAAATCCCACTTAGGGTTAGGGTTAGGTCATCATGAACTCATAGAGCAAAATGGACATCACCAACAAGTTCAGAGTGCTTGGGTATGGTTAGGAGGGCATCGACTTTTCTAGCCTGCCCTATCTATGTTTCCTGGTAAAATACATGGGAAAATCCCATAGGAGGAAAATTCCACTTAGGGTTAGGGTTAGGTCATCATGAACTCGTAGAGCAAAATGGACATCACCAACGAATTTGGAGTGCTTGGGTATGGTTAGGAGGGCACTGACTTTTCTAGCCTGCCCTATCTATGTTTCCTGGTAAAATACATGGGAAAATCCCATTGGAGGAAAATTCCACTTAGGGTTAGGGTTAGGTCACCATGAACTCATAGAGAAAAATGGACATCGCCAACAAGTTCAAAGTGCTTGGGTATGGTTAGGAGGGCATCGACTTTTCTAGCCTGCCCTATCTATGTTTCCTGGTAAAATACATGGGAAAATCCCATTGGAGGAAAATTCCACTTAGGGTTAGGGTTAGGTCACCATGAACTCATAGAGCAAAATGGACATTACCAACAAACTCGGAGTGCTTAGGTATGGTTAGGAGAGCACTGACTTTTCTAGGCTACCCTATCTAGGTTTCCTGGTAAAATACATGGGAAAATCCCACAGGAGGAAAATTCCACTTAGGGTTAGGGTTAGGTCACCATGAACTCATAGAGCAAAATGGACACCGCCAACAAGTTCAGAGTGCTTGGGTATGGTTAGGAGGGCATCGACTTTTCTAGCCTGCCCTATCTATGTTTCCTGGTAAAATACATGGGAAAATCCCATAGGAGGAAAATTCCACTTAGGGTTAGGGTTAGGTCACCATGAACTCATAGAGCAAAATGGACACCACCAACAAGTTCAGAGTGCTTGGGTATGGTTAGGAGGGCATCGACTTTTCTAGCCTTCCCTATCTATGTTTCCTGGTAAAATACATGGGAAAATCCCATTGGAGGAAAATCCCACTTAGGGTTAGGGTTAGGTCATCATGAACTCGTAGAGCAAAATGGACATCACCAACGAATTTGGAGTGCTTGGGTATGGTTAGGAGGGCACTGACTTTTCTAGCCTGCCCTATCTATGTTTCCTGGTAAAATACATGGGAAAATCCCATTGGAGGAAAATTCCACTTAGGGTTAGGGTTAGGTCACCATGAACTCATAGAGAAAAATGGACATCGCCAACAAGTTCAAAGTGCTTGGGTATGGTTAGGAGGGCATCGACTTTTCTAGCCTGCCCTATCTATGTTTCCTGGTAAAATACATGGGAAAATCCCATAGGAGGAAAATTCCACTTAGGGTTAGGGTTAGGTCACCATGAACTCATAGAGCAAAATGGACACCACCAACAAGTTCAGAGTGCTTGGGTATGGTTAGGAGGGCATCGACTTTTCTAGCCTTCCCTATCTATGTTTCCTGGTAAAATACATGGGAAAATCCCATTGGAGGAAAATCCCACTTAAGGTTAGGGTTAGGTCATCATGAACTCGTAGAGCAAAATGGACATCACCAACGAATTTGGAGTGCTTGGGTATGGTTAGGAGGGCACTGACTTTTCTAGCCTTCCCTATCTATGTTTCCTGGTAAAATACATGGGAAAATCCCATTGGAGGAAAATTCCACTTAGGGTTAGGGTTAGGTCACCATGAACTCATAGAGAAAAATGGACATCGCCAACAAGTTCAAAGTGCTTGGGTATGGTTAGGAGGGCATCGACTTTTCTAGCCTGCCCTATCTATGTTTCCTGGTAAAATACATGGGAAAATCCCATAGGAGGAAAATTCCACTTAGGGTTAGGGTTAGGTCATCATGAACTCGTAGAGCAAAATGGACATCACCAACGAATTTGGAGTGCTTGGGTATGGTTAGGAGGGCACTGACTTTTCTAGCCTGCCCTATCTATGTTTCCTGGTAAAATACATGGGAAAATCCCATTGGAGGAAAATTCCACTTAGGGTTAGGGTTAGGTCACCATGAACTCATAGAGAAAAATGGACATCGCCAACAAGTTCAAAGTGCTTGGGTATGGTTAGGAGGGCATCGACTTTTCTAGCCTGCCCTATCTATGTTTCCTGGTAAAATACATGGGAAAATCCCATTGGAGGAAAATTCCACTTAGGGTTAGGGTTAGGTCACCATGAACTCATAGAGCAAAATGGACATTACCAACAAACTCGGAGTGCTTAGGTATGGTTAGGAGAGCACTGACTTTTCTAGGCTACCCTATCTAGGTTTCCTGGTAAAATACATGGGAAAATCCCACAGGAGGAAAATTCCACTTAGGGTTAGGGTTAGGTCACCATGAACTCATAGAGCAAAATGGACACCGCCAACAAGTTCAGAGTGCTTGGGTATGGTTAGGAGGGCATCGACTTTTCTAGCCTGCCCTATCTATGTTTCCTGGTAAAATACATGGGAAAATCCCATAGGAGGAAAATTCCACTTAGGGTTAGGGTTAGGTCACCATGAACTCATAGAGCAAAATGGACACCACCAACAAGTTCAGAGTGCTTGGGTATGGTTAGGAGGGCATCGACTTTTCTAGCCTTCCCTATCTATGTTTCCTGGTAAAATACATGGGAAAATCCCATTGGAGGAAAATCCCACTTAGGGTTAGGGTTAGGTCATCATGAACTCGTAGAGCAAAATGGACATCACCAACGAATTTGGAGTGCTTGGGTATGGTTAGGAGGGCACTGACTTTTCTAGCCTGCCCTATCTATGTTTCCTGGTAAAATACATGGGAAAATCCCATTGGAGGAAAATTCCACTTAGGGTTAGGGTTAGGTCACCATGAACTCATAGAGAAAAATGGACATCGCCAACAAGTTCAAAGTGCTTGGGTATGGTTAGGAGGGCATCGACTTTTCTAGCCTGCCCTATCTATGTTTCCTGGTAAAATACATGGGAAAATCCCATAGGAGGAAAATTCCACTTAGGGTTAGGGTTAGGTCACCATGAACTCATAGAGCAAAATGGACACCACCAACAAGTTCAGAGTGCTTGGGTATGGTTAGGAGGGCATCGACTTTTCTAGCCTTCCCTATCTATGTTTCCTGGTAAAATACATGGGAAAATCCCATTGGAGGAAAATCCCACTTAAGGTTAGGGTTAGGTCATCATGAACTCGTAGAGCAAAATGGACATCACCAACGAATTTGGAGTGCTTGGGTATGGTTAGGAGGGCACTGACTTTTCTAGCCTTCCCTATCTATGTTTCCTGGTAAAATACATGGGAAAATCCCATTGGAGGAAAATTCCACTTAGGGTTAGGGTTAGGTCACCATGAACTCATAGAGAAAAATGGACATCGCCAACAAGTTCAAAGTGCTTGGGTATGGTTAGGAGGGCATCGACTTTTCTAGCCTGCCCTATCTATGTTTCCTGGTAAAATACATGGGAAAATCCCATTGGAGGAAAATTCCACTTAGGGTTAGGGTTAGGTCACCATGAACCCGGAGAGCAAAATGGACATTACCAACAAACTCGGAGTGCTTAGGTATGGTTAGGAGAGCACTGACTTTTCTAGGCTACCCTATCTAGGTTTCCTGGTAAAATACATGGGAAAATCCCATAGGAGGAAAATTCCACTTAGGGTTAGGGTTAGGTCACCATGAACTCATAGAGCAAAATGGACACCGCCAACAAGTTCAGAGTGCTTGGGTATGGTTAGGAGGGCATCGACTTTTCTAGCCTGCCCTATCTATGTTTCCTGGTAAAATACATGGGAAAATCCCATAGGAGGAAAATTCCACTTAGGGTTAGGGTTAGGTCACCATGAACTCATAGAGCAAAATGGACACCACCAACAAGTTCAGAGTGCTTGGGTATGGTTAGGAGGGCATCGACTTTTCTAGCATTCCCTATCTATGTTTCCTGGTAAAATACATGGGAAAATCCCATTGGAGGAAAATCCCACTTAGGGTTAGGATTAGGTCACCATGAACTCGTAGAGCAAAATGGACACCGCCAACAAGTTCAGAGTCCTTGGGTATGGTTAGGAGGCATCGACTTTTCTAGCCTGCCCTATCTATGTTTCCTGGTAAAATACATGGGAAAATCCCATTGGAGGAAAATTCCACTTAGGGTTAGGGTTAGGTCACCATGAACTCATAGAGCAAAATGGACATCACCAACAAATTCGGAGTGCTTGGGTATGGTTAGGAGGACACTGACTTTTCTAGTCTGTCCTATGTATGATTCCTGGTAAAATCCATGGGAAAACCCCATTGGAGGAAAATTCCACTTAGGGTCTTCTGCTTCAGCAGTGGGGTTGGACTAGAAGATCTCTAAGGTCCCTTCCAGGTCTACTCTGATTCTGATACACAGCATTATAACTGGAGTATTGAGCCCAAGGACCTGTACTTTATAGATTTTTTTTCCGCATCGCTTTTTATTTCATCAAATTCCTACCAACACAGCCAATTTTTATTATACTCCCTCACT
Source organism: Crotalus adamanteus (assembly GCA_039797435.1). Lineage (NCBI taxonomy): Eukaryota > Metazoa > Chordata > Lepidosauria > Squamata > Viperidae > Crotalus > Crotalus adamanteus. Next base: position 2,367,152 of record CM077921.1, on the reverse strand, counting down.
TTTTCTCTCCAGCACAGAGATTACACAGTATTATACCAAGATGAAACAGATGTCTGTTCTGTGGCACTGGAAATTATAGCATTTTTTAAAAAAAGAATGAGAAGCTAACATTATAACTCTTGTGAGGTGCGGAGGGTAATGGAAGTTGGAAAAAAAAGTTATTTTGTTTCTTGAGACACCATAAATTATTCTGCGAAAGTCAGTTTGTGAAAGATGAATGTTATTTGATAGCATCAGTTATTCATAAGCAATTGTGTTGTTGCTGGGATGTTCCCGCAAATTTGTAGTATGGTTATTGGATATCAACTTAGCAATATTTAATAATATGTAGGTTTTGCATTTTGGCAGCTTAGGACTTGGAACTGAGCTAGAACTGAGAAGAAAAACAGACTTTTATCTTGTCATCAAGCCATAACTGAAACTACTTAGTTGTAGAAAAACCACAAAATATTCTGTGTTAATTCTTGATACAGTTCTATAATGTACTAGATCAAAAATAAAAAGCCAATATATTTTGAAAAACAAATCACCACCATTTGGGCCCAAGCATTCAAGCTTCTAGTTCAAGGACACAAAGGTAGATAGGGAGGCCTTTGATGTATTGGTAACTACAACTTCTTCCATCTGCACAAAAAAAATTTGGTGCAAGTTCTTAATTTTCTCCATTTGATCCCTTTTCCATGGGATGGCAAGGAAATGAAATTAAAGATTCAAAGTAAGAAAAAAAAAACTTTGTGAGGCCTTTAGTGCTCTCCAAGCATGGCTGTTTTCTTGCAGACATCTCATTACCCAGCTAGGTAACATCCTCAGTGCAGTCAAATAAGTTTCTTTAAACTGGGCTCAAGCCAGATTTATCTGTCTTTGCTTTGGAAGCAATTCTTCCTCTTAGCGCTGGTGATGTTACCTAGTTGGGTCATGAAAAACCACCAAGAGAGAATCAAGGATCCCATAGTCGTTGCCTCCTCCTCCTCCTTCTCCACTTCCTCCTCCTCCACTTCCTCCCCCTTCCCTCCTCCCCTTCCATCCTCCCCTCCTCTTCCATCTCCTCCTCCTCTTCCTCCTTCTCCCCTCCACTTCCTCCTCCTCCCCTTCCATCCTCCCCTCCTCTTCCATCTCCTCCTCCTCTTCCTCCTTCTCCCCTCCACTTCCTTCTCCTCCCCTTCCATCCTCCCCTCCTCTTCCATCTCCTCCTCTTCCTCCTCCTCCACCCTCCTCTCCTCCTCCCCTCTTCTTCCATCTCCTCCTCCTCCTTCTTCTTTTCTTCTCCTCTTCCTCGTCTTCCTCCTCCACTTCCTCCCCCTTCCCTCCTCCCCTCCTCCCCTCCTCTTCCCTCCTCCTTTTCCTCCCCCTCCACTTCCTCCTCCTCTTCTTCCCTCCTCCCCTCCTCCCCTCTTCCTTCTCCTCCTCCTCTTCCTCCTCCTCCACTCTCCCCTCCTCCTCTCCTCCTCCTCCTCCTCCTCCTCCTCTTCCTCTTCCTCCTCCTCCTCTCTGTACACCCTACTTTTTCCTAGAACTGATGAAGTTATCTAATTTGGGCCATAAAACATCTACAAGAAAATAACCAAGCTCAGAGAGCGCCAAGGACCCCACAGTCGTTGTCGTTGTAGTCGTCGTCGTCCTCCTCCTCCTCCTCCTCCTCCTCCTCTCGCACTCCTTACTGCCTCCTAGCACTGATGAGATTACCTAATTTGGCTAATGAAACGTCTGCAAGACAACATCCAAACTCAGAAAGCACCGAGGACCTCTCATTTCAATCCCTGTGCAACCAATATTCTCCTTTATTGCTTCCCGTGATCTTTCAAGGCCACTCCTTAAGTTCTGCTCACCCTCTGTAGCTGAAGAAATTTCACTGAGAGGGCTTATCTTCTCTAGTACCGATTTTTTAAAAGTTTATAATACTTACTTCTGGGCATTAAACCTCACCCTCCATGCAAAAACACGATCCCCTTCATTGCAGAACGCAACTTCAAAGGATTAGTGCCTTGGCAAAGATGTGGTTTACATCTGGCTCCTTTCTATCAACGCAACCGCTGATCTATTTTTTGTCCTGTTCTTTTCACCGTGTTCTTTCCTAGCCGAAAAGCAGCTGGCGAATCGAGCCAAATAAATAAATAAATGGCTCAAAACATATTGAGCGCGCTTTTTTCCCTCTCTTTTATCCTATTGATTTCGCCGGGATAGTTTCTAAGCACAGATCTAAAGTCACAGATATTCATTCCAACTTGCATAATTTGGATGCTTCTGTGCCAGCACCTCGCCCATGTTGTCCAACCTTCAGTGAAAAAGAAAAATCTTTAATTTTAGCAAATCCCGAGCTGAGATTAAGTGTAATTTGTACTGTTCGCAATTGTACATAGGCTTTGATGTTTGTCTAAAAACCTGCTGTGCGTCTCGACTCATCCATTGCGTAGAGCAGCTTTGATGCCTATCGCGGGTACATTTAGTTGATTCGTATATTTTGTCAAACTTTACTGCAAAGCTCACACTGGCTCCAGGCAGAATTCACCCTGGAGAAAATATTGATGCCGTTCTGCTGTTCGCTTTAATCACAAGTCTCACGGTCTCTTATTCTGATTTTTCTCTGTCAGTAATTTTGAATTCTTTTCTTTTCCTATGGGCAAGATTGCTCAGCCGCAATTCTACCACCAGCTGGAACAAAATGCGAAAGAAAGAAAGAAAGAAAGAAAGAAAGAAAGAAAGAAAGAAAGAAAGAAAGAAAGAAAGAAAGAAAGAAAGAAAGAAAGAAAGAAAGACAGACAGACAGACAGAAAGAAACATAGAAACATAGAAAGAAAGACAGACAGACAGAAAGAAAGAAACAAAGAAAGACAGACAGAAAGACAGACAGACAGACAGACAGACAGACAGAAAGACGGACAGAAAGAAAGACAGACAGACAGACAGAAAGAAAGACGGACAGAAAGAAAGAAAGACAGAAAGAAAGAAAGAAAGAAAGAAAGAAAGAAAGAAAGACAGACAGACAGAAAGGAGGGAGGGAAAGGAAGGAAGAGAAAGAAAGAAAGAAAAAAAGAAAGAAAGAAAGAAAGAAAGAAAGAAAGAAAGAAAGATAAGATGATAACTAGCTTTCTAAAGTTGAAGATCTATAAAGATGGGTTGAAAGTTTTCAAGGTGGATTCTCTACGGAGATTCTACATCATCCAGGTCCTGGTTGTCCCAAAGATGCTTTTTCAAGAGGCCATTTGGACAGATAAACAGGTAAACCTCCAAGTGGCCTCAACGCCTCTCAGAGGGAGTGCAAACAACCAGATGACTGCAAGGAATGTAAATGCTTCTGTCCTCCACCATCCAGTCGGAACTGAAGAAGCTTCTTGGATGAGAAGCGAAACGTCTTCAAGGAAAAACAAAGGAAGCCCAGTTGCCTCCTAAAAAAGCACATTTGGGACTTTCAGGCTGGGATATCTTACCCTACAAAATGAAGTACACCAGATCACCAGATCGTTCTTCCATTACCAATGGCCAGCTTGAGATGGACATAATTCGCAGAAAAGTAACCAGATGCTCCTGGAGATCGGGAACATATGTTTTTTTACAATGTCCCTGTCCAGGATTAATAGGCTGGGCAGGGTCAAGTCCATGACTAAAGCATTACCACTATACAAGGCCTTGAAAGCCACACTTGGAATTCTGCATCCAGTTTTGGTCACCATGATGTAAAAAAGATGTTGAGACTCTAGAAAGAGTGCAGAGAAGAGCAACAAAGATGATTAGGGGACTGGAGGCTAAAGCATATAAGGAACGGTTGCTGGAATTGGGTATGTCTAGTTTAATGAAGAGAAGGGCGAGGGGGGACATGATAACAGTGTTCCAATATCTCAGGGGCTGCCCCAAAGAAGAAGGAGTCAAGCTCTTCTCCAAAGCGCCTGAGGGCAGGACAAGAAGCAACGGATGGAAACTAATCAAGGAGAGAAGAAACCAAGAACTAAGGAGAAACTTCCTGACAGTGAGAACAATTAACCGGTGGAACAACCTCCCTCCAGAAGCTGTGAATGCTCCAATACTGGAAGTTTTTAAGAAGAGACTGGACAGCCATTTGTCCGAAATGGTAAAGGGTCTCCTGCCTGAGCAGGGGGTTGGGCTAGAAGACCTCCAAGGTCCCTTCTGATTGAAAGCACACAAGTCAAAACTGTAACAACTATAGAAGCAATTAATTGCATGTAGCTCTGGACTAGATGACCTCCAAGGTCCCTTCCAACTTTATTACTACTACTATTATTATTATTATTATTATTATTATTATTATTATTATTATTCTTAAATGCACATGCAAGGTAAGGATACTTTCCTAAAAGGCAACTGGACTTTCTTGAGGTTTTTTTTCCCCTTGAAAATGTTTCGTTTCTCATCCAAGGAGCTCCTTCATTTCTGACTGAAGGGTGGAGGATGGAAGGACTGATACTCCTTGAAGTCATCTGGTCATTAGTACTCTCTCTGAGAGTCATTGAGGCCACCTGGAGGTTTACCTGTGTCCTCAAGGTCACCTGAGTGGTGCAAATGGAGCCTTCTTGGGACTGCTGAAAGGACCGTGTTGTAGACAGGAGATGGGTGGTGTCGTATTTCCCCCCCCCCCCCCATTGAGAGAGGGCTGTTCAATTTGGACGTAGATGGCCTCTTGGACCCCCCCCCCTTTCAAACCAGCGGTGCTCTCTGACCAAAATGTGGACAGCCTTTATCTTTATGCAGACATGCCGCTGAATCCTGCCCTGATGGCTTTGCTCTCCTGTGTTGTGCCCCGTGTTTCCCCACTGTACAGATGCCCTGATGTCTCACTGCATTGTATTGTGTATATCACATTGCTCAGATTGTGTCTGGGTGCTGAGAGCACTGAAGAGCAGATGAACCCAAAAGATGCTTCCTTAATAAAGGAGAACGGCTGAAAAAATTTCTATTTCTCCATCTTAACACACTTGCCCTAACTACATACTGTGTATACAATAGATTCTTCATAGACCTTTTTTCTTTAAATAATCACCCTTTCTTTGCACAGGTACTGGGAAAAAAAACTGATAAATCTCTCTAAAAGAGAGCAATTACTTGTTCACAATACATTTTGGGGGGCCTTCAATGGAATTTAAAGAGAGCAATTACTTGTTCACAATACATTTTGGGGGGCCTTCAATGGAATTTAAAGAGAGCAATTACTTGTTCACAATACATTTTTGGGGGGCCTTCAATGGAATTTAAAATAAACGGTACAGTAGAAAGCAATCACCTCCTTAAAATGCAGCCCTTTTGACGTTCTAACAGAGAATGGTTTTATTCTTTCATTCCTCCCAGACAGGAAGAATCTTTTCCTTTATAAGTATAACCAAACCACATATTTTAAGGAACACAGCTGAGATTGAGAGTTGAAAATACATCTAACCCTTTGTCAGATGAGGATGAACTGCTTATAACGCTGGCTATGTTTTAATTTCGCAACCTTTATTTTGGTAGAAATGAAGCTTGAATGTTCCTCTGTTCTATTCATTTTTGACAGCTCTCGCATTTGTCTCCTTAGCACTCCAGAATTACACGGGATTATATCTCTAAATCCAAAAGGCTGTTATTACTTCGCATTATTAGTGATTCCGAAGTTTTATACATGACTCATTTTCCTAGCGATTTCAATAATGTATTAATTTTACAGGCAGTTAAGAACACTGCTCACTCCTTTCGTGACACAGTTTTTAACAAAATAAACGATTGCATCCAATTACCTTGTGAAGGTAATTTTGAGCTACGAGCTTCAAAAAAAGAAAAAAAGAAAGAAATATCTCCAGACCATTGATAAAACTACATTGTATTTCCACAATTATCCCAGCATCCCAGTGATTAATCTTTATCCCAGTGATTAATCTTTATATCAGTGATTAATCTTTATACCAGTGATTAATCTTTCTACTTATATGTAGGATGTAGGACTTAGAGGTCCTCAACCTTGGCTCTTTTATGACTGGTGGACTTCAACTCCCAGAATTCCTGAGCTAGCATGGGAGAATTATGGCCCCTTCATGACTCATGGACTTCAACTCCCAGAATTCCCGAGCCAGCATGGGAGAACTATGGCCCCTTCATGACTCATGGACTTCAACTCCCAGAATTCCTGAGCCAACAGGGCTCAGCTTGGAAACCTCTCCCTTTTCCCTCAGCATGGTTGTGTAGTAGAATTGAAAAACTTGAATCAGCTCTTTCAGGAAAGGGAAGTTTATTGCGCGCAGGTTCAGAGAGCCATCCTGGCTGAAGGAATCTGAACCCAGATTGTACATTGATGACCACTTTTATAACCCTTCAAGCAGAGTTATTTCCTGAGCAGGTCACATTCCTCACATGGTTACATTCTATAGGTCCTTATTCTAACATGGGAAAACTACTAGACAGATCTATAATCGATAGCTCCTCGTTTACATTGGAATGTTTTTAGCAATCAGCAATATATCAAGTGTTAAGCAATTTAGATACACCATGTGACAAGCAGTTAGTAATATATCATGTGCAGAGCTGGGAACAGGATGTCTGGCCATCCTAAATTTAAGAGTTGTCTTGTAAGCAAAACAAACCTCTCTTTTACCCACATTTTTGTTGGGGCCATCTGCTTTTTATACACATCCTTTGTCGGACCATCAGTATTTTTCCAGGTACCACTTTATTCCCCCCTGATGAGACTTATCTCATCTATGCAGATAAGTTTCATTCCATAACACTTGGGTCTGATGTATGTATGTTGTTATACTCTTGTCTCTGGAATTCCCACATGTGAAGAACCACCCTTTAGGTAACCATATGTTTGCATACCCAAAAGACACTGTTTGGAAAAATGTGCAATTTAGCCTTTCTTGGCTCACTTTCAGGCAATGAGGTGAAGGTGTATTCTGCTCACACCCCGTGATATGTGCACATTGTAAGTCTTCTGGAATGGCTACATTAGGAGTATGTAAAGCTAAAGCATCAGTGGGTAGAAACTTGGAAATGTGACCCCAGCTGTACATTGTTTCATAGCCTATATGTTCTTTAAACTCGTGATGACTGAACTCCTTGGCTGCTGTGACAGGAACACATACGGGTATTAAACATGTGGACAGCAAATTTTCCATGTCATATGCTTCAGAAAGGCAAAAATCAGTTGTGTTGGCTAGTTTAGCCAATTGACCCACAAATTATATTGCATCCTTGACTCCAATGGATGGGGCATATCCTTATTCTGCTGGGACCTTTTACTTCGCTTTCTCTCTGGGCGCTTCCTCGGGGGTCTTTGGATAGTTATTCCAAATTCCACCGGGATAACATGTACGATGCAAGTCCCCTTCCATCCCGTCTTTAACTGTGAGACTAGGGTGACCCGCTCCCATCCCCAGAATAAGGGAGGCCCACACTCCAGAGTAACAGGAGGAGGAGGCTTCTTATATGGGGCCTTTACACATATGCCTTTCCTAAGAATATACCCAACATACTGACAGGCTTCGGGATTGACAGGTGGTCTTGTAATACAGGCTTCTTTAACTATTCTGTCAAATGCTTGGGGAAATTGACAAGGATGAGGCCAGCTACCATTCAGCATTCTGGGGAAAATCCAATAGGGAGGTGACCTTTACAAGTGCCCGTGCCTATAGCATAAGATTGGATAAGGCGTGGAGCTTCTTCTGGCTTGCTCCATTGGCCTAAATTAGAAAGACAAACATTATTACATGCAACAATAGTACTATATAAAAGCAGAAGGAAGCCTTCATCCTTTCTTCTCCCGTGCGTAGAAAGCCAGCTTCCGGGTGTGGCTTAGCAGGGGGTTGAATTTCAGCCAGACAGCCGTAGATATATGTGCAGGATACACTTGTGCTAATACAATATCTGGTAAAATATTCATTAAACATACTAAACACGTTTAAGAGTGAGTTTGGTGGGAACCTTGGGGTCCCTGTTCACTGTCCACAGAGGTTCTGCAGCTGCTTTAACTCTGGTCCAGTGAATCCAAGATTTAGATTCTGCAATCTTTATTGCTAAAGGAGAGGCCATTATTACTTCATAAGGTCCTTTTCATCTCCCCTCCAGTTGTTCATGTTTCCAATGTTTTACCCACACCTTATCCCCTGGTTTAAAGGGATGACATCTTGTTATTAGTTTAGAAGGTGTTTGTTCAACAACATAGTCCCTAAGTTTTTCCACTTGCTTATTCAGTTCCCCCATACTCCCCCCTGATGGCCCTTTACAATGCATAACTGAAACCTTTGCTGGCTTTTGTACTGCATCGAGAAGATGCTTTATCAAGTGTCCATGTAACCCATGTTTGCCAGCCGAATCCCTGAATCCCCTCTCCTTATACACAGCACCATGAGCATGCAGAGTTAGAAAAGCATATTTATTATCAGTCCAAACATTCAAAGTTTCCCCTTCAGCTCTTTCCAATGCCCTAATTAATGCCCATAATTCTGCTCCTAGCAGACTACTTTCCACCACTTCCTCATCATTCACAATCACATATCCAGAAACCCTCCTCCCATCCTTCATGTAACTCGAGCTGTCTGTATACCAATTCAGGGCAGCAAGCAGTTGTGTTCTGAATCCACTTCTGTGGGCAATAGGGTGGCAGGGTTTAGCCGGTTAGACACCACTAATTTCATTTGAGGATTTTCAATCATCATCGCCTGATACTTAAAAAGCCTTTGACTGCTGATCCACAAATGCCCTTTATTATCCAAGATAGAATGAACTGCATGAGGGGGGTGGACACTTATGGAACATGAGAAGGTCAATTTATTACAGTCCTGTAAAAGGACTGCTATAGCAGCAAGAACCTTCAGGCAATGTGGCCAGCCTTGGGCGACCCCATCTAATTGCTTAGATAAGTAAGCCACCAGGCATTGCCACTGTCCTAATTGTTGAGTTAACACCCCCAAGGCAACATTCTTTCCCTAAAGGCATTCTTTTGTTCTCCCTCCCATTCAAAAGCAAACAACGGCTGGCTAGCCTTGTGAATAGGAGTCGTGAAAAAAGCATCTTTCAAATCCACAACTGAAAACCACTTTGCTATGAACAAGTGTATACCTCCTTTAGGCTTCCTGATTAAAATTGTCCACACTTGATAAGAAATGCTAACCACCAAGATGTCCCCAAATGTCAATTTTAGATAAAAATGCCACTGGCTGCCTTTCCCCCCCCCCCCACGCACACACTTCTGGGCCAAAACCTCCTCCAACCTTTGTCCTTGTTTATAAATAAATTACCTAGCAAAGAACCAACAAAGGAGAGCTCACCAAACCCTGTTTGCATTTATTAACACAAGCTCTTTTTCTAACAGTTTTGCATACAAATCTTTACTCAAAACAGCATAGCTATTTATAATCCCAAAATTTTTCTCAACTTCGTTCTAACTTCACACAAAAAATAAACAAGTTTAATAAGGTATTCTGAGTTACTGAAAGTTTTTTTTTTCTAAACTCTAGTATTGCTTTTAATATAAAGTTAGTCAAATCCCAATTTAATCAAATTCCATTCAGATGGAAACAGATTTCCATTAGATTTCCATTAAATAGGGAGAACATTTACAAATCTAAGCAAACTCTTTTGGTTGATATTAAACAATTTAAACTCAAAAATTTCCAAAAAAAAAAGTTGTCCAACAATTACTGACTCCTCTTTTGAATAGAAAAAATTGCAAAAGTGGGCATTAAATTTTCACAGCCACCCAACCTTTCTCAAACCTGAATTCTAAGTAGGGAAAAAGTTAAAAAGATCAACCCCCCCCTTTCTCCCCTTTCTCATCTCTCTCTATCTCTCCCTATCTCTCTCTATCTCTCAAAGCAACACAGCCAGGAAAAAGCAAGGGGGGAAAGGGGGTTGTGTCTGCAGATAGAGTTTGAAAAGGCATTAACACACTAACATTTGCAAAAGGGAGAGAGCAGAATAGGCAAGAAAATGGTATAGGATTTCCTGCCTGAGCAGGTAACTTTGGGCTGTTCTTAAGAGGGAGAGAAAAAAATAAAATAAACAAACACATCTTTCTTCACTTTGTTTGTTGGCCAGACAAACAGAGTGAGGTTATATTATTATTATTTTTTTTTTGTATCTTCTTTTCTCTTGAGGTTAGTAACAGTCATATTTACTTCACACACAAAGACTCTGCTTTCAAATCCACAACTGATCTTCCTGCTCCAGTATCCACCAAAAACGCTGTCTGTTTGCCCCCTATATTTAAAGTAACCAATGGCTCAGGGGGGGCTTCCTTCAAGCCAGGTCCTCGTCAATCTGACCCGTTAGTTCCTGCCAAGCCAATTCCTTCAATCTCCCTGTCTCTATTCCAATGTCCCATTCCTCAGACCATCTCTTACATTCCCTGGACCATCTCTCACATTCCTTGGAGCCCCTCTCTGCCCTCTACCCATGAAGGGGGAGTGCATGGGGGGGGCCCACTGCCAACACCTCCACATCCTCTGCCTTCTCTTCCTCTCCAACCTCTACCTCGCATCTGCCTTCTTGGACATTCTCTTTGCCAATGACCTTCCTCCTTGCAATTAGCACACTGGTTGGGTCCCAGCATGATCCCTCCTTGCAATGCCACCGCCAACAACTCAATTTTCTTATGCATTCTAGCATCTCTTTCCTGTTTTTCCACCTTATCCCTATTAACAAACACCTTCCTGGCCACCTCCAACAATTCTGTAGTGTTCTTTCCTAATGCTCCTTCTAACTAACCTCTGCAACTTCTTTCTTATATCTTCATAACTCTGTGCTATGAACCTCTCATTCAACATTCGCACATTGTCTGCACTCCTTGGATCAACCTGTGTATAAAGCCCATAAACCTCAATCAGCCTTTGCAAAAAAAACTTTCCGGACTTTCATCTGCCTCCTGCATCACAAAAGACGGCTTTAACACATTCACTGAAGGCTTTCCAGCCTTGCAAAGAGCCTCTACTACTAAATTCTGATATTCCTTTAACAAAGTCATGTGTGCTGGATTTTGTGTATTCCATTCAGGGTCCTTTTCTGGTGCCCTGGCTTCCATCTCTGGCTGTGTATCCCATACAGCCGGCAACCTATCCTTCAAACACTGCCTAACAGCAGCCTTCCACTTCTCCCTTTCCTCGGGAGTCAACAAAATATTCAACAATTGCTCCTCTTTACTTACTTCTCCCCTCACATTTACAGAGAGACCTTCCAAATCCCCTTCCTCCTTGGGGGCTGACAGCCTCCCCCTTTCTGTTTTCGTCTCACAGCTGGCTGCCTTTCTTCGGACACAGCAGGGGCAATCAGCCCTTCCTCCGTCAGAGCGGCTGCTGGCTCTGCCACAGCCGGCACTGGGGGGGGGAGGGGGAGAAAGGTGGAACGTAGGGAGGAGGTCTGAGAATCAACTCCTCTACCTCCATCCTTATCTCCTTCTTAGCATCTGACACCTTAGTTTCTGAAATCTTCACATCTTTCACTCTTTTAGTTTGTACTTGAAGCTTTTTTTCCTTTGGGTCTAGCCACACACAAACGAACCATTTTAGCCTGACATTGCAATAACTCATCAGCTCATCCTGCTACTGCATCCCCCCACTGATCTATATACTAAAATTGGTTAGGATAGTTTTCTTAAAAGTCCCCTCTGGGGGCCACCCCACACCCATACTACGCCCCCCCCCATCCTAACACACTGCCAATGACCTACAGCGCCGGCGGTCATTAGTAGGGAATGCACTGGCTTAACCACCCACACAACCTAACACGGACTTCATTAGGATCGCCGTCCCGAGTCCAGGGGAGTGATCAGGCCCCCTCTTCTATCTTCAAGTGAGATAGGTACCATTACTTTAAACACATACTCGCCTGCCTTGTAGTTACACCCATCCTGGCCAGGAGTTGGTTCAGACTTCCTTTCCTTTCCCAAAGGGTTCTTGGACTGGCCTTCAGTACTGTCGGCTCTGCTGAGAAGCCACAACTGTCTCCTGGAGGAAACACACCCCCATGGCGCCTGGAGAATTGTTCAGAGATGGCTTACCAGCAGGTCCGAAGGGTCCAGCCGTCCTCAGCGAAATATCGCCTCACTCAAGCTTTTCCCGGCCAATGCACCAGAAAATGTAGTAGAATTGAAAAACTTGAATCAGCTCTTTCAGGAAAGGGAAGTTTATTGCGCGCAGGTTCAGAGAGCCATCCTGGCTGAAGGAATCTGAACCCAGATTGTACATTGATGACCACTTTTATAACCCTTCAAGCAGAGTTATTTCCTGAGCAGGTCACATTCCTCACATGGTTACATTCTATAGGTCCTTATTCTAACATGGGAAAACTACTAGACAGATCTATAATCGATAGCTCCTCGTTTACATTGGAATGTTTTTAGCAATCAGCAATATATCAAGTGTTAAGCAATTTAGATACACCATGTGACAAGCAGTTAGTAATATATCATGTGCAGAGCTGGGAACAGGATGTCTGGCCATCCTAAATTTAAGAGTTGTCTTGTAAGCAAAACAAACCTCTCTTTTACCCACATTTTTGTTGGGGCCATCTGCTTTTTATACACATCCTTTGTCGGACCATCAGTATTTTTCCAGGTACCACTTTAGTTGGCTCAGGAATTCTGGGAGTTGAAGTCCACGAGTCATAAAAGAGCCAAGGTTGCCTTGCCCTGGTGTAGGTCTATACATATGTTGTATATAGTATGTTTTAAATGTGTGTTATGTATGGGTATGCTTTGAGAGCAAGCAACTACATTTCATTTTTTTTAGCGTGGGCCATTGTGCCCACAGGGGGAAAATGACAATCAAGGTTATCTAATCTAATTTTATCTGGAAAGTGCTGTAAAAGTATTTATTTGACTGTATTTAATTACACTTCTGGGCAACAAGGGGGTTCCATGGGCTAGACGTGTTTGGGAAAAAAAAAAACAAGAAATGTAAATAAAATGCTGCTTGATAGCAGCCAAACAGAAACGTAAAAATAAAATAAACATCCACAACCCCCCCTTTAAAAAACAACAACACAGAATGTGCAGTTTTACGAAAAAGTCTTTTGATCTTTCTTGAATTTTTCTTACAGGAAGTTTTCTGACCTAAAAAGGAAGGCTGGGGGGGGGGGGACAAGCAATGGTTAAATTTGGTGACGGTTCCATTTATTGCATTAACCAAATCCTCCGACAGGCAGGTTTCCCCCCCTTCCCCCCCCCCGTGAAAAAGTAAAGCTACGTCTTCCCCAGCTTCGATCAATTCCGCTAAAGGAAGGACTGAGGATTACAGGTAATCCCCAATTTATGATCCCAATGGGGGGAGGGGCAGAAGGTCTGTCACTAAGCAAGGGGATTGTTAAGTGAATCGTGACCAATTTTACAGGGGGGGGGGAAATGCCACAGTTTTTAAGCAACTCACTGCAGCTCTTCTGTGAATTGTGGGGTCATTAAAAAAAATGTGGCTTCCCCCCCCCCCCGGTTGAATTGGCTTTTTGGAAGTTGGCTTGGAAGGCTGCAAATGATGATCACGTGACCATGGGACTCTGTAACCATCATAAGTCTTTCCTTCCTTCTTCCCTCCCTCCCTCCTTTCACCTTCCTTCCTTCTTCTCTCCCTTCATCCTTCCATTCTTCTTTCCTTCCTTCCCTCCCTCTTTTCATGTTCCTTCCTTCCTTTCTTCCTTCCTTCCACTGTATTTTCTTCCTTCCATTGTCCTTCCTTCCTTCCTTCCACTGTCCTTCCTTCCTTCCTTCCTTCCTTCCTTCCACTGTCCTTCCTTCCTTCCACTGTCCTTCCTTCCTTCCTTCCTTCCTTCCTTCCTTCTTTTCTTCCTTCCTTCCTTCTTTCCTTCCACTGTCCTTCCTTACTTACTTCCACTGTCCTTCTTTCCTTCCTTCTTTCCTTCTTTCCTTCCACTGTCCTTCCTTCCTTCCTCCCTCCCTCCTTTCACCTTCCTTCTTTCCATCCTTCTTCCCTCCCTTCCTCCTTTCACATTCCTTCTCTCCCTACCTCCCTCCTTTCATGTTCCTTCCTTCCTTCCTTCCTTCCACTGTCCTTCCTTCCTCACTCTCTCCCTACCTACCTCCTTTCACCTTTCTTCTTTCCGTCCTTCCTTCCTTCTTCCCTTCCTCCCTCCTTTCACGTTCCTTCCTTCTTTCCTTCCCCTGCCCTTCCTTACTTACTTCCACTGTCCTTCCTTCTTCCTTCCTTCCTCCCTCCGTCCCTCCTTTCACCTTCCTTCCTTCTTCCCTCCCTTCCTCCTTTCCTTCCTTCCTTCCCCCTCCTTCCTTTCATCTTCCTTCCTTCCTTCTTTCCTGTCCTTCCTTCCTTCCTTCCTCCCTCCCTCCTTTCATCTTCCTTCCTTCCTTCCTTCCTTCCTTCCTTCCTCCCTCCCTCCCTGCCTGCCTGCCTGCCTGCCTGCCTTTTGGGAAAGCACCTGTGGGACTAATGCAATGAACCACCATTCCTGAAATCCTTGCTAAGTCTTTTCTTGAATTATCCTACCTTGAAGGATTGAACATACATAAACAAGAGGCAGACTCCCTACTTCACCAAGTTGAAAGAAAGTTGCTCCTGGTTTCGGTGCAAAATTTAGATGCTCAGGATTCTTCCTCTCAAACAAAAGTATTTTTAAAAAAAAAATAAATAAACCCATTTTACTTTTTTTTCTGTAAGGAAAAAGCGGCGGGCTGAGAGAGAATGGCTACCTCTATCTGCAGATTTCGTTGGCTCTCCATTTGCATTTCAAAGGTCCAACAGTACAATTCAATTTCTCTTTCTCGGTTTAATTATGGCCACATGCGGCTAAATCTGGAATGCAAGCCTACATTTTTATTCAAGGACTTGCAACATTTCACGAGATGGGGACAAACCGAATGCAGAAAGGCGAGTCCATTCCAAAAGGACGACAATCAACCGCTAACCTCATTTTTCTCCAATGTTAGAAAGCGTGAACAAAAGTGATTATGTAAAAAGGCGTGAAAACAGAAACAGAAGTGCTTCATCATGTGAAATTCTTTAAAAAAAATATATTGGAAAAATGGCAGCGAGCAATCTTCTCCTCAAAAGGCAGAGACAATTGAACGCTGAACATCACGATCGTATTTCATGAATTCCACTCGTAAGCAATGTGTTAGCAATTCAGCAATTAAGAAATCCTCTCTCGTGTTATTGCTATTACAAAATCTACATTCTCAGCTCAGTTTCCACTCATGGGAAGGCTTTTCCCCCTTCCAATATTCCTTTAAAATGATAAATGAGGAAGAACGTGTGAAAATAAAATGGTTGATGACTCGATAAGGGATTAAATGCAAGATTTGTTTCCTAAAATATACACAGAAGGATCTACGCACCTTTTCTGACAACAACAAAAAGTATAGCACAGGTCTTTTGACACAAATAGTCCTCCATTTACGCCCACAATTAAGCCCAAAATTTCTGCTGGTAAGTGAGACATTTGCTAAGTGAGCTTTACCCCACTTTACGACTTTTATTGCCACAGTTGCTAAGTGAATCCTGCGGTTGTTAAGTTAGTAACATGGTTGTTAAGTGAATCTGGCTTCCCCATTGACTTCGCTTGTCATAAGGTCGCAAAAGGGGATCATGTGACCCCGGGACACTGAAACTGTCATAAGTCCATGCCAGTTGCCAAGCCTCTGGATTTTGATCACGTGACCTCAGGGATGCTACAACGGTTGTAAGTGTGAAAAACGGTACAAGTCACTTTTTTCAGTGCTGTTGTAACTTTGAACGGTCGCCAAATGAACTTGTGGGAAATGAAAATATTGGCTATTGGTTTTTTTTATGCAAGGTTTAGGCCCAGGTGAACTGAATCAGGCCTCGTGGACAAAGTATTGAACCAAAGTCTGTGCTGTGCTTAATTTTGCAGTTTGCAACTGTACTTTATTTAATATGATTTTGTTAAGCTTGCTTGTTTCAAGTATATTTAGAATATAAAGTCTGGAACAGTAAGAAATAGGGAACTGAAAGCAGCTGATGGATGCGAGTTCCAATGTCCATGGGTATATGTGGAAAGTTATGTTCAGCAGAAGGTCAGCAAGAAGTCAGTAGAAAGTCAGCAAAAATCAGCATAAATCAGCAAAAGTCAGCAGACCATCTGACCACAGTCTTAGAATGAGAAAGGGTATAAACTTGCAGTAATGGCGAACCTTTTAGAGACCGAGTGCCCAAACTGCAACCCAAAACAAACTTATGCATCGTCGAGTGCCGGGTGGGTGTGGCCCAATGGGTGGGTGTGGCCCATTGGGTGGGCGTGGCTACGGTGGTAACAGCAGACTGGGTGGGACTAAAAACTTCAATCAATCAATTCCAACTTTGCAAGATCTTTTTTTTTCCCCACAAGAAGTTGAAATTGACTGATTGATTGAACCTCTTTTTTTTGCACACGGCGGCGGAGGCCTAAAGCGAAAAGGTTTTATAAAACCCAGCTGAAGGCCTAGGACTGGGGCGACGGCACCCGTGCCCACAGAGAGGGCTCCGAGTGCCACCTCTGGCACCCGTGCCATAGGTTTGCCACCACTGGTATAAGGGCTTGGGTATGGACCTGATTGATTTGCCATTGGCCTATAGCTGTCCTTTTGGAATCTGCTATGCCATATGGTCCTCATTGCAATGGGTTATTAATGTAAGTGATGTTGTGTTATTATGCTTGCTATGTTCCAAATCATTAGCAAAATAAACCTCTGAATCTTAAAGTAAGAATTAGTGTTTTGTGCTGCTGTCTCTTGTCTTTTTCATTGGGTTTTTCACGAGAAACTGTTGTAAGTTTATTGACTATCTGTAATCCTCTCTATCCCAGAAGCCTGTTTATTGATTGAAAGAACCTTGCAAAATTGTCAAATTCTGCAAAACTGCCCCAAATCCTCAAGATCAGGGTATTCTCATCTGAAATTCTGTGACCACCGCACAAAAACCAAATTCCCCGTCCCCTTTGGGGGAACATGAAGAAATAGCAAATACAGATATTAAGAAAAAATATATATTTTTCTTAAACAATACTGTTTGTGACACGGAACAAGTTGATTGTTTAAATATTGTTAAACAACATTGTTTGTGACACGGAACAAGCTGATTTAGAAAGAAAGTTTGAGTTTTTTTAAAGCTATTTATGATGCATTGAACTGGCTCTATAATATAATCAGAGCTTCGATAATTTTAATCGCTAATTTTGACATAAAAGGAAACATTTTCCGTTGTTTACAGAGTGGAAATTAAGTTTAGGCTCCAACGTTTAAGCGTGCCTTTTCTGAAAGTTTATCAAAAGCAATAACTTGGATGAAGTGGAAACCTCAGCAATTTTGTTTTAGCCCTCCTACTTGTAATGGCAGTCCAAAAGAATTCCATGATAATCTCCTTTAATCAGTTCTATACAGTCAATCGTATCCCAAGACAAAAGCAACAAAGCCTGGGAATTGTCAACAGATGACAAGCGAAGTGGAGAAAAAACACACAAAAAACTGAGCTTCTTTTTATTCAAAACATAATGTATACAAAGGAAAACAATAGCCAAAAATGATATCGCTGGAGTGAGAATTAGAAGCAAAAGAAAAAAATAGAAATAAAAAAAGTCCCACGATTAGTACAAGTGCCAACGTCTGGCAAATTGCTTCATTAGTTACAAGGATGTCAGATACTTGCTGATTAAGAAGGCTGAGATATATATTCAAGTGTCTTTTCGAGAAGAGATGTGGGAGTTGTGGAGATAAAGAACACAACACATGTCCCCAGGGTGAAGAATGGGATTTGATTGCTTGATTGATTGATTCAGAAAATTTACACTGTGGGCACAATTATTAGGCAAGTGAGTATTTTGACCACATGGTCATTTTCATGCGTATTGTCCACCGCCAAGCTGTATAAACTTGAATGCTTAGTGGATATAAACATATCAGGCGATGTGTAGTTGTGTAATGAGGGAGGGTGTGGCCTAAGGAGATCAACACTGATTTTTAATTTATTTTTTGGGAAATGTCAGAAATGTTTATTTGCACGTTTTGAATTATTGGTTTACTATTCTCGCTTTAACAGGCGCAAGTAAACAAGTGAGATGGGCAATTTTTTGTTTTTCATTTAGTTGCATGATAATAGTATAGGTGGTACCTTGCTCAATAGTAACAACTGTGAGAGGGATCTCAGGGTCCTAGTGGACAATCACTTAAATGTGAGCCAGCCGTGTGCTGCAGCTGCCAAAAAAGCCAACACAGTGCTGGGCTGCATTAACAGAGGGATAGAACCAAGATCAGGTGAAGTCTTAATACCACTTTACAAGGCCTTGGTAAGGCCACACTTGGAATACTGTATCCAGTTTTGGTCACCATGATGTAAAAAGATGTTGAGACTCTGTAAAGAGTGCAGAGAAGAGCAACAAAGAGGATCAGGGGACTGGAGGCTAAAAGATACAAGGAACGGTTGCTGGAATTGGGTATGTCTAGTTTAATGAAGAGAAGGGCCAGGGGGGACATGATGGCAGTGTTCCAATATTTCAGGGGCTGCCCAAAAGAAGAGGGAGTCAAGCTCTTCTCCAAAGCCCCTGAAGACAGGACAAGAAGCAACAGATGGAAATTAACCAAAGAGAGAAGCAACCTGGAACTAAGGAGAAATTTCCTGACAGTGAGAACAATTAACCGGTGGAACAACCTGCCTCCAGAAGCGGTGAAGGCTCCATCACTGGAAGTTTTTAAGAAGAGCCTGGACAGCCATTTGTCCAAAATGGTATAGGGTTTCCTGCCTGAGCAGGGGTTGGACTAGATGACCTCCAAGGTCCCTTCCAACATTATTATTATTATCATCGATTATCGCACAGTCAGGCAGATGTTCAGACTGGATTTGGCATTTTGTCTACCTATCGAGTCCTTACCCAGGACCTGGGATAGGCAGATGTGGATGTTTGATGGTATTACAGATATCGTCGCAGGATGGAAGCAGTTCCTAATAAGGCCGCCTTTTGCAATTGACTAATAGCAAATTTGTCAATGCCAATGGTGTTCAAGTGGTGCTCCAGTTGTTTTGGGATTGCACCCAAGGAGCCTATGACTATTGGTACTACCCTTGCTTGCTTTTGCCACAGTCTTTCTATTTCTATTTGTAGGTCTTTATATTTTGTTATCTTCTCCAGTTCTTTCTCTTCTATTCTGCTATCTCCAGGCACTGACACGTCCTCTATCCAGACTTTTTTGTCTTTCTTATCGACAATTGTTAAGTCTGGGGTGTTATGTTGCAGGTGCTTATCTGTTTGAATTCTGAAGTCCCAGAGCAGTTTAATTTTATCATTTTCTATGACTTTCTCTATTTTATTATTATTATTATTATTATTATTATTATTATTATTATTATTATTATTATTATTATTGATCATCACACAGTCAGCCAGATGTTCAGACTGGATTTGGTATTTTGTCTACCTATCGAGTCCTTACCCAGGACCTGGGATAGGCAGATGTGGATGTTTGATGGTATTACAGATAGTGGCCCAATAATTGTGCACACATAGATAGTCTCTGAAGACAGCCAAAGCCTCACTTTTACTTTCTTAAATATTCAGGTTTGAGTTTTATTAGCATTTGGGATTGACTCAGAGCACCGTCGTTGTTCAATAAGAAAATTAACCCTCCAAAGCACAGCTTGCCTAATAGTTGTGCCCATAGTATATATGGATGCTCAACTCAATCTCAGTGACTCTCAGCAGCTTATAAAGATACAAAACTTAATAGAAAACAATAAAAAAGCAATAGCCTTCCATTACCACCACCACCTGGGGACAACAGTTAATTAAACAAGCCCCTTGATGTCAAAGGAGATTCACAGTCATCTAGGTCCTGGTTGTCCCAAAGATGCTTTTTCAAGAGGCAACTGGACTTTCCTGGTTCTTGCCTTGAAAAGGGTTCGCTTCTCAACCAAGAAGCTTCTTCAGCTTCTGAAGTCAGAACTGGGCAAAGCTTCTTGGATGAGAAGTGAAATGTTTTCAAGCAACGAACCAAGAAAGTCCAGTTGCCTGTTGAACAGCACCTTTGGGACAAGCCACTTGATGGGCTCCATCCCACTCTGAGTTCCTCGGGCTTGTTGGCAAAACCAGGTCTTCAGGGCCTTGAGGAAAAAGTGTCCAAGTTGGGGCCACTGTCATCTCTGCAGGGATGATGTTTCATAGGGACATCTAAACAAACTCTTGTAAATTGAGGACTACTTGCATTTAAGTAGATTTTTCTCTTTTTTTTGCAATCAAACCTTGATCTCCCCTAAAAACATTCCTTTGTCTGATTCCCTAGCTTTAACAAAAGACACACTGCTTGGTACTCTGTTCTGCTGCCATAAATGAAACGATCAGCCTACACAATGGGCCGCACGTTGTGTTTATTCTTTGCCCAGTTCCCTAAGTCTTTATGTTTGCTGTGACACACACACACACACACACACACACACACGTGTGCCTGCTCTTCATTTCTGTTGTGTTGTAACAGGCAATACACTCAGAGAGTTCCTAAAATCCAAAGAAGAAGAACAATTGTGCTGCAGGCTCATCTCTATCCCCTTAATGGATTCCGTGTGATGAGAAAAAGATGGATGAAGCCTCAGGAAAACTCAGGACCCTCACAAGTGAAAGAGGGTGACATCATCAGGGTGGGGGAGGAAAATCAATAAATCTTTGAGGATTTGGCAAGGCAATTAGATAATTAGAATACTATCAAGAAGGACCAGTGATTTGTAAGGATTAATTTATAAGAATGGCTGAGGGATAAGGAACCTGCTTCCCATTTCAGCCTGGACAGATTTACAGATTGTACATTCAGATATCTCTCTCTCTCTTTTTTTTCCTCATGTAGCTTTCCCCCTTAAACCAGCTGATAAACTACAGGTGGTCCTCGGCTTACAATGACAATGGAGCCCAATGTTTCCGTTGCTAAGCGAGACACGTGTTAAGTGGATTTTGCCCCATTTTACAACTTTTCTTGCCAGAGGTTGTAAAGTGGGTTGCTGTGGTTGTTAAATTAGTCAAGCTGTTCTTCAACAAATTGGGCCTCCCCGTTGATTTTGCGCTACCCATAAGTGGATCATATCGGCCGACCTCACAGAATTGATGGGACTTGTTGCCGTGATAATACAGTGGAAGAGTTTTGCCCCTTTTCAAGTAATTTGTTTGGCTGTGTGATTTTTATTTTATTTTTTTTCATTTTCACGTGTCAGTAAACTGTAATATTATCATGGCAGCTTCCCTGAAAAATGCCTGCTGGTTTTCAAGGGCAAATTAGAAGTTAGAGATGGAGTGGAGAGAACCTGCGTTCAGACATCGTGGTCACTCCATCCCTGGAGGTTTTTAAGAAGAGACTGGACAGTCACTTGTCTGAAATGGTCTAGGGTCTCCTGCTTGAACAGTGGGCTGGACTAGAAGACCTCCAAGGTCTATTCTATTCTATTCTATTCTATTCTATTCTATTCTATTCTATTCTATTCTGTTCTATTCTATGACCATCATAAATATGAGCAGTGGTGGGATTCAGCCAGTTCATACCGGTTCAGCAGAACCAGTAGCTAATTTTTTGTTGCCCAGCAGGCCCAGAATGGACTTCCGGAAGCGGCATCCATCCAGAGAACTGGTTGTTCACATATCTGAATCCCACCACTGGATATGAGTCAATTGCCAAGTGTCGGAATTTTGATCCCATGACCGTGGGGATGTTGCAATGGTCATAAATGGGGAAAATGGTCATAAGTTACTTTTTTCATTGCTGTTGTAACACCAAGTGAACTGTAGTAAGCCAAGGGCTACCTATAGTGATCAAGATGGCAGACCTTGAGGGGAAAAACCATTGTTCTAGATCAGGGATAGGCCACCTTGGCTCTTTTATGACTGGTGGACTTCAACTCCCAGAATTCCTGAGCCAGCATGGCTCAGCTTGGAAACCTCTCCCTTTCCCCTCAGCGTGGCTGGCTGAGGAATTCTGGGAGTTGAAGTCCACCAGTCATGAAAGGGTCAAGTTTGCCTAGCCCTGTCCTAGATCTTCTTAACCACAGAAGCTCTTTGGGTGCCATTCATTCATTCTCGGCCCAACCAACCTCTTATAGTTATCGTTTCTGTGAAAAACAGGAGGGGAAAAACCTCGTGCACGCTACCTTGAATGAAAGACAGGGTGTAAATATAAATAAATCTGCAGCTGCCAAAAAAGCCAATACAGCGTTAGGCTGCATTAACAGAGGGATAGAATCAAGATCACGTGAAATATTAATACCACTTTACAATGCCTTGATAAGGCTACACTTGGAATACTGCATCCAGTTTTGGTCACCACAATGTAAAAAAGATGTTGAGACCCTAGAAAGAGTCCAGAGAAGAGCAACAAAGATGATCAGGGGACTGGAGGCTAAAGCATACAAGGAACGGCTGCTGGAATTGGGTATGTTTAGTTTAATGAAGAGAAGGACAAGGGGAGACATGATAGCAGTCTTCCAATATCTCAGGGGCTGCCACAAAGAAGAGGGGGTCAAGCTATTCTCCAAAGCCCCTGAAGGCAGGACAAGAAGCAGCGCCTATGGAAACTCCTCAAGGAGAGAAGCAACCTAGAACTAAGGAGAAACTTCCTGACAGTTAGAACAATTAACCAGTGGAACAACCTGCCTCCAGAAGCGGTGAATGCTCCAACACTGGAAGTTTTTAAGAAGAGACTGGACAGCCATTTGTCTGAAATGGAATAGGGTTCCCTGCCCGAGCAGGGGGTTGGACTAGATGACCTCCAAGGTCCCCTCCAACTTTATTATTATTATTATTATTATTATTATCATTATCATTATCATCATCATCATCATCATCATCATTATTAACACCTGCAGAAATGTTGTATGAAGCCAAGATTAACTTGATTTTCAATCAAACCGCAAAGAGAACGCCACCAAATCCTTGCAACTTGACAGATTATATGCTAGATATTTGGGGCCTGTCTTCACATTCCAGTAGCAAATTCTGGCGGAATGCAAATTAAATCCTAACATTTTGATCTCGACTGAAGATCGCAGGGGAAAACAGAAGTGATGAGAACTCTCCAGTCCAGTGACCTGATAATGTTGCAAAATGAGCTATTTTAGATTCCTTTATTCCAAGAGTCTATTTTTAACCGTATTTCTTTCAGTTAGCCTAACAACCCTGTTCCCCCCCCCCTTGCTACAGGAGAAGGTTTTAACTAATTTCCTATTGCTACTCCTTTGCATGAATGTTAACAAATGCTTTGGTTAAAAAATAGCTTTTTTAAAAGCAAAAACAAACAAAAAAAACCCCAGTAAATATTTCTTATGAAACTTTTCTTTCAGATTCAGCCAGCCCAGCACTGGGTTTTAAAAATAATTTTGTAGCTTTAAAAAAAAACCACCTCCAATTTCCTTAGGGGAATTCTCTCTATTTTTCATGAAAAGGTACTAGATAGATTAGATGCCTGTTAATGCCAAGAGATTAATGGATTGTACATAGCATTAATAAAGTAGATTGCACAGTTTTAATAAAAGGATATCTTTGTCTTTAGCAATATGTGTGTGTGTGTGTGTGTGTGTGTGTGTGTGTGTGTGTGTGTCTTGAGTGTTTTTTTGATGCACCCTGTCGGCCCAAATATGGGAGGAAGTATAGCTATCCCAGTCCCTCTTTAATTCTTTGTTAGCAATCAAAAAAAAAATTTAGCACATATGTATTAATGCACCTTGGTTTTTGTAACTGCTATACTGCAGTTCTACTATTATGATCACATTTGCCTTGCAGCCCCAGCCTAGGAGTGTTAAGCAGGCTCAGGTCGCTACTGCGATACACTACAAATTCGAATTTCTTTTTTTTCTGTTGACAAAGAGTTAAAGAATTAAATGGGAGACTAGAATAGCTATTTTGAGCTTTTTAGCTCTCATCAGCTAGTCATACCCTTATGGGGTTTGAACCCCATAAAAGTATGGCTAGCTGATGAGAGCTAAAAAGTTTGAAATAGCTATTCTAGTCTCCCATTTAATTCTTTAACTCTGTCAACAAAAAAAGAAATTCAAATATATACAAACACACACACACACACATTCCTGAATGTATACTAAAGACACTCACACCCAGTACATAACTTCAGAAAGCTTCGACATTTATCTGAGGGCTTTCCCAAAAATCCATAAACAATCTATGCAACAAATCTTTGCAAAAGCCTTACCTGTCACAAGCTGTTGTCCAGTTAATCCCACCGGCACCATTCCGAGGTTATTCATTGCGGTTGCCCAGGCTGACGGATCAGTGACTGACATGTTAAATTGTGTTGTGTCTATAGCTATGTTCCCCAAGCCATCAGCTGCTGACGGAAAAGAAGCATATTCTGATCAACAGGATTGCTAGACGGGTCAGTGGGCAAACCAAAGAATTCTCTTCCATTCTTGCTGTGCAATTATCTCGGATCGTATTTTTCTCCCTGTTCTCCTTCATCTACTGGAAAAAGTACACCGCGGCACCAGCCACAAAGCAAAAAAAAAAAAAAAAAAAATCCAATATATACAATGTCTGTTGAGACCTAACCCAATAAAGGGCAAAGGTTCCTATGGAAACAAATTCCCAAGGACACTGATAGGTTTGGCAAGAATAATGAATTTAGCACGGCAAGAAATTGAGGAGGGGGGGGAGGCCCTTGAAAACTTCACCTCTGCCATGCGTTTCTGACTAGAGGCCTCCTTGGCCTTGAATGTTTGTGCCAAAATCTAGTTTTCCGTTCAGCTTCTGTACAACTCAATATTGGTTTTGTCGCAACAGCATCACACAGGTATTCCTTGGGAGTAAAAGGATGAATTTGAGCTAGGCAGGACGTTAAAATAAATTGGACGGGAAGGATATCAAATCAACCTGCCGTATATCCCACATTCTGGGGGAGACACTGAAAAATATGAACCTCCCATCCTGATCCCCAAGTGACCTAATGCAATTTTGTTGTGAGACACCCCGAATGTTATTGTCTAAGGGAGATTCTCCATCATCCAGATCATGGTTGTCCTAAAGGTGTTTTCTTAAAAGGCAGCTAGACTTTGTTTTTCCTTGGAGACGTCTCGCTTCTCATCCCAGAAGCTTCTTCAGTTCTGACTGAATGCTGGAGAACGGGAAGATTTATATTACTTGCTGTCATCCGGTCGTTGGCGCTCCCTCTGAGAGGCATTGAGGCCACTTGGAGGTTTATCTGTCTATCTGTCCAGGTGGCCTCAACAACTCTCAGGGGGAGTCCTAAAGACTAGATGATTGTTTAGGAAAATAAATCCTTCCATTCTCCACCATTCCGTGAGAGTTGAAGAAGCTTCCTGGATGAGCAGCGAAATGTCTTCAAGGAAAAACAAAGTCAGGTTGCCTTTTGAAAAAGCACCTTTGGGACAAATACAATTCTTTTTATAATAATAATAACAACAACAACAAGAACAACAACAACAATGGTGTTCAAGTGGTGCTCCAGTTGTTTTGGGATTGCACCCAAGGCGCCTATGACTATTGGTACTACTCTTGCTTGCTTTTGCCACAGTCTTTCTATTTCTATTTGTAGGTCTTTGTATTTTGTGATCTTCTCCAGCTCTTTCTCGTCTATTCTGCTGTCTCCAGGCACTGCCAAGTCCACTATCCAGACTTTTTTGTCTTCCTTATCGACAATTGTTAAGTCTGGGGTGCAATGATCCATAATAATAATAAACGTGCAACTAGAACAGTGGTTCTCAACATGTGGGTCGGGACCCCATTTGGGGTTGAACGACCATTTCACGGGGGTCGCCAAACAACGCAGTCCGCCATTTCCCCCCCCCCCTTTTCTTTAGCTGTGGTACTCCCTTTTATTCTATTGGCTTTTGAAAGCCAATAGAATAGACTCTCTTGAATAGAGTCTAATTCTATTGGCTTTCAAAAGCCAATAGGAATTGTCCAGGCTGTCTCTGCCCTGCTGAGCCCGCCAAAAGTCCCATTCGGCAAATGGTGCTGCACCAGTTGAGTAGTCCTCGACTTACGACCGGTTGGGGGGTCGCGGCATTAAAAAGGTTGAGAACCACTGAACTAGAACTACCAAAAAGACATTCACCTGTGCCCATGGTTCTGCTAGGTATTTCTCGCCAACTTTCTCCCGACACACGTTGACGTCTTCATTTGCTCCTATATTAACAGCTTGAAAGGCAAAAAGGTCCTGGATCCACTTTTAGCGCAGTATGCTTTGGAAGGGAAAAAGAAAGAAAAAGAATCAGGAATTGAAAATGATTTTTGAATTGTTCTTCCTACAGATCTTTGCAGGAAAGATAGCCAGAGCTTTCTGGAGGAAACTCAAACGCACAGCTCTGGCCAAGACATCAAAATGAATATTATGCCATTGGAGGTTCCTGCTGATTGAGAACAAAATTAACCTGCTGTAGAAGATCTGGCTGAATATTTTGCCTCTGGGCTGCTTCACCACTCCAGTGTTTAGGTTTTATCAGTTCCTGCACAGCTACTTTTCCAAGCTGGGGTCTGCTGGGAGGAGATACTTAAGACTGGAAATGCCTTTTTAAAAAAGTTAAAAATTAATTGCTATTGAAAGGCTGAAGAAACAACTTAACTCTGGAATAGGTTTCTAGGTACAAAAAAAAAATAAGTAAGGTGGGAATACAGAAGGCGGAAAAAAAATTACCTTGAGGCACTCAAGTTAAGAAATGGGTTTTTTTATTTATTTGCAAAGTGGCATATTATAACTGCCTACCTTAAAAATTAGGGTCAAGGCAAGAGAGTTAACAACTTTTCTCCAAATGTTTAAATGAGAATCCTTTAGCTCTTCTTCTTGGCTTTTGATTGGGTAACTACAATAATTTAAAAAAAAAAAACATTCAAAGGATAATGAAGTTCTCTGTTATCAATCCGAATGTATAGAATACTAGACCTGGAGGGGACCTTGGAGGTCTTCTAGTCCAGCCCCCTGCTCAAGCAGGAAACCGTATACCATTTCAGACAAACAGTTGTCCAGATTTAATTTATGGTGACTGGCAATCTTCTGATAAAAAGAGGATCTTACATTCAGCAGGGCTGGCACACAGAAAAATTCCAGAACTGCTATTTGTCATCAGGAGTTACATTGTACCGTTTTATTTTAAAAGATGTAAAGGCAGAACTATGATGGTTTTTACTCCAGCTCCAGAGAGTATATCTCTATTGACATTAAGAGACATAGTAATAATAATAGTAACGTAATAACATGGACATTCTCAAGACATAATAACGTTATCGTATGGATTAAGGCATAAAATACACAAACATGTTCCACAAGAAGTATTATACATAACATTATATTATGTGTTATATATGATAGAGAGATATAGGATAGATAGATAGATAGATAGATAGATAGATAGATAGATAGATAGATAGATAGATAGATAGATAGATAGATAGATAGATAAGGTAAGTAGGCAGGTGGGTGGGTGGGTGGGTGGATGAATGGATGGACAGACAGACGGACAGACAGACAGACAGACAGAGTAGGTAGGTAGATAAAGTAGTTAGATAGGTAAGTAGATATAGATAGATAGATAGATAGATAGATAGATAGATAGATAGATAGATAGATAGATAGATAGATAGATAGAGTAGGTAGATAAGGTAGGTAGGTAGATAAGTAGATAGATAGATAGATAAATGAGAGAGATGGATGGATAGATACATAGAGATAGAAAGATAGATGAGAAGCAGAGAGAGAGAAAAAATAAAGAGAGATAGAAATTGAGACAGAGATAGATTGATATAGATGTGTTTTATATATGAAAGTATTGTGTTGAAAACAGAGATTCGCTCTCTGTGGTGCTTGGAGAATTCTAGATTTTTTTTCAGAGTTCCTGCCTAGCATTAATCTCTTTCAAACATCTGCTGCAACAGAAGTCTCTGAAAAAAAAAAGTTATATGCAAACAGTGGCAGGGTTTGTTTGTTTAAGAAAATAAGTTTGTGCTGGGAAAATGTGCATTGAAGAAGCTCAGTATATCAAAGAGCGGACCAAGCACAGTTGGGATTTAATCAGTCAAAGTCTTGCACAATTTCCATTAACGTCGCACACAATTTTTTATGGGTTTTATTCTTCAAAGCCAGCAGAAACCCAACGGAAGAACGTCTTAATTTGTTTGCCGTGTTTATAACACTAATGCTGAAGAATTCTGAGTGGTACCCAGTCCTAAAAATATGGCCCATTGAAGTAGGGAAGAAAGTGGACAGAATGGTTATCAAATAGCACATTTCTGAACTGGTATCCAGGAGAGAACATCTAATATAATTATTATTATATATTTTTTTAAAAAAAAAATATCTACCTAGTTTAACATTATAGTTCTGCTTCATACTGTCTACTTGATCAACTGATTATTTTACTTGATAATAAACATCTCCGTAGGATTTGAAAAATTAGCTTTGGGGGTTTTCCCACTTCTTTTTTTTTTCCTGACTGTCCTAGTGTTCGTTAAGATTCAAACTCTTCCTTTTATCCTGATTAAATTTGGTCCCGTGCTACCAAACGCCAGTGAAGCAAGTTCGTTATTCCAAAATGTTTTGCTAGATATTGACATCAAAGTCCTTTTTTAGAAAATGCAGCGGCAATGAAATTGAATCTGGGATGACAAAGTGCCCTCAAGAGAAATGGTAGACCTAGAATGGTCAAAGAGGCAATAAACGAAGAGAGTGCTAACTTTGCTAAAGCTAAGCAACATCTGGACTTTCTTGTTTTTTTTCTTGAAAAAGTTTCACTTCTCATCCAAGAAGCTTCTTCAGTTCTTGATGTTGACAATGTTGATGTTCTTCAAAGCAAAATGTCCCATTATATACTGAGATACTCAATAACACAAGCAGACGATGGCTGTGGTCTTTTCCACCACCAAAATTACATTAATGGTATAAGTCACCCATTGGGTGGGAGAATCAATGATTCCCCCCCCAAAAAAAAACAACCCAAAGAGGAAAAAATGGAGGGGTAAAAAAAAAAGCATTTCCACCATTTGTTTTCAGTTCTGAAAAAAGAAAATGGAAATTTACAGGAGATCTACATGGCTGGCGTTAATGAAGGCCACCCATGGGGCTGACTTGCCTCAGAGAAGGATAGCGACAGCAACAGCACTTAGACTTATATACCGCTTCACAGTGCTTTTTTACAGCCCTCTGTAAGCGGTTTTTAGAGTCAGCCTGTTGCCCCCCCCCCAACAATCTGGGTCCTCATTTTACCCACCTCGGAAGGAGGGAAGGCTGAGTCAACCTTGAACCGGTCAGGATCGAACTCCTGACTGTGGGCAGAGTCAGCCCTGCAGTATTGCATTCCAACCGCTGTGCCATCAAGGGAGGGAGGGAGGGAGGGAGGGAGGGAAGGAGGAAAGATAGCAATAGCACTTGGACTTATATACGACTCCACAGTGCTTTACAGCCCTAAGTGGTTTACAGTGTCAGCACATTTGCCCCCAATAATCTCATTTTACCGACGTCGGAAGGATGGAAGGCTAGGTCAACTTTGAACTGGTCAAGATCGAACCCCTGACTGTGGGCAGAGTCAGCCTTGCAGTATTGCATTCCAACCGCTGTGCCATCAAGGAAGGAAGGAAGGAAGGAAGGAAGGAAGGAAGGGAGGGAGGGAGGGAGGGAGGGAGGGGGGAGAGAGGGAGGGAGGGAGGGAGGGAGGGAGGAAGAGAGGGAGGGAGGGAGGAAAGATAACAATAGCACTTGAACTTATATATGACTCCACAGTGCTTTACAGCCCTCTCTAAGTGGTTTATAGAGTCAGCCTGTTGCCCCCAACAATCTGGGTCCTCATTTTACCGACCTCAGAAGGATGGATGGCCAAGTCAACCTTGAGCCCCTCAGGATCGAACTGCTGGCAATGGGCAGAGTCAGCCTGCAATACCGCATTCTAAGCACTGCACCACCCTGGTTCAGAACGATACGTAAGGATGGTGTTATGAAAGCCGTAACTGTTCTAAAGCCCCACAAAAGCTGGTCACACCTACAAACAAAATGACAGATGACAGATGACCCTCGCTTCTCTCTCTCTCTCTCTATCCTGCTGGAATGAATACATTCCCTAAATTCGTCCCTGTGGCTTTTCTCTCCTTCACATCCAATTCTGCAACAATAGCTCGTGACCTTGTGAGAAATTCAGAGTTATTTATTTTTGCTCTGGTTGAAGCCGTTTAGAATAGTTCTGGGGGGGGGGGGGGAGAAGCAATAGCTGGGATCCTGGAGTATTTCTGGTCTTCTGATATTTATGGGGAACTAAAGTGCTTTCTGGATCAGGGTTTAATTTTAAGTATGCCTTTCCTGTTTCTTTAAAACTCTGGAGGATTCTTTTTTTTACTGGAAGCAGACCAGAGTCTATGATTGGTAGGGCCATAAATCATGTGAAGAAAGTCATAAATAAATGCCTCCTGCCTACACAGCACTACTAGTTTTTTTTTCCCCCTGAAAATTAAAGTTTGCTAAATCGTCTCAATTCCGGTACTTCTGTCTTCTTCTCCCTGAAACGTGTAGAGCCAAATCCACCGTAACTGAGATATTTATTTATGTGGGAGTAAGCCTCCTTGACTTCAATTCATTTTGTAGGTGGTCTGGCCTTAGTTTTCTCTAATGCAGGAGTCTTCCAACTTGGCCCTTTGATGACTGGTGGACTTCATCTCTCAGAATTCCTCAGCCAGCCTCCATTTTGTTTGTTAGATTTAAGACAGGGGTCTTCAAACTTGGCCCTTTGATGACTTGTGGACTTCAACTCCCAGAATTCCTCAGCCAGCCTCCATTTTATTTGTTAGATTTAAGACAGGGGTCTTCAAACTTGGCCCTTTGATGACTTGTGGACTTCAGCTCCCA
The DNA here is from genome assembly GCA_039797435.1 of Crotalus adamanteus. Lineage (NCBI taxonomy): Eukaryota > Metazoa > Chordata > Lepidosauria > Squamata > Viperidae > Crotalus > Crotalus adamanteus. Next base: position 2,336,413 of record CM077921.1, on the reverse strand, counting down.
GAATTCCTCAGCCAGCCTCCATTTTGTTTGTTAGATTTAAGACAGGGGTCTTCAAACTTGGCCCTTTGATGACTTGTGGACTTCAACTCCCAGAATTCCTCAGCCAGCCTCCATTTTGTTTTAGATTTAAGACAGGGGTCTTCAAACTTGGCCCTTTGATGACTTCTGGACTTCAACTCCCAGAATTCCTAAGCCAGCCTCCATTTTGTTTGTTAGATTTAAGACAGGGGTCTTCAGACTTGGCCCTTTGATGACTTGTGGACTTCATCTCCCAGAATTCCTCAGCCAGCCTCCATTTTATTTGTTAGATTTAAGACAGGGGTCTTCAAACTTGGCCCTTTGATGACTTGTGGACTTCAGCTCCCAGAATTCCTCAGCCAGACTCCATTTTGTTTGTTAGATTTAAGACAGCGGTCTTCAAACTTGGCCCTTTGATGACTGGTGGACTTCAGCTCCCAGAATTCCTCAGCCAGCCTCCATTTTGTTTGTTAGATTTAAGACAGGGGTCTTCAAACTTGGCCCTTTGATGACTTGTGGGAATTATGAATTCTGGGAGTTGAAGTCCACCAGTCATCAAAGGGCCAAGTTTGAAGACCCCTGTCTTCCATTCTCCACCATTCAGTCAGGACTGAAGAAGCTTCTTGGATGAGAAGCAAAACATCTTCAAGAAAAAAACAACAAGAAAGTCCAGTAGCCTTTGGAAAAAGAAAAAGATAAATTTTCCCTATTTATCGCTAAGACATACTGCAAGCAGTATAAATGAACGGCCACCTATTTAGCAGACAACGTCAGAATAAAATTATTGCACATAATGAGAAAGAAAATTATGAATGGCCATCCAGGGTCATTCCAGCTGCCGACTGTGGAACAAGCCATGAATTATTGGTATCCAAACATAAAATAAGATAACCTTTATTGTCTTTTTTTTTTTTTTACTGTGGGCACAACAGCACACCTCGAAAATGAAATTGAGTTGCCCGCTCTCAAAGTGAAACACATACATGACACACACCTAAAACATACTATGTACAACGTATGTATAGACCCACACCCCTACATATACATAACAAATAAATAAATGAATATATAATGGAAGAAGGAAGCTTGAGAGTTCACAAGGTTAATGCTGTATGGAATGAAACTATGGCTGAATCTGAAAATTAAAGAGATTAAACATGCCAGGAATATTTGATACTGAGGGACATTCAGTCAATATAAAATCTGGGTAAGGAACAGAGTCCCTACACTGATTTTATGCACAAAGGAGTTTGACAAGCTACGGCAAAAAAAAAAAAAAAGACATCATGAAACCTTAAAATACTGCCCAAATATGAGCTAGCTGGGAATTTCAAAGACGGAAAGATTCAAATAGTTTTCAGAAAAAGCTATCAGGATAATGAGAGAAAAACTGAGGATAAAAGCCTTAGGCAACAACTTCAAGGAGGTGTCATGAATGAATGTAGACTCTCGACGTGAAGCAAAGGATGATATCTTAATCCAGAGTGTTCGCAAATAGAGGAAAAAATATCAAGAAAAGAAATATGAGCTCTTTTTTAAAGAAGAACCGAGAGACCACGGGAAAATTAAAAGTAAAGTAAATAAACACGGAAGCAATCTGCAGGAGAAAATTAATTAAAAGAAGATTAAAATGCTTAAACTGAAGGTTGACAGTCCTTCAAACACAAGGAGAAGAAAACTAAAATGTTTGCAGCAGGAGAAAATCTTCATGGACCAAGCGTGCTCAAAAGAGCAATGAAAAATAATATTTGTAGCTCAGGGTTGTACCGAGGGGTCCTTGGTGGTCTCTGAGCTTGGTGGTTTTCTTGCAGGCGTTTCATGACCTGACTAGGTAACGTCATCAGTGCTGGTAGTGCTGGTGAAACGAGGGGTCATTGGTGCTCTCTGAGTTGGTTGTTTCCTTGCAGACATTTCATTAGTCCAGATTAGCACAGATATCAACTAGTTTGGGTAATGAAACATGTGCAAGAAAACAACCAAGTTCAGAGAGCACCCCACAATTCTCCTCCTCCTCCTCCTCCCTCCTCCTCCTCATTCTCGTCCTTTGCCTCCTCCTCCTCCTCCTTCTCCCCAATAAACCCCACTTCCTCCTAGCACTGATGATGTTACCTAGTTTGTGTAATGAAACGTCTGCAAGAAAACCACCAACTCAGAGAGCACCAAGGACCCCACAGACTTCCTCCTCCTCCTCCTCCTCCTCCTCCTTCACTCCTCAAACCCCTTCTAGCACTGATGATGTTACCTAGTTGGGTAATGATATGTCTGCAAGAAAACCATCAACCTCAGAGAGCACCAAGGACCCCACAGTTTTCCTCCTCCTCCTCCTCCTCCTCCTCCTCCTCCTCCATTTTTTTACCCTTACACTTGCAACATCCCCATGGTCACATGATCAAAATTCAGACGCTTGGCAACTGGCACGTCACGTGATCCCCTTTGGTGACCTTCTGATGAGCAAAGCCAATGGAGAAGCCAGATTCCACTTAACGGCCGTGTTATTCACTTCACCTGCAGTGATTCACTTAACCACTTCGGCAAGAAAGGTCATAAAATGGGAGCAAAACTCAATAAATGTCTTCACTTAGCAACATAAACTTTGGGCTCAGTTGTTGTCGTAAATCGAGGACTGCCTGTACACGCATCTTTCAACATGTCCGAGATCATCGTAAGGGACAGGTCAAGATTGGGGGGGGCACCTTTCCACACAGTTGCGTCCAACTTGTTGACCCTCAGCCCACTAACTAAAGTTGTAAATGCATTTCATACCATGTATTTGGACACGTATCGGTTTGCAATTCTCTTTGATTAAACCAACCGCCAACGTGTCGGGAGAGTAGCCGTGCCCAAACAACCCAACAGCTGATTTTGAGGGGGTTTTTTTCCCCTCCTCTCCTGGTGCAGCTATTTAAATCTCTCCTTCTGTTCTTCTCCTCCCAAAATGCCATTGATCAACATCAACCTGGTGAAGTGTGCTTTCCAAGAGCAGAAAAGGATCCCTGTTTCCTCGGCGCTTTGTTCAGCCGTGGTGAAGGGCCCTGTCCCCAAATTCCAAGTGGCAGCCGTGGTGCCCCTTTTGCTATTTTCTAGTAAGGATGACTTTGCATCCTGTACCAGACCCCAGAGGCGTTTTGGGGCAAATAAAGGTTGAGTAGTTGTGGCAGAATATTTGCAGCATGCCAGCTTTCTGTTGTGGGAAGTCAGCCCCCCAGAGAAGGAAATATTAAAAGGGCAGAAAAATATATTTTCTTAAAGGATCTTGAAGAGGCAGAAAAGCATGCCCAGTTTTCTTAATAGCCCCAAGTCTCCCTCCCCCCAAGCAGAAACCAGCTCTGTAGAAATGCAGATGTAAATCCAGGAAGATTGGAGCTAGAAGCTTAGGAAGACAAAGACACCTAAAATCTACAGACCCACCCAAAGCCTAAGACAGGACATAATAGGATTAACTCACAGATGCCAAAGGGACTCAGGTCAAAATACATGACACAGGAAATACAAAACCTCAAACAGGAATAGGAAATAACCTCCAAACAAAAGGCTCAAGAGGGTATAAAAACCCACTCCCTACATATGCTCAGCCCCTTTTCTTTTTCTCTTTTCTGTCAGAGCCATCTTTCTGTCTGGCTGTCCTCTTCAATAAACTGCAACCTTCTTTCTAAAGCAGCCGCCATGTTTATTCCCAGCTTGGACTGAACCACGATGAAGTCTTTTCTTCCAACACTGTTGTTATGGATCATCGCACAGTCAGCCAGATGTTCAGACTGGATTTGGCATTTTGTCTACCTATCGAGTCCTTACCCAGGACCTGGGATAGGCAGATGTGGATGTTTGATGGTATTACAGGTATCGTCGCAGGATGGAAGCAGTTCCTAGTAAAGCCACCTTTTGCAATTGACTAATAGCGAATTTGTCAATGCCAATGGTGTTCAAGTGGTGCTCCAGTTGTTTTGGGATTGCACCCAAGGAGCCTATTACTATTGGTACTACCCTTGCTTGCTTTTGCCACAGTCTTTCTATTTCTATTTGTAGGTCTTTGTATTTTGTTATCTTCTCCAGTTCTTTCTCGTCTATTCTGCTATCTCCAGGCACTGCCACGTCCACTATCCAGACTTTTTTGTCTTTCTTATCGACAATTGTTAAGTCTGGGGTGTTATGTTGCAGGTGCTTGTCTGTTATTATTATTATTATTATTATTTAAGATTAAGCCAACTTTATCACTGAGAATCAAGCGATGCGGAAGGCCGTCGAGAGAGATTCTTGGGGACACACAGATGCCCAACGATATTGCCCTGTTTGCTCCCGTATCAATGATGGATCTTCCAATTCCCACTCTCCTTATAGGCATGTCTCTTAGCAACCATTTCGGCTGGCCTGGAGAAGCAGGCAGCAAATTTCGGCCTGTTTCCTGGCTTCTCCTTGTCATCTCCTGCGTGATTCCTCCTCCCTGTCATTGGTGTAAGGAAAAAGGCAGTGGAGCTGAGTGTTTTTTCATCACTACGCCGCTCGCCGGATCCATCCGTGACGGACTGGATCCTTCTGTTCCTATTGTAATGAAAGGATTCCAGGAGAATCGTCTCCCAAGCCATGTGGAAAATATCAGACCTAGGAAAAGGCTGGTTGGGAGAGGCTCAGTTAAATGGCTGCTTAATGACCACTGGGGTCCTGTGGATTTCTGTGGCAGCTGAGTAAATCAGGGCCCTGCCGTTGGGTGCAGCAGCTGCGTTGGGGAGGTAACAGAGGGCTCTGTTGAGCAAGTAATTTTGCATGGAGAATATTAGCTACTTGGTTCTTAATAGGAAGCTTTGAGGGAATCTGGGAGGCGGGAGGGGAAGAGAGGAGACGAGAGGAGAGGAGAGGAGAAGAAAAGAAAAGAAAAGAAAGGAGAAGAAAAGAGGGGAGGGGAGACAGGATGAAAGGAAAGGAAAGGAAAGAAGGAAAGGAAAGGAAAGAGGATGGAAGGAAAGGAGAGGAGAGGAAACAGAATGCAAGGAGAGGAGGGGAGGAGAGGAGAGAGGAGGAGAGGAGGGGAGGGGAGGAGAAGAGAAGAGAGGAGAGGAGAGGAGGGGGAGAGCAAGAGAGGAGAGAAGAGGAGAAGAAAAGAAAGGAGAAGAGGGGAGGGGAGGGGAGACAGGATGAAAGGAAAGGAAAGGAAAGAAGGAAAGGAAAGGAAAGAGGATGGAAGGAAAGGAGAGGAGAGGAAACAGAATGCAAGGAGAGGAGGGGAGGAGAGGAGAGAGGAGGAGAGGAGGGGAGGGGAGGAGAGGAGAAGAGAAGAGAGGAGAGGAGAGGAGAGAGAAGGGAAGGGGAGGGGAGGGGAGGGGAGGAGAGGAGACGAGACAAGAGGAGAGGAGAGGAGAAGAAAAGAAAAGAAAAGAAAGGAGAAGAAAAGAGGGGAGGGGAGGGGAGACAGGATGAAAGGAAAGGAAAGGAAAGAGGATGGAAGGAGAGGAGAGGAGAGGAAACAGAATGCAAGGAGAGGAGGGGAGGAGAGGAGAGGAGAGGAGAAGAGAGGAGAGGAGGGGAGGAGAGGAGAGGAGAGGAGAAGAGAGGAGAGGAGGGGAGGGGAGGGGAGGAGAGGAGAAGAGAAGAGAGGAGAGGAGAGGAGACGAGAGGAGAGGAGAAGAAAAGAAAAGAAAAGAAAAAGAAAAGAGGGGAGGGGAGGGGAGACAGGATGAAAGGAAAGGAAAGGAAAGAGGATGGAAGGAGAGGAGAGGAGAGGAAACAGAATGCAAGGAGAGGAGGGGAGGAGAGGAGAGGAGAAGAGAGGAGAGGAGGGGAGGAGAGGAGAGGAGAAGAGAAGAGAGGAGAGGAGAGGAGGGGAGGAGAGGAGAGGAGAAGAGAGGAGAGGAGGGGAGAGGAGAGGAGAGAGGAGGAGAGGAGAAGAAAAGAAAGAAGAAGAGGGGAGGGGAGACAGGATGAAAGGAAAGGAAAGGAAAGAAGGAAAGGAAAGGAAAGAGGATGGAAGGAGAGGGGAGGGGAAGGGAGGGGAGGGGAGAGCTCATATTCTTTATTCGGGATGTTTTAGATGCTGAATACTGTTCCATAATTAAAAGACTAACTCATAGCTCTAAAGAAGCTGTAGAGAACTTAGAAAAATCTCTAGACCGTTCAAGCAAAGCTCAGCAGTTCGGAGAAAAAGTCACGTTTTTCCAGGATACTGAATGGCCCAAGTAGTGCTGTCTTTTTTTTTTTTTTTAAATGTAATATTTGCAGGATAACACATAAACCAAACTTTCTTCAGAAAGCAGACTACAGGAAGGCTCACAAATCCTAAAACAACACCAGGGATCTGCAAGATAAACAGCTGATCCACTGAGACAGACTTTTAAATGGGATCCAGCAATTTTTCAAACTCGGTTCCAGTGTGTGGGTGACCAACAGATGCTTTTAACAAGCTGCAAGTGGGTTGTGTTCTGCGTCACACAAACCAGCTGCATCCGGGCTAAGCCCCTAGGAATAAATAACTGAAGCTCTAGTAAAATTCAGTGAAGAGTTAGGGAAGTCCAGTGTGGTGGTGGCAGAATCATCTGCAGCGCAAAATAACTGCAACTGTAATAATAAATTTTGAAAAATAATCTAGATGGGGAAAAACATTATGGCCTAGTGGGCTGGGGGTGAGAAGCAAATTTAGCCATGGTTCATATAGAAAAGGTCACTATATATCAATGGCCACATTTCCATTTTTTCCATTCTGTCTAGAACTTGTTTTTAATATGGCAATCACTCTTTTATCTTGGAAGGAAAAGACACTCATTAAAGAAATATGGAATGGAATGGAATGCAATGCAACGCAATGCAATGGAAAGTAGAGTAAAGTAGAGTAGAGTAGAGTAGAGTAGAGTAGAGTAGAGTAGAATAGAACCTTGGAGGTCATCTAGTCCAACCCCCTGCTCAGGCAGGTAACCTTATACCATTTCAGACAAATGGCTGTCCAGTCTCTTCTTAAAAACTTCCAGTGTTGGAGCATTCACCGCTTCTGGAGGCAGATTGTTCCACTGGTTAATTGTTCTGACTGTCAGGAAGTTTCTCCTTAGTTCTAGGTTGCTTCTCTCCTTGATGAGTTTCCACATGTTGCTTCTTGTTCTGCCTTCAGGCGCTTTGGAGAATAGCTTGACTCCCTCTTCTTTGGGGCAGCCCCTGAGATACTGGAAGGCTGCTATCCTGTCCCCCCTCGTCCTTCTCTTCATTAAACTAGACGTACCCAATTCCAGCAGCAGTTCCTTATATGCTTTAGCCTCCAGTTCCCTAATCATCTTTATTGCTCTTCTCTGTACTCTTTCTAGAGTTTCAACATCTTTTTAACATCATGGTGACCAAAACTGGATGCAGTGTTCCAAATGTGGCCTCATCAAGGCATTGTAAAGTGGTATTAACACTTCACATGATCTTGATTCTGCCCCCCTGTTAATGCAGCTCAGCACTGTGTTTGCTTTTTTGGCAGCTGCAGCACACGGCTGGCTCCTATTTAAGGGATTGTCCACTCAGAGATCCCTCCCACAGTTACTACTATTAAGCCAGATATCTGAGAGATGCAAAAACATTCAGACAACACCTTTGTCTCCTATTTCAAACTTCATTTGTAAAATGTTCTAGATCAAAGCCAACAAAACATTGGGGAGAATGTATCATTCTCTTGCTAGATAAATATTTTCCAAGCTACTCTGATGACATCACCAGTGGCCCAATAAAATATATGGACCACAAAAACAAATTGTCCAGCATTCAACTCTCACACAGGCTGTTTGTCATTCTTGCCTAAGCGTTCATTACATTTATTGCTTATTTCCATGAAAATAAATCTGCAGTGGAACTTCTATAAATAACCCTAAATGCAAAGATAGTAGCTTCTAACTGGAGGAGGAATTACCAGGTTTTTTTGCATTTGTTTGTGCAAAACAGCAGTGCTATTTTACACACGCTGCAGCAAAAATATATTCTTCTTTTCTCTCTCTCTCTTTTTTTTTTTTTTTGTATCCAGCAACAAAAAAAACGGTGTTACAAATCTTTGAAGGTTTTAACGTCTTTGCTCTACTCTGTTTTTCTCTTTTAGGGTTCTGAAAAAATGCCGCAAATTTAAACACAGTTGCTAGGGAGGGTGCATTGATTTGCCTTCTACTTCCCACAGTGTTTTGTCAACAAATCTTATGTTTCTATAATTGGAAAGAGAAAAATTCTAATATATTTTGAACGAAGATGTTTTTGCTTCAGGGAGATTTAGCTCAGTGGAAGAAAAACAGGCTTTCTTGGCATTAAGAATTTTATCGAAGTTTTATCAAAGCTCTGCCTTTTTTTAATGTGCATTGTACCGATGTGATCCCAAAAGGTGCTTTTTAAATAGACAACGGGACTTTCTTGTTTTTCTTTGAAGATGTTTCGCTTCTCATCCAAGAAGCTTCTTCAGCTCCGACTGGATGGTGGTGAACGGAAGGATTTATACTCCTTGCAGAACTCTGGTCATTTGCCTTCTTTTAGAGAGTCATTGAGGCCACTTGGAGGTTTATCTGTGTCCTCATGGGACTTTCTTATTATTCTTTGAAGACATTTCCCTTCTCATCCAAGAAGCTTCTTCAGCTCTGACTGGATGGTGGGGTGTGGAAGGATTTATACTCCTTGCAGACAGTTGGTCATTTCCCTTCTTTGTCATTGAAGCCACCTGGAGGCTTACCTGTGTCCTCAGAGTCGCCTGAGTGGTGCAAATGGATGTGGAGCCTTTTTGGAACTGCTGAAAGGACTGGGTTGTAGACGGGAGATTGGTGGTGTCGTATCCCTCCCCTTCTGTTGAATGTGGACCTAGATGACCTCTTGGACCCCCTCTTTCAAACCAGTGGTCCTCTCTGTCCAAAATGTGGATTTTGCTGTCTTCCAAAGAGCGGCCTTTATTTTTCAAATGCAGATGGACTGCTGACTCTTGTCCTGATGGGTTTGTTCTTCCACGTTGCGCCATGCATTTGTGAACGGGTTGTTTCGTTTCCCCAATGTACAGATCTGCACTCACTGCCTTGTTCTGCACACACCATGTTGCTCAGTTTCTTGGAGGAGAAGTGAAATGTCTTCAAAGAAAAACTAGGTCCAGCTTCCTCGTGGGACTGTAGTGCAAAAACCACGATACTTACATCAGAAGACACGACCACGAAGGGTTGGAGAAAACAGGTTTTATTTGCGCAAAAGTCCAGAGTATTCATATGACAAATTCTGAACCCTGAGTTACTCCCAGGGTATCATTTTTATACAGCTTGCCGCCCACGCTTAACCTAATGGATGATTTCTTATCTACCTTTAACACACTAAAAGAGAGAAGTTCATATCTTGAGACCACACACGCAGGAAAAGGGAAGTTTATACAACGTGCAGAAAACCACACTCCCTTGCACGTGTAATATCTTACACCAGTGGTTCTCAACCTGTGGGTCGGGACCCCCTTTGGGGTCGAACGACCATTTCACGGGGGTCGCCAAACAACGCAGTCCGCCATTTTTTTCCCCTTTTCCTTAGCTATGCTACTCCCTTTTATTCTATTGGCTTTTGAAAGCCAATAGAACAGACTCTCTTGAACAGAGTCTAATTCTATTGCCTTTCCAAAGCCAATAGGAATTGTCCAGGCTGTCTCTGCCCTGCTGAGCCCGCCAAAAGTCCCATTCTGCAAACGGTGCTGCACCAGTTGAGTAGTCCTCGACTTACGACCGGTTGAATAGTCCTCGACTTACAACCGGTTGGGGGTCGCGGCATTAAAAAGGTTGAGAACCACTGTCTTACACCATTTGTGACTTTCAGTTGGCCCTTCTTGTAAAAATGTTTCTTCATAGAACTGCATACAGGTCATCACACTCAGCCAGTTTATAATATTAGTTAATGCTTTCAAAACATCACCTCTGTTAATTAAAATATAATTCAAAAGTACTTGGTCATTTCTCTTAATGGCAATTTTTCATCTACCTCAGGACAAGAAAAAAAAAAAAAAGAAACATCTTCGGGACAAGTATGACCTGGATGACTGAGAATTTCCATAGACCAGTGTTTCTCAACCTTGACAATTTTAAGGCATGTGGACTTCAACTCCCAGAATTCCACAGCAATGCTGGCTGTGGAATTCTGGGAGTTGAAGTCCACATGCCTTAAAATTGTCAAGGTTGAGAAACACTGCCATAGACGTTTCTTAAGTTGCCTTTTGAAAAAAAAAAAACACCTTTGGAAAAACCATGAGCTGGATGATGAAGAATCTCCACAGGCATCCTGAGAGAATTGTTGTCTCAGTTTTGGCTTTTCGGCTTTGCCTACCTTCATAATCTCATGGTGTCGGAAAGGATGTTCAACAAGGAGGCTTAAGAGAAAAGTTCCTCAACAAAAAAAGGTGGCTAGTCCTGAAATAAAATAGGAAACCCTCTTGGTCAATTAGTTATCTGTACTCCACCATTTCAACACCTTGACACACCTCCACACAACTGGGTCAAGCCGCCTACAAGAGGAACATACTGAAAAAAATGTAATTGCCATCAACCAACAACTTGTTCCCCTTCAGACATATTTGGAGAGTCGTAAACATCGTGTTAGTTACTCTTTAAACATTACGCAGCGTTATGAGTAAAGCATTTTGCCTCCAGCCACTAAAACTCCCTAACTTTGGTGTTGGCTATTCTTAATGTCAGCTTTTTGAACCCCATTCTCTTAGGATGAAACAGGATGTGTGTATGTATGAACCAGGTGTTTGCGATACTTTAGAACAGAATAGATCTGGAAGGGACCTTGGAGGTCTTCTAGTCCAACCCATTGCTGAATCAAGAGACCCTCTACCATTTTAGACAAAGGGGTTGTTCAGTTTCTTCTTAAAAACTTTCAGTGTTGGAGCATTCACAACTTCTGGTGGCAAGCTGTTCCACTGGTTAATTGTCCTCACTGTCAGGAAGTTTCTCCTTAATTCCAGGTTGCTTCTATCCTTGATCAGTTTCCATCCATTGTTTCTCACCCTGCCCTCTGGTGCTTTGGTGAATAATGTGACCCCTTCTGCTTTATGGCAGCCCCCCAGATACTGGAACACTGCTATCATGTCTCCCCTATTTCTTCTTTTCTCTAGACTAGCCAAACCCAAGTCCCGCAGCCGTTCTTCGTCTGTTTTAGTCTCCAGGCCTTGGATCATCTTAGTTGCTCTTCTCTGAACTTTTTCCAAACTCTCAATGTCTTTTTTGTGATTTGGTGACCAAAATTGACTGCCGTATTCCAGGTGTGATCTTACTGGGGCTTTCTAAAGCGGTACTAATACTTCGTGTGATCTTGATTCTACGCCTCTGTTTATACAAGCCAGGATTGTGTTAGCTTTTCTGGTGGGTGCTGCACATTACTGGCTCAGGGAAATAGACAGTAATGTAATAATAATGATGATAATAATAATAATAATAATAGTAGTAGTAGTAGTAAAGCTGGAAGGGACCTTGGAGGTCATCTAGTCCAACCCCCTGCTCAGGCAGGAAACCTATACCTTTTCGGACAAATGGTTGTCCAGTCACTTCTTAAAAACTTCCAGTGTTGGAGCATTCACCGCTTCTGGAGGCAGGTTGTTCCACTGGTTAATTGTTCTTGCTGTCAGGAAGTTTCTCCTTAGTTCTAGGTTGCTTCTCTCCTTGATTAGTTTCCACCCGTTGCCTCTTGTCCTGCCTTCAGGTGCTTTGGAGAATAGCTTGACTCCCTCTTCTTTGGGGCAGCCCCTGAGATACTGGAAGACTGCTATCATGTCCCCCCTCCTCCTTCTCTTCATTAAACTAGACATTGTGCCAACAAATTGCTCAGCATTCATAAAGAGATGTATTATTATTATTATCCTGGCACAAATTTGTGTCCAATTTTGAGGTACAGGTAATTCTCGACTTACAATGATTTGCTTAGTGACATTCAACATCATAATAGCACTGAAAAAAGGCATTTATGACCATTATGAACTCCAGTGAGGGAGCACCCACAACTTCTGAGGGGAAGCTATTCAGAATAATAGAACAACAGAGTTGGAAGTGGCTTTGGAGGTCTTCTAGTCCAACCCCCTGCTCAGGAAGGAAACCTATATCATTTCAGACAAATTGTTGTCCAATTTCTTCTGGAAGACCTTCGGGGATGGAGCATCCACAACTTCTGAAGGCCAGCTGTACGACTGATGAATTGTTCCGCCAGGAAGTTTCTCCTCAGTTCTAGGTTGCTTCTCTCCTTGGTTAGTTTCCATCCGTTGTGTCTTGTCTTGCCTCAAAGGTCCACAAAGGTCCAGCAAACGGTCCCTTCTGTTCTCCCTCACCTCTGTGAGGTGTTCTGCTAAGATGCCCAGCTCAGTCGCAAGCCAGCTCAGATTTTTTTATTGTTCTTCTTCTCCTTTTTCCCTACTGAAGTTGCCATGGAAATATATATGTGGCAGGTCCATACCTTCGTTCGGGGAAACGGAGGAACGCATTCTACTTTAATGTATACCAATGAGTAAATTCATAAATAAATATAGGAGTAAATAGCCCTCAAGGAACCGGCGATGCCAGATACTTTAAAGCGTTCAGGAGGGGGAGAGACAGCGTTGCTTAGAGTCAACTCCCACCGAGTTGAACTCAGCTTGATGCCCTGCTTAAAATGTTCCACGCCACGGGGCACCCTTTCCGCGGACCATTAGCATACCACCAGTTTCCCTCCGGGCCACCGCACCCCGACGCGCCGGCGCATGGAGGAAGGAGCCTCTGCCACATAAATAGAAAAATACTTTAAATGAGCCTGCTGTATCACGTGGGATCCTTTCCCCGGCAAGCTATTTATTTATTTCTTCTTGCAGCAATCAAATCTTATCAGTAATGCTTGAGAGGATTTTCTTGGCTTTGAGGAACACCAGCTCTGTGTTTGCCTCGCTGTCGAGGGAGAATCCGTTAAGACGGGGGGGGGGGGGGAAGCAAGGCCATGAGAAAAAAAAATACGTTAAACGGAGGCCGTTCATACGGCCGCTGGATTCAGCCAAGCGCCCGAAGACACGTCCTCCACGTTGCAAGCGGTCCTTTCGCTAAGGAAATAGGGGTTGTTTTTTCCCATTGTAGACCGTTATGTGTTGCAAATAATGCTTTGGTATAGTGGTCGAAGGCACCCAGGCTGGAAACTAGGAGACTGGGAGTTCTAGTACCTGCCTTAACCCTGAGGCCAACTGGGTGAGCCTGGCCCAGTCACCCTCTCTTGGCCCTAGGAAGGAGGCAAGGGTGTAGTGGTATAGTGGTCGAAGGCACCCAGGCCAGAAATTAGAAGACTGGGAGTTCTAGTACCTGCCTTAACCTTGAAGCCAACTGGGTGAGCCTGGGCCAGTCACCCTCTCTCGGTCTTAGGAAGGAGGCAAGGGTGTAGTGGTATAGTGGTTGAAGGCACCCAGGCTAGAAATTAGGAGACTGGGAGTTCTAGTACCTGCCTTAACCTTGAAGCCAACTGGGTGAGCCTGGCACAGTCACCCTCTCTCAGCCCTAGGAAGGAGGCAAGGGTATAGTGGTATAGTGGTCAAAGGCACCCAGGCCAGAAACTAGGAGACCGGGAATTCTAGTACCTGCCTTAACCTTGAAGCCGACTGAGTGAGCCTGGCCTAGTCACCCTCTCTCAGCCCTAGGAAGGAGGCAAGGGCATAGTGGTATAGAGGTCAAAGGCTTGTCGGAATGTCCCAAAAGGGGAACTGCACGCTCTTGGGACACCGCAACTCTCACAAATGTGAGTCAGTTGCCAAGTGTCTGAATCTTGATCACGTGACCCTGGGGATGTTTGAAAAATCTCATAAATCACTTTTTCCGAACGGTCTCTAAATGAACTGTTGTTAAGTCGACAACCACCTGTAATTCCAACATTAAATCAAGCCCACTCCTGGGGAGAATCTAAGACAGTAGCAAGCAGCCGCTCCAACATTAAATGTGTAATAATATTTAAATGAGCAGCCGCCCGAACCCCTGAAGATGCGACAACACTCCTTTCATCCAGAGCCTTCCGGCGTCTTGGCATGTCAAAACTCCCTCCACAAAAGACTCTTCTCTTTGCTATGCATAAATTTTCACAGTCAGGTAACTTCCGAGTCTCCTGCAAGGCAGACAAGCATAATAGAAATATTTTAAATAAGCAAACCGCTCTCTGCAGCAATGGAGATCCCGACGAGGCCGTGGAACACTTTGAACGCTCGGCTTTAACATTTCGAATAAATTATCTGCCGTGCAGATAATCCTGGACTCGCCAAAGTTCGCTCCAAGTTACAACGGCACTGGAAAAAAGGGAGCTCTGGCCGTTTTTCGCAGTTATAACCTTTGTAGCATCCCCCACGGTCACGTGATCAAAATTTGGAGGCTGGGCAACTGGCATGGACTTACGACGGTTGCAACTCCCCGGGGTCACGTGATGCCCTTTTGCGACCTTCCGACATCAAAGCGGATAGGGAAGCCAGATTCAGTTAACAACCGGGTTACTAACTTATCAGTGGCAGTGATTCATTTTACGACTATAGCAAGGAAGGTCGTAAAATGGAGTGAAGCTCGCTTAACAACTGTCTCGCTTAGCGGCAGAAATTTTGGGCTGGAGAACCATCTGCATTTAATTCAAAATAAATAAATAAATAAATAAATAAAGCTCTTTTTTTTTTTTGCAACTGCTGGCTGCCTTTCTTCTCTTCTGGAGAACAATTCTTTATCTCCAGGATTTGATTCGGTCCCCTTCCGCTTGCTGTCCCTCCTAAGGACTATTTACAGAACAATTTGATTTGCATATTGTAAGAAGAATCCAGCAATTTCCATCCAGGCATCCGCCCCTTCCTGCTATCAACTACCTAGCTAACATAAAAGAGCATTTTATTAAAAAAAAAAAAAAAAAACAGGCTGCCGGCAGCATTGCAAAAAGCATCAATATTTTAAACATCTCTTCCTGACGTGTCTTTTGAATAAATGCATAACGCCGATCATTATATCTCAGACGGGTTCTCTCCCAATGGGATATTTTTGGGGAAGATAAAAAGATGACGCTCATTTAAAAAGGAAAAACAGCAGGGAAGGCAAGTGGCATAGATAGATAGATAGATAGATAGATAGATAGATAGATAGATAGATAGATAGATAGATAGATAGATAGATAGATAGATAGATAGATAGATAGATAGAGATGATAGATGATTGATAGATGATAGATACACAATAGCTAGACAGCTAGATAGATGATAGCTAGATAGATGATAGATACATGATAGATAGATAGATAGATAGATAGATACATTATAGCTAGATATAGAAATGATAGATGATTGATAGATGATAGATACATGATAGATAGATAAATAGATATAGATAGATAGATAGATAGATATAGAGATGTTAGATGATTGATAGATGATAGATACATGATAGATAGATGATAGATATAGAGATGATATAGAGATCATAGATAGATAGATAGATGATAGATAGATAGATAGATAGATAGATAGATAGATGATTGATAGATGATAGATACATGATAGCTAGATAGCTAGATAGATGATAGATGATAGATGATAGATACATGATAGCTAGATAGCTAGATATAGAGATGATAGATGATTGATAGATGATAGATGATTGATAGATGATAGATAGATAGATAGATAGATAGATAGATAGATAGATAGATATAGAGATAATAGATGATAGATACGAGAGAGAGAGAGAGACAGAGAGAGACAGAGAGAGAGAAAATCTTTCCTTAGTTCCAGGTTGCTTCTCTCCTTGATGAGTTTCCATCCGTTGTTTCTTGTCCTGCCTTCAGGTGCTTTGGAGAACAGCTTCACTCCCTCTTCTTTACATATTTGGTAATTAATATCCTATGCTTGGAGGCCTGAAGCTCCCAAAAGATCCCTGATATTTACCCAATATTATTACTGCGAAGGGTCATGAGTGCAAAAAAAAAAATCAATACAAGAACGAGAAGCAGGAAAGGAGCAAATAAAAGAGTAATTATAGCTTTACCGAAATAGTATTCCCAACCTACAGTCCGTGGAATGGCTTTCCTTCTCTGGTCTACCTTGAAGGGCTGACCTCTTCCTAGCTCTTGCTTCCTTGACCTGGTTGGACTTGACAAAATCCTTGAGGACTGTCCAAAGAAGGAGCCACCTTCTTCCAAAATGGATTCTTTAAAGTCAAGTTTCTTTCAATGTTTTTAAAGAGTTTCTCCTCGGGTTTCTGGTGAGTTGTTTACGAGATAATCTACTAAGAGATTCATTTTCTCTCTTCGTGGTTTACGTCTCTGCTTCTTCCCATCCGTTCCCAGACTTTTCCCAGTCTCTTTCAGTGGCATGATTACAGCTTTTAGTATTATGCATAAGTGTTACTAATTTTATTTGCTTATATTATCATCCGTCGGGGGGGGGTGTCCAGTGATATACAAACACCAATGAGCAAATAAACATCCAGGGGGGGTGGGAGAAACATACATGCAATTAAAAAAAACAAAACAAAAACAAAAATCACAACGCAAGCAGAAACAGGAAAAGCTTAAGTCAAAGACAGCTTCGGCTCAATTTAATGTTATCTCTTTCCTAAGAAAATAAATAAATTCCACTTGTATGTTTTATTGCTTGAAAAGTTGCAGTGATGCATCCTATCCCAAGGGAGCTATGAACTCACAGGGACTGGGAGTTTCAAAACACATAGAGTGATTTGTCTCATCAATATTTTGCAGCCAACTCTGAGCTGTTTTTTTTTACTTTTTTGGGGGGGGGGGACATATCCCGGGAATTTTGCCCTAACGCGGCTAGCTTTGGAAACTGAAATGGTCCAACTCAGATCAGTTTGCATTTATCTCCTCCAAATTCCCTCAGTCCATGTTTTACAGCTGGAAGAAGTTCTTCTGGAATCAAATGTTCTAATTCCTTAAAAACTGGCTCTGTGCTTCGAAGACATGCCATTGACCCAATGATTTCCGTTTCTAGGTTCTTTACGAATAAAATCTGCCCCCCCCTTTTTGTCTCTTGTTCCAGTCTGGGCTGAGAGCTCAGCTGTCACGGTTCCGACAGATGAAACTCTTCAAAAGAACTTCAAGGCATTGTTTACCTTAAAGAATCTTTTATTCGAGTAGCACAATATCGGCACTTACATAATCGAAGCCAAAAACTGGATTCCCCTTTCCTGGACACATAGTATCAAAGCACAATTCCCTCCTCCAATTAACATTCATAAATCACATTCCCCAATTAGCTTGAAGCTCCGGCTTCCTCTCCAGCTCTCCAGCCCACCAATTCTTTATCAGCTCTGGGCTCAATAACCTTGATTCTCACACTAAGTTTAGTGTTGTTATGTCTAGCTGGACCCTCATTCACATCCCCCGCTCCCAACATCCTCTAACTCTAAAAGCAAAAGGGAAAAAGATGGCTACACTTCCATCTGTTGTCAATGCAAAAAACATCCGATGTTAGCAGCGTTGACATCAGCTCTGACCAAAGGAACTTTACCATTTCTGCCCTTCTTGAGTGGTTCTCAAACGATTGACCATTCGTTTAGGGACTGTTCCAGATTACAACGCATTCAAAAAAGCGTGACTTACGGCCATTTGTCACACTTGCAGCCCTTGCAGCACCCGCCCATGGGTCACGAGATCAAGATTCAGAGGCTTGGCAACTGGCATGGACTTATGACGGTTGCAGTGTCTCCCAGGGTCAGGTGATCCACTTTTGCAACCTTCTGACAAGCAAAGTCAACGGGGAATCCGCACTCACTTAACAACCTTGTTGCTCACATAATGACTGCAAGGATGCACTTCACGCCTGTGGCCCGAGAAGTCGTAAAACGGGACAAAACGCCTGTAACAATTGTTTCACCTAGCAACAGAAAGATTAAGCCCCCTTGTGGTCGTACGTCAAGGACTGCCTGTAAAGGAAAAAATGAACTTTTTTCTTAGGGCAGATCTACGGTTACAGTAACACACATTAAAACAAAATGGAGTGGTCTAGCATTCCCATATGAACGAAAATCTAGCAAGCACTCAGCCGTGATATTAAGAGATGTTCATTTTCTTGAGCTGAATGCCTCAAATAGATTCTGAAAAAAACAAGGAAAAGGGCACTGCTCTAAAATGCAATATATATATACTCCCGGGAAAGTAGATTGGCCTGGAGGAATTCAGTTAATTATTGTTTGTTAGGGAGATGAGGTGGAGGTGCTGCTCTCCGTGTAGTTAATGCTCAGCAGACTTCCAGACAGTAAGGAAAAATAAACAGCACAGCACCAGAGAGGCAGCAAATTTAACCAGAATAAATAAATCAATCAGAATATAGCTGGAAGGGACCTTGGAGGTCTTCTAGTCCAACCCCCTACTCAAGCAGGAGACCCTAGACCAGGGGGAGGCAACCATGGCTCTTTTATGTCTCCTGGACTTCAACTCCCAGAATTCCTGAGCCAGCAGGGGGAACTATGGCCCCCTCATGACTCGTGGACTTCAACTCCAAGAATTCCTGAGCCAGCATGGGGGAACTATGGCCCCTTCATGACTCATGGACTTCAACTCCCAGAATTCCTGAGCCAGCATGGAGGAACTATGGCCCCCTCATGACTCGTGGACTCCAACTCCCAGAATTCCTCAGCCAGCATGGGGGAACTATGGCCCCTTCATGACTGGTGGACTTCAACTCCCAGAATTCCTGAGCCAGCATGGGGGAACTATGGCCCCCTCATGACTCCTAGACTTCAACTCCCAGAATTCCTGAGCCAGCCTGGCTCAGCTTGGAAACCTCACCCTTTCCCTTCAACATGGCTGGCTCAGGAATTCTGGGAGTTGAAGTCCACAAGTCATAAAAGAGCCAAGGTTGCCTACCCCTGCCCTATACCCTTTCAGATAAATAGCTGTCCAGTCTCTTCTTAAAAACCTCCAGTGATGGAGCACCCACAACTTCTGGTGGCAAGTGGTTCCACTGGTTAATTATCCTCGTTAAGTTTCTCCTTAGTTCCAGGTTGCTTCTCTCCTTGATTAGTTTCCATCCTGTTTTTCTTGTCCTGCCTTCAGGGGCTTTGGAGGATAAGCTGAGCCCCTCCTCTTCTTTGTGGCAGCCCTTCAAATATTGGAAGCCTGCCAGTTAAGAACCATTTAAAAAAATAAAATTGCTCATCTGGAATTATTCCTGTTAATGCTTCCAAGTTCACCGGGAGGGAAAAAAGGGCGACTCTTATAGAGCAAAAAATAACCACCCTGGAATGTTTCCAGTCTAAATTGATCAATTGTCTTTTAAACATCTCACAAAATTCCCATCAGCTCTGGATGCTGGTGGCCACCTTGGCAGAACGCCTCTGTATAATTGAAATACAGGTGTCGCCCGGAGATGAATTCCTCTCGAATAATCAGTTATTTTTTCATCCCATTAGCTAATTAAAGAATTGTGGAGCTAAAGTCTCAGCAGAGGTGCTATTTGATGTATGAAAAGGAAGTGGGGATAGTGTAAATGAAAGCAACTGCTCACAGCTGGAAGGAATTCCATCGTCCCTTTTCCACTTTCCATTATCCTCAAATAGGGCAACTAAAGAACCACTAAAATAATTATGTTTTAGCTCTGAACTCTAGGGATGAAAATGGGATCCAAATCTTCATTGTTCTGTATCAGGGGTCTTCCAACTTGGCCCTTTGATGACTTGTGGACTTCAGCTCCCAGAATTCCTCAACCAGCCTCCATTTTGTTTGTTAGATTTAAGACAGGGGTCTTTCAACTTGGCCCTTTGATGACTTGTGGACTTCAATTCCCAGAATTCCTCAGCCAGCCTTCATTTTGTTTATTAGATTTAAGACAGGGGTCTTTCAACTTGGCCCTTTGATGACTTGTGGACTTCAATTCCCAGAATTCCTCAGCCAGGCACACATGCCTGGCTGAGGAATTCTGGGAGCTGAAATCCACAAGTCATCAAAGGGCCAAGTTGGAAGACCCCTGCTCTAATGCATATTGCATTATTCTTGCTTTTGTGTTATAGGTGGCCAGAATGTCTGCTTAAAACAGGGATCTTCAAACTTGGCCCTTTGAGGACTTGTGGACTTCAACTCCCAGAATTCCTGAAGACAAGACAAGAAACGATGGATGAAAACTAATCAAGGAGAGAACCAACCTAAAAATAAAGAGGAATTTGCTGACAGTGAAAACAATTAATCAATGGGATGGCTTCTGGTTATTCCATCACTGAAGATTTTAAAGAGGAGTTTCCATCTGTTGCTTCTTGTCCTGCCTTCAGGTGCTTTGGAGAATAGCTTGACTCCCTCTTCTCTGGGGGAGCCCCTGAGATACTGGAACGCTGCTATCATGTCCCCCCTCGTCCTTCTCTTCATTAAACTAGACATACCCAATTCCAGCAACCATTCCTTGTATGTTTCAGCCTCCAGTCCCCCAATCATCTTTGTTGCTCTTCTCTGTACTCTTTCTAGAGTCTCAGCATCTTTTTTACATCATGGGGACCAAAACTGGATGCAGGATTCCAAGTGTGGCCTTACCAAGGCCTTGTAAAGTGGTATTAACGCTTCACATGATCTTGATTCTATCCCTCTGTTAATGCAGACCAGCACTGTGTTGGCCTTTTTGGCAGCTGCAGCACACGGCTGGTTCCTATTTAAGGGATTGTCTACTAGGACTCCGAGATCCCTCTCACAGTTGCTACTACTGAGTAAGGTACCACCTATACTATATCTGTTATTTCTGGTTCTCTTGAGATCTGGGTTCAAGTCCTTCGGCTGAAGCCTTGAAAGTGTTCCAAGGTGGCTTTTTCTCTTTATTGTTCCAAGAGGATCACTCAGAATGGGTGCCCTAATTCTGACATTTGCATTTCCAAACACATCAATCCCTCGGAAAGTTTTGTTCAAGACAAATAACGTGGACCTTTTATCTTAGTGCCTGTCTTCTTTTTTAAAAAAAAAAAAAAAACACACAGAAAAACACTCATATTTTTAATAAAAGTCACGGCTTGGCAGGCAGATAAATCATTTTTGTCACTGTTGTGGTAGCATAGAAATTGTAAAATTAACCATGATTGTTCCTATCAAATTAAATGACTGGACCAATCTATAATTTAAAAATTACTTCCCTTGCTGAAAAGGCTATAATTATGCTACAGGGAGCAAGTTAAATCATATTTTTAAGCGTGCCTTGCCTTAACTGACACATGAGTTAGAAAATATCAAGTCACTTTCCTAACTACGCTTGACCTTGAGGTTTGAAGAGGTATCTTTCATTAGCTCAGGTTTTTTTTAACTAAGATGCGGGTTTGGAGAACGTCTGAATGGAGAGCGTTTAAGCAGCTAGGTCATCATGGAAAACAGAAAAAAAAATCAGAGCAGAGTGGTCCTGGTTAGTAATGGGATAAGACACCACCAGGAAATCTCAATGCTGTGGGTAGACTGGGAAATAAAAAAAACAACAGCTAACAAACCAGGTTTCTACTATTGTCAAAAAACATGCATGGGATATACAGCCATTAAGCTTAACTCAAGGGAAGATGTATTTAACCATTCAGGGCACGTTACTGAATTCATCCCACTTTCTAAATTGATAAAAACTTTCTGTCTCTTCGCAAAACAGAGCCAATAATAAGCCACACTTCGATAAAAAAAAATACCCCACGGCTATTTCCGATTATGTTCTCAACCATCATACAACACCAGATGCATTTTTGGTACATAGTAAATAGGAAAGAAGTCTCACTTGCCTTGCACCCCTGGGGGGAGGAGGGGGGGGGAAGAAGAAGAAGAAGAAGAAGAAGAGGAAGAGGAAGAGGAAGAGGAAGGAGGAGGGAGGAAGGAGGAGGAGGAGAGGAGGAGGAGGAGAAGAAGAAGGAGGAGGAGCAGGAGGAGAGGAACAGGAGCAGGAGGAGCAGGAGAAGAAGAAGGAGGAGGGAGGAGGAGGAGGAGGAGAGGAGGAGGAGCAGGCGCAGGAGGAACAGAAGAAGGAGGAGGAGGAGAAGAAGGAGGAGGACAGGAGGAGAAGGAGAAGAAGGAGGAGGAGGAGGAGGAGGAGGAGGAGGAGGAGGAGGAGGAGGAGGAGGAGGAGGAGACTTTATCGATTAAGTCAATTGGCCATATCAAATATATGAAACCAACACAACCATCCAAATAGATAACAAAGAAATCAAAACTTCATAATAAACCATCAGCCACACCGTTAAGCCCAACACGACCCAGGCATTCCGTCCCCTTGGGTATGGCCTTTGAAGTGATGAATGCACTCTTAGCGGTGATACTTTTTTTTTTGACGGATTCTACCATTCCCAACCGGGACTGCACATTGTATTAACTCCTGGTCTACAAGGCGCTTTTCCTACAGCAATCAACCCTGCCCTTCTCCACCCCTGTTTCAGTGAACCATCTGCCCTTTGCTGAAGCTTCTAGAGGTCTCCCATCTGCCCAGCCAAGTTTTACAAGTCTCCAGAGGTACATTTGGGGGGGGGGGGTTATTGCTCTCTAGATCATCGCTTGTTGGTTCCCTTTCTCTGAAAGAGCATCAGTTAACCAGTTTTGAAAGGTAAACCTCACAATGTCCGGGGATGTCATTTTTGGACCGCTGCTGCTTTCTTCGCGATCCCCCCAAAAAGGGCTGTTAGGACAGATAAGAAATATGAATGGAATGGGAAGACAGCTTGATTTCTGCTGTAGATCCCGTCTTATGGAAGATTTGCGGCAACGGGGAAGAGGAGAAGAAAGGAGAGGGAAAATATTTATGGGAGACACGATGAAGACAGAGAAGTGGTTTGCAACTGAAAGCAGCCATTGTGTACAGATCTTCCCAGGCTTTTCCGCAAATGCGTATTTTTGAGAATATAGGCAAAACGCTTCCCAACCGTCTCAGGGATTTAAAGCAGCTGATTGATTTAACTTCTCTTTTAAAGGGATTTAAAAGGCAAATAAATCTGACCGTGGAGGTATCTCAGCTGTTTCTGCTAGCGTGATGGTAGGCTTGTATACTAAGGTGACCAACTTTTTTACAATGAAAAGGAGGATGCAAATAAATTGAAGAAAAAAATATCGTAAATAAAAGAACCATTTTATTCATTGCAACAATAATACAGACAACTTGCACGTGCAAAGTTTGCCGGCCGGGTGTTTTGGCGCGCTCAGCAGCAATTCCTATTGGCTTTCAAAAGCCAATAGGGGGAGTAGCACAGCTCATGCAAAAGTTGAAAAAAAAAAACCATCAAAAAAAGGTGCCAGAACGCCGTTCTGAGCGTTCTGTGAGGGGAAAAAAAAGCCCTGCAGATTAGTCTTCAAATATCGAAAAGGAGGACATGAAGGAGGACACTTTTTGAGGGAGGACAGAACTTACAAAAGGAGGACTGTCCTCCCTAAAGGAGGACGATTGGTCACCTTATTGTATACCGTAGGTCTGAAAGGAAAATAGGGAGCTAGACTGTCCATCTTCTTATCCTGGAATATGTCAATATGGTGAATTCTGTATTATTGTTGAAAAACTGGCCACCTCCATGAAATTACCTAGGGCGCAGCTTAACTCAGAAGAGACATTAAATAGGAGCCAGCCGTGTGCTGCAGCTGCCAAAAAGGGCAACACAGTGCTGGGCTGCATGAACAGAGGGATAGAATCAAGATCACGTGAACTGTTAATACCACTTTACAAGGCCTTGGTAAGGCCACACTTGGAATACAGCATCCAGTTTTGGTCACGACGTAAAAAAGATGTTGAGACTCTAGAAAGAGTGCAGAGAAGAGCAACAAAGAGGATTAGGGGACTGGAGGCTAAAACATATAAGGAACAGTTGCTGGAATTGGGTATGTCTAGTTTAATGAGAAGGACGAGGGGAGACAGGATAGCAGTGGTCCAATATATTAGGGGCTGCCCCAAAGAAGAGGGAGTCAAGCTATTCTCCAAAGCACCTGAAGGCAGAACAAGAAGCAACGGATGGAAACTAACCAAGAAGAGAAGCAACCTAGAACTAAGAAGAAACTTCCTGACAGTGAGAACAATCAACCAGTGGAACAACCTGCCTCCAGAAGCGGCGAATGCTCCAACAATGGAAGTTTTTAAGAAGAGATTGGACAGCCCTTTGTCTGCAATGGTACAGGCTTTCCTGCTGGAGCAGGGGGTTGGACTTGATGACCTCCAAGGTCCCTTCTAACTTTATTATTGTTGTTGTTGTTGTTGTTGTTAATTAATTAAGAGATAGTGCCAAGGCCGAAAAAGAAAAACGAAGTACACAACCGCAACCACCATTTACGGGTTTATCAAATAAACGTACTCTAAATCCACCGAGAAAGAAGAGATTCAAAAGTTTCAAAGAGATCCCAGCTTAATTAGCACCCTTGTAAAGGAGAGCTGGAGGGTTGCCAGATCTGGTGCCCTGGTTCTCTTAATGTAATCCTTAATTTGGTATTTCTCAAGCTCAGCGATTTTAAGATGTGTGAACTTCAGCTTTCTAGAATTCCCCAGCCAGTTGCTGAAACGGAGAAACACAGCCTTAGTTCTTGGCATTAAAGTCTGTATGAATTTGGCTTCTTTCACCGTGCTTGACAGCTGCCAAATATGGGGGCCTTTCAGGTTGATGGACCTCTGATGTCAGATGTTCTTGTTGGCTATTTCCCTAGGGGGGGGGGGAATCTGAATGTCTGATAAACTCTTTGCCATCAATCAAGCTAGCTCCATTTAGCTTTCCTGTCTGTACGGTATTTCTTTAGGGATATATATATATATATATATATGTATGTATGTATGTATGTATGTATGTATGTATGTATATATATATATATATATGTGTATATATATATATATATATTTATATGTGTATATATATATATATATATATATATATATATATATATATATATATATATATATATATATATATTCTGAGGTTTTCGCGGGTGTTTGTATGTAGGTCTTTGGTTATTCGGGTTTTCTCCCGCGTCAAATTGGAAGTGTCTTGGCGACGTTTCAACGAAGTCTCATTCGTCATCTTCAGGCTGGTGTTTTCGGCTTCGTGCTTCTAGGAGCACGAAGCCGAAAACACCAGCCTGAAGATGATGAATGGGACTTCGTCAAAACGTCGCCAAGACACTTCCAATTTGACGCGGGAGAAAACCCGAATAACCAAAGACCTACATACACACACACACACACACACACACACACATATTCTTTCTGCCTTGGCTCAGAAATACCTCTTAAATAGAGGTGCTTTCTTAATACTTTATCTTATCTGATATCCAAATGCTGTTTAAAAAAAGAGGCCAATTTGCTTTAGAGGCTAAGCCAAAAACTGGGTGACTGGGAGTTCTAGTTCTGCGTTAGATACAGCTGAATAACTTTGAGCCAGTCATTCTCTCTCAGCCCTTAGCAGGAAGGAATAACCTTGGATAACCTTGACAAGAAAACGGTAGGGACTACCGCTGCCAGAGGTCAAGATTAATTCTAAGGCACCCCCCCCCCCACAAAAAAGCTCTAAAACCTCAACCGTGCCAGCCTGTCCCGAAAGAGGATACAGCCTTAGGCGAATGAATTTGAGTGAGACTGAAATCTTTAGGAA
Source organism: Crotalus adamanteus (assembly GCA_039797435.1). Classification (NCBI taxonomy): domain Eukaryota; kingdom Metazoa; phylum Chordata; class Lepidosauria; order Squamata; family Viperidae; genus Crotalus; species Crotalus adamanteus. Next base: position 2,310,923 of record CM077921.1, on the reverse strand, counting down.
ACACTAAAATGTAGAAAAAACAAAACAAAAACATATTTATGTATGTTACTTATATATAAGGCTGTAGGTCTATGTTGTACATTGTATGTTTAAATGTGTGTTATGTATGTGTACACTTCGAGAGCAAGCAACTAAATTTCCTTTTTAACAGGTGCCATTGCCAAAAATGACAATAAAGGTTATCTATCTATCTATCTATCTATCTATCTATCTATCTATCTATCTATCTATCTATCTATCTATCCACCCTTCCACCTATCTATCTATCTGTCTGTCTGTCTGTCTGTCTGTCTGTCTATCCACCTATTCTATCTATCTATCTATCTATCTATCTATCTATCTATCTATCTATCTATCTATCTATCTATCTATCTATCCACCCTTCCATCTATCTATCTGTCTGTCTGTCTGCCTGTCTGTCTATCCACCCTTCCACCCTTCCACCTATTCTATCTATCTATCTATCCATCCATCCATCCATCCATCCATCCATCCATCCATCCATCCATCCATCCATCCATCCATCTATCTATCTATCTATCTATCTATCTATCTATCTATCTATCTATCTATCTATCTATCTATCTACAACAAGTTCTAAATGATTTGAGGCCTGCTCACAATTCTTTATTGCGTCTGGACTTAAGAAAAGGTGGATTGTTCTAAGTCGAACCAATGGAATTATGGAGAATATCAAAATTATAATGGAATATAGTATTATGGTTTAATTAGGCTTCCTTAGTTATCCTCCTCCTCCTCCTCCTCCCATAAGGCCATTGAACCAAATGCATACTGCCCTATTTGAACTACTTATTCCCAAAGACCATCATCAAGCATTTACAGACTCTAATGCAAGCCTAACGTCTGGTGCAGGGTGGGAAAAATGAGGCCCTCGGTGTAAAAACTCAGGCTAGCTGGTAAGGCTTTCCCTGTAGGAAACCCCGTTTATTCGATCCATGTGTAGCAAACGTTTCTTGCATAACGGTGGACTCTCCTCACATGCGCCCCGACTTGCCAAAGGCTCATATACGCTGTCCAGAGGATAAAAGGAAGGGACAAACAACGAAGTCGCATCATCTGCCGCAATAATCAAACACTGTAATTAAACAGTGAAAGAAAGAATCTGTTCGACCTTTTCATTTCGCCTGATTTGTTTTGCTGCTTTCAATTTATAGGGCTGCCCAACTTAACCTTGTGACTCATTAGGATCAGATCACCAGTTAGTTATAAATTGGCAGCTAGGGCGGAACAAAACCATTATAAGCATCACCCGTGTTTTATAGCATTGTTTGTTTGTTTCAAGATTGGATTAGTTGAAGACTGGAGATGTTTGTAAACCTTGAAGGAGGGGGGGGAGAGACTAGGTTGTAATCATCTGTCTGTCTGTCTGTCTGCCTGTCTGCCTGCCTGCCTGCCTGCCTATCTATCTATCTATCTATCTATCTATCTATCTATCTATCTATCTATCTATCTATCTATCTATCTATCATCTATCTATCTATCATCTATCTATCTATCTATCTATCTATCTATCTATCTATCTAACTATCTATCTATCTATATCATCTATCTATCTATCATCTATCTATCTATCTATCTATCATCTATCATCTATCTATCTATCTATCTATCTATCATCTATCTATCTATCTATCATCTATCTATCTATCATCTATCTATCTATCTATCTATCTATATCATCTATCTATCTATCATCTATCTATCTATCTATCATCTATCTATCTATCATCTATCTATCATCTATCTATCCATTTCTGCACAATCTAATTTTTTCTTAATTAGTTCTTCCATTGGTGAGTTTTCATTTTTCCAATACTGGGCAAATACAATTCTTGCTGCAGTTAATACATGTAAAATTAAAAACACACAATATTTACCTATCATCTTCTATCTATCTGTCTGTTTGTCTGTCCGTCCATTTGTATCTATCTATCATCTATCTAACTAATCTATATCTATTATATATCTATCATGCATCCATCCATCCATCTATCCATCCATCATCTATCATTTGTCTAACATATCTATCTATCATCCATTATCTATCTGCCTGCCTGCCTGCCTGCCTGCTTATCTATCTATCTATCTATCTATCTATCTATCTATCTATCTATCTATCTATCTATCTATCTATCTATCTATCATCTATCTATCTAACTAACTGTCTATCTATCTATATCATCTATCTATCTATCATCTATCTATCTATCTATCTATCATCTATCTATCTACCTATCTAACTATCTATCTATCTAACTATCTATCTATCATCTATCTATCATCTATCTATCTATCATCTATCTATCTATCTATCTATCTATCTATCATCTATCTATCATCTATCTATCTATCTATCATCTATCTATCTATCTATCTATATCATCTATCTATCTATCTATTATCTATCTATCTATCTATCTATCTATCTATCTATCTATCATCTATCTACAGTATCTATCATCTATCTATCCATTTCTGCACAATCTAATTTTTTCTTAATTAGTTCTTCCATTGGTAAGTTTTCATTTTTCCAATACTGGGCAAATACAATTCTTGCTGCAGTTAATGCATGTAAAATTAAAAACACACAATATTTACCTATCATCTTCTATCTATCTGTCTGTTTGTCTGTCCGTCCCTTTGTCTCTATCTATCTATCTATCATCTATCTAACTAATCTATATCTATTATATATCTATCACCCATCCATCCATCCATCTATCCATCCATCATCTATCATTTGTCTAACATATCTATCTATCATCCATTATCTATCTGCCTGCCTGCCTGCTTATCTATCTATCTATCTATCTATCTATCTATCTATCTATCTATCTATCTATCTATCTATCTATCTACCTATCTATCTATCAAGCAGAAGAACCTACACCATTTTAGACAAATAGCTAACTAATCTCTCGAAAACTTCCAATGATGGAACACTCACAACTTCTGAAGGCATTAATTGTCCTGTCAATTTCTCCTTATAATTAAGGTACTTCTCTCCTTGATTAGTTTCCATCCATTGCTGCTTGTCCTGCCTTAAAATACTTTGGAGAATAGTATGGCATATTCTTTATGGCAGCCCCTCAAATATTGGAACACTGCTATCATGCCACCCCTAGTCCTTCTTTTCTACCAATCAGAGTAGAGTTGGAAGGGACCTTGGAGGTCTTCTAGTCCAGCCCCCTGCTCAAGCAGGAGACCCTAGACCATCTCAGACAGGTGGCTGTCCAGTCTCTTCTTAAAAACCTCCACTGATGAAGCACCCACAATGTCTGAAGGCAAAGCTGTTCCACTGGTTAATTGTCCTCACTGTTGGGAAGTTTCTCCTTCATTCCAGGTTGCTTCTCTCCTTGATTAGGTTCCATCCATGGTTTCTTGTCCTGCTCTCAGGTGCTTTGGAATATAAGTTGATCCCTTCCTCTTTGTGGTCTTTTCATTAGACTAGACATACCCAATTCTTGCAACTGTTCTTCATATTGTTTCCAACAGCAGCTTTAAGCTGCTGTATGCTCTACGATGGAATCTAGAATTCAGGGGGGTGTGATATTAAGGAGACTACACTGATGTTAAATTTAATTACAGCCGCAAGGTTGTTAGTAGGGCAATGTTGGAAGAAGGAATCTTTGCCTACTTTGCAAGAGTGGTTTCTTAAAGTTTCTTATTTGGCGGAAATGGCAAAGATTTCAGCTTTCTTGAAGGATCAATCGCAAGAGAAGTATGTTGTGGTATGGAAAAAATGGATAGATTTTATACAATATAAGTTAGATATAAAAAAATATTATCTAGTTTTTTAACAATTTATATTCAAAATGGAATATTTTGGTTTTTTTTCTTTCTTTTTTTGTTCTTTTTTTCCTTTTTACATTCTTTTTTTTAAACATTTATCTTTTGTATTCATGTTTTTTTATATATATACTATTGTTAATCATTTTATAATTTTTCTAATTAATGTATTTAGATTTTTAACTAATGTTAGATTTATTTATGGTTTATATCTTTTTTTAAGATTCTTCGATGAAATTCTAATTAAGCCTATATCCAGCTCTGGGAAGGTCGGGGGAGGGAATGGGAGGGTTGGGGAGGTTGGGGGGAAGATTGTTTTGTTTTTGTAAAATGTCAAAAATTCAATAAAAATTATCTTTGAAAAAAAAGAATTCAGGGGGGTGGGCGGTGGAAATGTTTTTTCTGGGTCTTCAAAACTGTTTCCCTTTCTTATCAACTAATGAGGGAGGAGGGGAAAACAACTCACAGTGGTATAAAGCCCAATTAGGCATGCTGCAGGCTGAGTATTCAGAACTGTTCTGCTGTTCTCTCGAGTTTCCTTTATCAGTAGTTTCAACAAACAGGGGGGAAAGAAACGGAACGCTGTTTTGTACCGAATTTCAGTCCAATCCCCAGAAGCCGTAAATACACACACTGCAGGACAGAAAGTCTTTATTTACTTCCCATTGTTAACTTAGTGCAGAATTGCACACCACGTATCCACAGCGCAACACTGCGCATCTGACGAACATGTTGCATTGTGGAGAACATGACCTACTCCAAAGAAAATTTTAAAAGGCAAGGAAAATTCCCTGGCAGAACAAATAGTACTTTATGAGCTCGCAACAAAGATGATCAGGGGACTGGAGGCTAAAAGATACAAGGAACGGTTGCTGGAATTGGGTATGTCTAGTTTAATGAAGGGAAGGACGAGGGGGGACATGATAGCAGTGTTCCAGTATCTCAGGGGCTGCCCCAAAGAAGAGGGAGTCAAGCTCTTCTCCAAAGCCCCTGAAGGCAGGACAAGAATCAACGGATGGAAACTCATCAAGGAGAGAAGCAACCTAGAACTAAGGAGAAACTTCCTGACAGTGAGAACAATTAACCAGTGGAACCACCTGCCTCCAGAAGCGGTGAATACTCCAACACTGGAAGTTTTTAAGAAGAGACTGGACAGCCATTTGTCTGAAATTATATATAGGCTTTCCTGCCTGAGCAGGGGGTTGGACTAGATGACCTCCAAGGTCCCTTCTGACTATTATTAACAACCTGCCTCCAGAAGTTGTGAATGCTCCAACACGGGAAGTTTTTAAGAAGAACTGGACAGCCATTTGTCTGGAATGGTCTAGGGCAGTGGTTCTCAACCTGTGGGTTGGGACCCCATTTGGGGTCGAATGACCATTTCACGGGGGTCGCCAAACCACGCTGTCTGCCATTTTTTTCCCTTTTCCCTAGCTGTCCTACTCCCTCTTATTGGTGGCCACACCCACTTGGGGGTCACCACAACATGGGGAACTGTATTATGGGGTCACGGCATTAGAAAGATTGAGAACCACTGGTCTAGGGTTTCCTGCCTGAGCAGGGGGTTGGACTAGATGACCTCCAAGGTCCCTTCCAACATTATTATTATTATTATTATTATTATTAACAACCTGCCTCCAGAAGTTGTGAATGCTCCAACACGGGAAGTTTTAAAGAAGAGACTGGATAGCCATTTGTCTGGAATGGTCTAGGGTTTCCTGCCTGAGCAGGGGGTTGGACTAGATGACCTCCAAGGTCCCTTCCAACTTTATTATTACCTCCCCTGTTTTACCAGCAAGTCAAAGCAACAAAAACCTCACAAAAGCTAAGGAATGTATGAGCAGATGAGATGGAGAGAAACCCCAAGCAATGGGACCAGAATATTTCAGGAACTCTTCCTGCATGAAAAGGGTCAGAGGTGGCACTACGGTCATAATAATTTATTTATCAGCAAAAAAGGGGGGGGGAATTACAAAGGTGCTTTTTCAAAAGGCAACCCGGCTTTGTTTTTTTGCTTGAAGACCTTTCGCTTCCCATCTAAGAAGCTTCTTCGGTTCTGACTGAATGATGGAAGATGGAAGGATTTATATTTCTTGCAGTCCTCTGATCATTAGGAGTCTTCCTGAGAGTCACTGAGATAAACCTGGAGGTTTGTCTGTGTCTTCAGGGTCCCCTCAGTGCTGCAAATGGGTGTGGAGCCTTCTTGGAGCTGCTGAAAGGACTGTGTTGTAGATTGGAGATGGGTGGTGTCGTATCCCTCCCCCTCTGTGGAGGGAGGGCTGTTCAGTTTGGACCTAGATGGCTTCTTGGACCCCTCTTTCAAACCAGCGGTCCTCTCTGTCCAAAATGTGGACTGTGCGGTCTTCAAAAAAAAAAAAATGTCCTTTGTCTTTCAAATGCAGACGGACTGCTGAATTTTGTCCCGATGGGTTTGCTCTCCTACAATTGTTTGTGAAGTGGTTGTTTTACATGTCTCATTGCACTGTACTCCATATATCACAATGCTCCGTGTTTTATCCTTGGCGTGGACAAGCTTCGGCCTTAGTTTATTTTCTGGGCAGTATATTTTCTGATTGTGAAAAAGATGTAGAGACAGTGGAAAGAGTGCAGAAAAAAGCAATAAAGATGATCAGGAGACTAGAGAGTAAAACATATGAAGAACGGTTGCTGGAATTGGGTATGTCTAGTTTAACAAAGAGAAGGATGAGAGGAGACATGATAGCAGTTTTCTAGTATCTCAGGGGCTGCCCCAAAGAAGAGGGAGTCAAGCTCTTCTCCAAAGCACCTGAAGGCAGAACAAGAAGCAACGGATGGAAACTAATCAAGGAGAGAAGCAACCTGGAACTAAGGAGAAATTTCCTGACTGTGAGAACAATTAACTTGACAACTATTTGCATGCTGAAAGATTCCCAGGTTTGTGTAACAAACAAAGGTTTGATCATGAAACCAAGCCAGACACTCCAGATGGTGAAATTAAGTCCATCCTCGAAAATATTTCCAACAACAGAGCTCCAAGTATTGTTTTACACAGTAGAAGGATGTTTATTTAAACAAATTGCGAGCCAATTTACAAAAGGCTACACACTGATAGAACAATAGCTGACTTTCCATCATCCTTCGCTGAGTTATCAGGGTGGCTACAGAGAATTTGGACACCGTACAGGCAGAGCGAAAGAGATAAGGAAAGATACATTAATACATGAATAAAGCTATTGTTTTCCAAAGAGCTGATGAAAAATTTCTTAGCTGCTCTTGTAAAGGAAGAAAGTAGGGTTAACAGCCCTCCAGCTAAGCTGCAGGCATTCGTGAAATACCAGCAAACCTGTTTAAGCTTTACAGGATAATGCAGTTCAAGGGCCACGTACGGTCTGCAAGTAGATAGGAAAAGAAAAAAGAACAGTGGTGAAGGGACTGGAAAAAAATAGTTGCAAAAGTTGGACCTTAAAAAAGAAAGACAGGAAGAAAATCCACGCGTGCTGGAGAAGGCTCCTGCATATTCCTTGGACACCAAAGGTAGCTAAGAAGCAAATCCTGGAGGACATAACACCAGATATGTCACTGGAAAGCAAAATCAGAAAACTGAGTCTTGCTTATTTTGGCCATGTTACGTGGGGGAATAGCAATAGCAATAGCACTTAGACTTATATACTGCTCCGTAATGCTTTACAGCACACCCTCTGAGTTGTTTACAAATATTAGCATCTTGCTCCAAACAATTAGTAGCAACTGTGAGAGGGATCTCGGAGGCCTAGTGGACAATCCCTTAAATAGGAGCCAGCCGTGTGCTGCAGCTGCCAAAAAAGCCAACACAGTGCTAGGCTGCATGAACAGAGGGATAGAATCAAGATCAGGTGAAGTGTTAATACCACTTTACAAGGCCTTGGTAAGGCCACACTTGGAATCCTGCATCCAGTTTTGGTCACCACGATGTAAAAAAGAGGTTGAGACTCTAGAAAGAGTACAGAGAAGAGCAACAAAGAGGATCAGGGGACTGGAAGCTAAAGCATATAAGGAACAGTTGCTGGAATTGGGTATGTCTACTTTAATGAAGAGAAGGACGAGGGGGGACAGGATAGCAGTGTTCCAGTATCTCAGGGGCTGCCCCAAAGAAGAGGGAGTCAAGCTATTCTCCAAAGCACCTGAACACAAGACAAGAAGCAACAGATGGAAACCGATCAAGGAGAGAAGCAACCTAGAACTAAGGAGAAATTTCCTGACAGTGAGAACAATTAATCAGTGGAACTGCTTGCCTCCAGAAGTGGTGAATGCTCCAACACTGGAAGTTTTTAAGAAGAGACTGGACAGCCATTTGTCTGAAATGGTACAGGCTTTCCTGCTGGAGCACGGGGCTGGACTAGATGACCTCCCAGGTCTCTTCCAGCTCTGAAGGTCCCAAAGAATTAGAAGCGACTGAATGACTGAATAACAGCCACAGCTCTGAATAACTTAGCTACTGTAAATATAGCAACACATAAATAAATAAATAAATGGATAAACTACCCAACTATTTATGCATTGCGTTGTGTGCATATTTTATTGTGAAGCCGCAAAAATCTCTCTTTCTCTGCTAAAAACTATTTTTAGTCCAGAATGCATTATACATTAATATACCTCTCCTCATTAAGAAGAGATATGGTCATGGTACACAAAAGTACACTATGTATTTGTTGTGAAAAGCACACACAGCCCTTAATAGGTGACTGTCAAGATAAAATTGTAAAATATTTACCTTTTTTTTCCCTATTTTCTGTTTTTCATGGGATTCCAATAAAGCAGGTAAATTTAATGAGAAAGGGCTGCGTTGTTGTGGCTTCCTGTTTGCTTGCAGTTCCTGTATTGTAAAAGAAAGAAAAGGTTAGTGAATCACAGATATTATCCACACGATGTGCTATACAGTAAGGACCTTTATTTCCCATTGAATTAAAAACAGAGGAACCTTATTAGGATACTTGCTAAAATCCAAAATAAAGTCCATCAGCTCTCTAGTATTGGACACGTATCACGTTAGATGTGTCTAATGAAATGCTTCAAACAATAGGAGTGATATTCTTTATAGGGATATTCTTCTCTTTCATTTTTTTATTCAATCAGAAGAGAATTTCAAGAACAGAACAGAACAGAATAGAATGGAATAGAATGGAATGGAATAATAGAATAGAAAAAATGGAATGGAATAGAATAGGAGTAGAATAGAATAGAATAGAATAGAATAGAATAGAATAGAATAGAATAGAATAGAATAGAATAGAATAGAATAGAATAGAATAGAATAGAAATAGAATGAAATAGAATAGAATAGAATAGAAATAGAAATAGAAATAGAATGAAATAGAATAGAATAGAATAGAATAGAAATAGAAATAGAATGAAATAGAATAGAATAGAATAGAAATAGAAATAGAATAGAATAGAATAGAATAGAATAGAATAGAATAGAATGGAATGGAATGGAATGGAATGGAATGGAATGGAATGGCATGGCATGGCATGGCATGGCATGGAACGGAACGGAATGGAACGGAATACAATAGAGCTGGAAGGGACCTTGGAGGTCTTCTAGTCCATCCCCCTGCTCAAGCAGGAGGACCTACACCATCTCAGACAGGTGACTGTCCAGTCTCTTCTTAAAAACCTCCAGTGATGGAGCGCCCACGATGTCTGAAGGCAAAGCTACCCCTGAATAAAACAGGAGCAGCCAACTTTTTCAGTCTTTTAAAGATTGTTTCGGCCTTCAAGGACTGCTTGAAGCACTACAAGAAATGTGGTGTCCTCAGCAGGCGACAGGTCCTAAAATATTGATCCTTTACGGGGAGTTTAAGAGTCAAAGGGGGCATCTTAAAACTTGCTTTAACTAAACAAAACCCTAAAGTCATATTGTTGATTCAGGATTTATCTTGAAGTGCCAAGTTGGGTTCTGCCTGCACTGAGAAAATAACAAGAATAACAATAACAATAATAACAACAACAACGATAATGATAATGATAATAATGTTGGAAATGCCCTTAGAGGTCATCTAGTCCAACCCCCTGCTCAGGCAGGAAAACCCTCTACCATTTCAGACAAGTGGCTGTCCAATGTCTTCTTAAAAACATCCAGTGATGGAGCATCTGCAACTTCTGGAAGCAAGCAGTTCCACTGGTTAATTGTTCTCTCTGTCAGGAAATTCCTCCTTAGTTCCTGGTTGCTTCTCTCCTTGATTAATTTCCATCTGTTGCTTCTTGTCCTGCCCTCAGGCGCTTTGGAGACTAGCTTGACACCCACCCCCTCTTCTGTATCCCAAAATATGTTTGCCCCACTTAACAATGTAGAGACATTAGACGATATTTTACAACACCATTTTTTTTATATCATCTTAAGACGTAGTTCGATTTTCTCCTCAAGCCCATATATGCGATTAAAGTTAATGCTGGAAAGTATTTCTAAGACTCTAAGGATGCTAAGAAGTGTTTCTGTAATTACAGCATATGACTATTCACTCTGATTTCCCCTCCAAAAGCCCTTTCGATACGAAAAGGCAGATGTGCTTTTGTTTTGTTTTTTATCGAAATGACATTGCCACGAACGGCTTCTATCTTTCCCAGCCGGGCAAACGTCCTTCTTAAGAAAATATTTCTTGCAGCCGTACAAATCTTACACGTGGAGATCCAATATTGCCTTTGTGGCCTTTGGAGGGGAACGGCGCCCGCCAGAAAGAGAAATCAATGCTCCCTATATTTGTTTGATGTTTTTATAGATTAAAACCGTGGCATAACAAGGTAATCTTTCCAAGACGGAATTCGCAAGGCATCGCCTTCCATTATTTCCTTCGAGGTAGACAGAGGGATCATCCGGCATCTGACAGGAGCCGGGGATTAATGTGCGTGTTGACTTTTTTTAAGCTTCTGAGTTTTTGCATAAAGGCTTCTAGTCAACACTTCTCTTTTTAAAAGCGGCTTGTCAAAAACCTTAACCCTTCTGACTGAAGGATGCTTTTTAAAAAAGCATGTCAAAGCAAATGGCTAAGCATTTTTTTTAAACCCCCCCCCAAAAAAATAGATGATAATGTGGAATTGTTTTCACAGCAATATATCTCCTGTGAAGTAATGGAAGTAATAATCATCATAATAAATAAAATAAAAAAATAATTAAAAAAACTACAGGATGTTATTCACCTGAGGATTAAAACCTACAGAGAGTCATCTGCAGGGACCTAATTCTTATATTGCTAATCTTGCAATAAGTTAAAAATATGCAAGCTTTATAGGGTGGGGTTGAAACACCATGGCAACATTGAAAAACTAGCGGCCATTTAGGTATAGAGGTAGCCCTCAGCTAACAACAACAACAACAACAATAATAATAATATCATTTGCCTGTAAGCCAGAACTGGTGGGATCATAAAATAGAGAAAGTCATAGAAAATGATAAAGTTAAACTGCTCTGGGACTTCAGAATTCAAACAGACAAGCACCTGCAACATAACACCTCAAACTTAACAATTGTCAGTAAGAAAGACAAAAAAGTCTGGATAGTGGACGTGGCAGTGCCTGGAGACAGCAGAATAGATGAGAAAGAACTGGAGAAGATCACAAAATACGAAGACCTACAAATAGAAATAGAAAGACTGTGGCAAAAGCAAGCAAGGGTAGTACCAATAGTCATAGGCTCCTTAGGTGCAATCCCAAAACAACTGGAGCACCACTTGAACACAATTGGCATTGATAAATTTGCTATTAGTCAATTGCAAAAGGCGGCCTGACTAGGAACTGCTTCCATGCTGCGACGATATCTGTAATACCATCAAACATCCACATCTGCCTATCCCAGGTCCTGGGCAAGGACTCGATAGGTAGACAAAAATGCCAAATCCAGTCTGAACATCTGGCTGACTGTGCAATGATCCATAATAATAATAATAATAAAGTTGGAAGGGACCTTGGAGGTCATCTAGTCCAACCCCCTGCTCAGGCAGGAAACCCTATACCATTTCAGACAAATGGCTGTCAACTCTCTTCTTAAAGACAGTTTGAAGTTATAACTGCATGGAAAAGAGTGACTTACGGCCATTTTTCACACTTACGACTGTTGCAGCATCTCCACAGTCAGGTGATCAAAATTCAGAAGCTTGGAAACTGACATGGATTTATGACTATTGCAGTCTCCCGGGGGGAGATCACGTGATCCCCTTTTACGACCTTCTGACAAGCAAAGTCCATGGGGGAAGCCGGATTCACTTAACAACCAGGTTGCTAACTTAACAACGGCAGCGATTCGCTTAACGATGGGGGCAAGAAAGGACGTAAAATGGGAGAAAACTCACTTAACAAATGTCTCACTGTGCAACAAAAATGTTGGGCTTCATTGTAGGTTGAGGACTACCTCTAATTGGATTATATCTCCCATCAGCCTCAGCCCGCAAGTCCAAGCAACAATTAATTACAAGAATTGACCAGTGGAACAGCTTGCCACCAGAAGCTGTGAATGCTCCAACACTGGAAGTTTTTAAGAAGAGACTGGACAGCCATTTGTCTGGAATGGTATAGGGTTTCCTGCCTGAGCAGGGGGTTGGACTAGATGGCCTCCAAGGTCCTTTCCAACTCTATTATTGTTGTTGTTGTTGTTGTTGTTATCTGGGTTTTGTAGTTCTGCAGAGCCACCAATGCCCAAAGTTAAATTTAAGATACTTTATATTACATATCGTAAAAGTACATTTATATTAACGTTTCCCAAAATACAGAGGCTAATTTAGAACTACATGGCAGAGTTAACTAAAGTGTGAATATCATTCATTTCAATGGCCATTAATGTTGGCAAATTTTTCTTTTCCACACAGCCGTGAAATTCAGCATATTGTCTCGAATGAGCGAGGCTCCTGTAAAGACAGCTAGATGGATGGGGGGGGGCGGTTGTGGGGGAGTGTGTTTGTGTTACTCTACACAGGCGCTGGGCGGGCATGTGTTGGTTCGCTAACCAATTTATTGGGATGAGCCAGCCCAAACAGAGAGTGTAGGGTTAGCCCCACAAAAAGGCAAAATCAGAACGCTTATATATCCACAGATACAAATGCACACTTGAAATGAGTCCCTCGGAACAGTAACATCCCTTCCCCACCAGCCTCTGCCCAGTTAGCTCTAAAGATGCAGGTCTAGTTCTTTCTCTGGATTTATTCAAACACAGATCCCCACCTCCAGATTGCAGTTAAAGTCCATTCTTATTGCAGGGTTTCAGTTCAGGCTTTGGAAGCACGTTGTGGCCTCTGTTCGGGGACAACAGAATAACAGAATTGGAAGGGAAGCATCTGTCAGGAATGGTGTAGGCATTCCTGCTTGGGCAGGGGGTTGGACTAGATGACCTACAGGGTCCCTTCCCACTCTGTTATTCTATTCTATTCTATTCTATTCTATTCTATTCTATTCTATTCTATTCCATTCCATATTTTCTATTCTATTCTATTCTATTCCATTCCATATTTTCTATTCTATTCTATTCTATTCTATTCCATTCCATATTTTCTATTCTATTCTATTCTATTCCATTCCATATTTTCTATTCTATTCTATTCTATTCTATTCTTCATCCCATTCCATTCCATATTTTCTATTCTATTCTATTCTATTCCATTCCATATTTTCTATTCTATTCTATTCTATTCTATTCTATTCTATTCTATTCTATTCTTCCATTCCATTCCATATTTTCTATTCTATTCTATTCTATTCTATTCTATTCTATTCTATTCTATTCTATTCTATTCTATTCTATTCATCATCATCATTATTATTATTATTATTGATCACTGGACAAATTATAGTAGAAAAAATGTCAAGAAATTCACACCCCTCAAAAGGCATTGCAGTCCATCTATGGGGAATTCCCCCCAAACGTTGTCTCTCGTTACAAGGAATGCATCAAACAAACTTCCATCAAAGGGAAAGATTATTGGGTAGGTAACCAATACAGGACAGTATCACTGATGCTGAATTTTCCGTCAGACCTACACTTGACTCCAAGATTTATTTCCACTCTTAAGATACAGATGGTATATAAAATAGAATGTTTTTAAGGGGAAAAATTTGTAGGGTCTTTTTCTCGCTAGAGCTATTCAACCACTGATGCTTCTTCTTTAAAGAAGAACCATCTTCTTTGCACTTTGCTCTTGATACCGCTAAATAACCAGTATATTATTTCAAATATATAATTGAAAAATAGGCCTATTTATTAAACAAGGCATATAGTCTGAACAGGCTGCTGTTATAGCCAGGCCTGCAGCTTCCGACATCGCTGTAAGCCACATTTTCATTCTGATTATTCCTACAGAGGTTTGTTCTCCCTTTTGCCAGATAATTACAATTTTAAGGATATTTTCTACCAATTAATCCAACAGCAGAGGTTGGCCTGAGCCTATAATTTCCCAGTTCTCCTCTGAAACCACGGATAGGACTCTATCAGTTACAAGAGGTGATCTCTATTATCTCAAACCATCCTGAGGTAGCCACAAAATCTCAGAATAAAAAGCCGTCAAATCGCCGCGATTAATTTGAAGGACACCTTGTCCTATTTTTGCCTGTGGAAACCTGGACCGTTAAGCCGATCCCGTCAGAAACCAATAGGAGTTGGATGTAGCCACCATCAATCTGAATTTAATCACATTTTGCACCACGCTCTCACTTTCCTTTTAGAGTATTTATAGCCGTGGTTGCTGCATTTCAGTTCTAATCTGCTCCTGACACATATTAGCCCCCTGTCAAAAGACACAATGGATGACCCATGCAATATTTAAATAGGGGTCAAATCAAGTCTGTTTCTTAGTGTTGAGTTGGTATCTTCAACGCCCAGCACTCCTTGGCACGGGGCGTTAATCACGCAAGAACACACCATGTACATTGGCTGATTCCTTGCTTCTCCACGTATTTTGATTAATTCTGAGGGCTTCCATCTTAGGCCTGGTCCAGCTCTAAATTAGAGAAGCTGCCAAACACGACTGGTAGGATATGGCTGAGGCGAGGAAGCTGATTCTTCTTCCGCTATGGAAATATTTGCCCATCTGTCTTCTACATCTGACAGGGCAGAATTCTGTTTCTTGCATTGATAAACCAGGATAAACTTAACAAGGATGAAAAGAACACATAGTGGCCAGCTGAAATACTGCCAATAAAAGAAATGTGTAGTCATGGCATCATGGTGACCAAAACTGGATGCAGTGTTCCATGTGTGGTATTGTAAAATGGTATCAACACTTCATGTGTTCTTGATTCTATCCCTCTGTTCATGCAGCCTAGCACTGTGTTGGCTTTTTTGGCAGCTGCAGCACACGGCTGGCTCATATTTAAGTGATTGTCCACTAGGACTCCGAGGTCCCTCTTACAGTTGCTACTATTGAGCAAGCTACCACCTATACTATACCTGTGCATTTGGTTTTTCTTGCCTAAATGTAGAACCTTACTTTTTTCACAATTGAATTTCATTTTGTTAGACAGCGCCCAGTGTTCAAGTCTGTCCAGATCCTCCTATATCCTAAGCCTGTCTTCTGGAGTGTTGGCTATTCCTGCCAGCTTGGTGTCATCTGCAAATTTGATGAGTTCCCCCTCTATCCCCTCATCCAAATCATCGATGAAGATGTTGAAGAGCACTGAGCCCAGAACAGAGCCCTGGGGCACCCCACTACACACTTCCTTCCATGTAGATGCGGTTCCATTGTGGACCTCACGCTGAGTACGGCCAGTCAGCCAGCTACAACTCCATCTAGTGATGATGCTGTCTAACCCACATTTTTCTATCTTATCAAGTAGTAGATTGTGGTCTTGTTTGTCTTAATGTCATTCAGACTGTGTAAGTGTCTTAAAAAAGTTTTGGGGACGGGACTGCAAAGTTGAAATCTAAGCAATGGTAGTAATAAATGCACCTAGTGGACACCAGTGTTTATCAAATGTGAGAACTTTAAGATATGTAGACTTCAACTTCCTGAATTCCCCAGCTATGCTGGCTAGGGAATTCTGGGGGTTGAAGTCCATGTATCTTAAAGTTCCTGAGTTTTAGAATTCCTGGTGTACATGATAATCCACAAACAGCTACATCTTTGGGAAACAATCATTTCTCTTGAAGTAACTAGTTAGCATGTCTGTCTCACAATCGTTTCTCTTGAAGTAACTAATTAGCACCAGTGTATTTAAGTATTTATGTATTTATGCTCTTTAGAAGGCCAGATCCTGAAGTTGAAACTCAAGTACTTTGGCCACCTAATGAGAAGGAAGAACTCACTGGAGAAGAGCCTGATGCTGGGAAAGATGGAGGGCAAGAGAAGAAGGGGACGACAGAGAAGGAGGGGGCTGGATGGAGTCACTGAAGCAGTAGGCGGGAGATTCAATGGACTCCAGAAGATGGTAGAGGACAGGAAGGCCTGGAGGAAGGTTGTCCATGGGGTCGCGATGGGTCAGACATGGCTTCGCAACTAACAACAACAACATTTATGGACTTCCCATGGACTCAGATTTGAGGAAACAACTGAAGGTCCTGAAGTCATTTCAGAAAACTAACTGATCTGATACTCCGTGGATTTGCTTAACCTGTCCAACTAATGATGACACCTTAGGAAGAAATATATATATATAAATTCATCATTATACTGAGGAATCAGGGAAATGCAAGCTGTCCCTGGGTTAAGAACCTCTGACGTATGGACAACTCATACTTACAAACAGGCTGTCCACTACTTAAAACGGTGGGCAGCATTCTCCTTTCTCCAGCTGACGAACTGCTGAAGCCACTACAAAGTTTTCATGAACTGCTGACACTGCACTTTTTTTTTTTTTTTTTTTTTTTGATATACAGCCCCTTCCCAGCAGTTGATGAAAACCCTGCAGCACTTCAGCAGTTTTTCACCTCAAGGAAGGGGGACGCCATCCGCCATCTTTAGCAATAGACAATCTGTTCAGGAGTACAAATTCTGACTTACATACACATTCTCCTTAAGGACAGACCTGGTGTTCTTAACTCAAGGACTTGCCTGTGTTGCAAGTATTATTATTATTGATCATCGCACAGTCAGCCAGATGTTCAGACTGGATTTGGCATTTTGTCTACCTATCGAGTCCTTACCCAGGACCTGGGATAGGCAGATGTGGATGTTTGATGGTATTACAGGTATCGTCGCAGGATGGAAGCAGTTCCTAATAAGGCCGCCTTTTGCAATTGACTAATAGCGAATTTGTCAATGCCAATGGTGTTCAAGTGGTGCTCCAGTTGTTTTGGGATTGCACCCAAGGAGCCTATTACTATTGGTACTACCCTTGCTTGCTTTTGCCACAGTCTTTCTATTTCTATTTGTAGGTCTTTGTATTTTGTTATCTTCTCCAGTTCTTTCTCTTCTATTCTGCTATCTCCAGGCACTGCCACGTCCACTATCCAGAGATAGCAGAATATTATTATTATTATTATTATTATTATTATTATTATTATTATTATTATTATTATTATTATTATTATTATTATGGATCATCGCACAGTCAGCCAGATGTTCAGACTGGATTTGGCATTTTGTCCACCTATCGAGTCCTTACCCAGGACCTGGGATAGGCAGATGTGGATGTTTGATGGTATTACAGATATCGTCGCAGGATGGAAGCAGTTCCTAGTAAGGCCGCCTTTTGCAATTGACTAATGGCAAATTTGTCAATGCCAATGGTGTTCAAGTGGTGCTCCAGTTGTTTTGGGATTGCACCCAAGGAGCCGCTGACTATTGGTACTATCCTTGCTTGCTTTTGCCACAGTCTTTCTATTTCTATTTGTAGGTCTTTGTATTTTGTTATCTTCTCCAGTTCTTTCTCTTCTATTCTGCTGTCTCCAGGCACTGCCACGTCCACTATCCAGACTTTTTTGTCTTTCTTATTGACAATTGTTAAGTCTGGGGTGTTATGTTGCAGGTGCTTGTCTGTTTGAATTCTGAAGTCCCAGAGCAGTTTAATTTTATCATTTTCTATGACTTTCTCTATTTTATGATCCCACCAGTTTTTGCTTACAGGCAAATGATATTCTTTGCAGATCTTCCAATGCACCATTGTTGCTACTTTGTCATGCCGCTGCTTGTAATCAGTCTGTGCAATCTTCTTGCAACAGCTTACCAAGTGGTCCACTGTTTCTTCAGCTTCTTTGCATAGGCGGCACTTACTGTCTGTTGCTGTCTTCTCAATTTTGACTTTGTATGCATTTGTCCTTAAGGCTTGGTCTTGTGCAGCCAGAATTAGTCCCTCGGTCTCTTTCTTCAATTTTCCTGCTCTTAGCCATTGCCAGGTCTTGTTATTATCTGCTTTCCCAGCTATTTTTTTCATGTATTGGCCATTATTATTATTATTATTATTATTATTATTATTATTATTATTATTATTATTATTATTATTATTGGAAATTAACAGTGCAGTCCTACGCAATTCCTAGGCAGAACGGGAAGAGAATGTGACTTCTCCCAGGCAGTGGAACAGACTGTGTCTTGACGGCATGACTGTTTCTGAGTCCTCCTGAACACAAAATGTGGTTTCTAAATTGCATTTTTTAAAAAATGAATTGTTAAACTGCCCAGAGTTGGGTGTTGGCTGAGTGGCTACATGAATGTAAACAAGAAATAGATCCAATCTGGGTCGGTCCACCAGGGTTTTGTCTTTAGGATTCATGCTGGAGCCCATCCTGAGGGAACTTCTCTCTTCTCTCTGGCAGAGCGTGTGCTGTTTGGTGTGTGGTATTTATAGTGCCATACACCCAAAACAACTCAGAAGCTGTAGTGTAGAACGCAGCTTCCAAGGTCTGCAAGTGGGCATCGCACACCGCCCAGAGGCTACCATACGAGGACAAATTACGCATTGTAAAGATTGCTCGGAGGCGGGAGATACTTCCAATGTAATCTACTGGATCCCCTGTAGGGATTGCCCCCGTGACTATGTAGGGTAGATGGGCAGGAAGCTAACCACCAGAATGCAAGGACACAAACGAGAGACCTGAATTCGTTGGTAGCCTCACATTGCAATGAACAAGGACATACATTCAATTTTGTGGCTATTAAGATTGTTGGTCGAGCAGGCACAAAAACAGCCAGGGAATTATTGAAGTCTGGGAAGTACTGACAAGCAAAGTCCATGGGGGAAGGCAGGTTCACTTAACATCTGCGTTAACATCCGTTCACTTATCGACTGCAGTGATTCGCTTAACAACAGTGGCAAGAAAGGTCGTAAAATGGGGCAAAGCTCACTTAACAAATGTCTCCCTTAACAACAGTAATTTTGAGCTCAATTGTGGTCATAAGTCAAGGACTACCTGTTATCAATTGACAATTAACCAGGGGAACAACCTGCCTCCAGAAGTGGTGAATGCTCCAACACTGGAAGTTTTTAAGAAGAGACTGGACAGCCATTTGTCTGAAATAATATAGGGTTACCTGCCTGAGCAGGGGGTTGGACTAGATGACCTCCAAGGTCCCTTCCAACTTTATTATTATTATTATTGTTGTTGTTGTTGTTGTTGTTATTATTATCAATTTCAGAACTAACTTCAGCTTCTGCTGTGGGAACAAAAAAACCTCCTGCAAACTCATCCATTGCAGGATGATTTGATGAAGACAGTTTTGCTCATATATCTTTTGATTTGCTGGTAACATTTATTGAGATCTTCAGGAACACAACATTTTTCTTCAGCCTTTGTCAACAAATCAGTGCTTTTAGCTGGGCGGCTGTTTCAGAGAGGTTCTGATGTGCTTCTTGTGGCAATATTATCACACACTGAAATGTATTTCATGCATTAGCTGGGTGGGCTGCTGATTTATATTCAGCTCACCTATTTCCCGGGTTACGCTGACAAATATATGTGCACACTGAATCAAGTCACCTGCCTTACATCGGTCTTAAAAGAGGCGGGATGTGATATTGGGAATTATATATAAATCACAGATAAGGAGTAGAAACGGTAAAGTCAAGTGGGAAGGGAAATGTTGAAGCTCAGGAGATGAGGGCCATTGTGTTTTCAATGGTCATTCAATAACAAAATGGATGTTAGTGATACCCCAGCATTGCTAAGCTGATTAGCAGTTATCACAAGACAAACACACAAAACCTCTCTAGCCTGATTAAATTCTCCCTCTGAATCCTTACGATTTATTGCTTTGTAATGCAGTTGTTTCAGGGGGTTATTCCTGTCTCCGTGCAAAATCTTTTTGTTAATGGGCTGGTCCCATTCTAATCAACGATACATGTCCTGCAAAGTTGAAATGATGCCTCATTCGTCATTTCTGTTATACAACTTGTGTTCGTTTGTCCTTTTTTTTTTTTCACAGAGTGGCCGATTTATCTTACCAGGTAGTAAGATATCCCACTCTATAACGTGCACAACATTGCTGGCAAATAATTTACTACTTATTGGCGGAGAATACAATTTGGTGATATTTTGGCCAACAACTGTGGCTGGCATCTCCAAAAGATAGGAGGATCGGCTATGTAGACCACAGAGAACTGAGCAGGGACCGGCCAGGCTCCTGCTTTTATACCCAGGTCACCTGGTTTCTGATTGGTCTTTAGCCCAGCTGGCTTCTGATTGGTGCAGTTTGGTAAGGACCGGTCTCTGATGGGTTCTTTTATGTGCCCAAACCTAATTGGTCGTTGTGGGAGTGTCGTTGGTTACTGATTGGTCTTTTGTTGATACCGTTTTGAAACACTACACTAAAATAAATATTTTTTGGTTGATTGGTTTGTTTATTATTAAATTTATTTGTCACCAATCTCACTCTATCTCTACATCTGTCTATCTATCATCTATATCTATCTACCTATCTATCTATCTATCTATCTATCTATCTATCTATCGCTATCTCTCTCTAATCTCTATTTCTGTTTATCACAATATCTGTCTGTCTGTCTATCTATCCATCCATCCATCCATTGGTATCTATCTATATCGATTTTGTCTCTATCTCTATCTCACATCTGTCTGTCTGTCTGTCTATGTACATATCTATGTATCTATGTATCTATGTATCTATCTATCTATCTATCTATTTATCTATCTATCTCTATCCATCCATTGGTATCTATATCGATTTTGTCTCTATCTCTATCTCACATCTGTCTGTCTGTCTGTCTGTCTTGTCTATCATCTATCTATCTATCTATCTATCTATCTATCTATCTATCTATCTATCTCTATTCATCCATTGGTATCTATCTATATTGATTTTGTCTCTATCTCTCACATCTGTCTGTCTGTCTGTCCGTCCGTCCGTCCATCCATCCATCCATCCATCCATCCATCCATCCATCCATCCATCCATCTATCTATCTATCTATCTATCTATCTATCTATCTATCTATCTATCTATCTATCTATCTATCTATCCAGGGCTTTTTTCCTCATAGAATGCCCAGAACGGAGTTCCAGCACCTTTTTTGAATGGAACCTTGTAGGGTAGGCAAGGCGGTGTTGTATGATGTGTGTGAGTTTTGGCACCTTTTTTTAAAGAAAAAAAGCACTGTATCTATCTATCTATCTATCTATCTATCTATTTATCTATCTATCTATCTCTATCCATCCACTAGTATATCTAGATTTATCTGTCTCTCTATCTCTCTATTGTTCTATCTGTCTGTCTGTCTGTCTGTCTATCTCTATCTCTATCCATCCACTGGTATATCTAGATTTATCTGTCTCTCTATCTCTCTGTTTATCTATCTATCTATCTATCTATCTATCTATCTATCTATCTATCTATATCTCAGTTTATTCCAATATGATTTTACTGTTTATATTATTCCCTGTTTTGATCTCTACATACAGATCAGCTGAATGAATACTTTTTTTATTGCAAATAATGTTCTAACATTGCTACAGCAGGGTAAATCAACCTTTTGCTATTGCACTATTTATAAATTAAGTGCCACAGAAGATTTAGGTGAAATCTTAAGATTTACATGAAACCCTGTTCTAACACTGTTCTGACGGCAACTCAAAACGATTGCTCCAGCGGCTTTTAATCCTCTCCTGATTCTGTATGAAATATTCATGGAATGTTTGCGATCTTCCTCTCATTGTCTTAATTTCCTTAAATAAATTTAAATCTACTTAAAACAATTTGACAATTAAGACAAGGTGTTTTATTATATTCTCTTCTTTATTGCTCAAATTGTCCCGTCATTTCCATAATATTCTTAACCTATTACTTCTGTTCTGGGAAAAAGACAGAGAAAAGGATTCCCATGGGACTATCGCAGTGGTTCTCAACCTTTTTAATGCCGCGACCCCCCCCAACCGGTCGTAAGTTGAGGACTACTCAACCGGTCGTAAGTCGAGGACTACTCAATGGTGCAGCACCATTTGCCGAATGGGACTTTTGGCGGGCTCAGCAGGGCAGAGACAGCCTGGACAATTCCTATTGGCTTTTGAAAGCCAATAGAATTAGACTCTATTCAAAAGAGTCTGTTCTATTGGCTTTCAAAAGCCAATAGAATAAAAGGGATTAGCACAGCTAAGGAAAAGGGGGAAAAAAATGGCGGACTGCGTTGTTTGGCGACCCCCGTGAAATGGTCATTTGACCCCAAATGGGGTCCCGACCCACAGGTTGAGAACCACTGGACTATCGGAATCATACCAGCCAACATAAAAGTTGCAGAGAAAGGCAATTGAAAAACTCACAGGTCACCAATAGCCTCAATCCTTCTACCCTTCAGAAGAAAGAATCCAACATTGTTATTTTCAGGCTGGTTATTTTTTTTTTATTATTTCATGTACTGTAGAGTTTGCTACCCTAAAGGAGATTTACAGGTCTAGACTTTTGGAATAGCTGTTTTAAGGAGTAGAGTAAATCATTTTTTCAACAGCAGCACGATAAGAGTCAGTACACACAAACTTTTGGTGCAGTGGGATTTTGAGACCATCACAGATGTAGCAAAACATTACGGTTCCAAGGTCACTTTAATTTTTGTAATGAGTTGTGGTGCTTGGGGGACAATTTTTTTTTTTTTTTTTTTGATTAATCTACTTGTCTTTGGGAGGTACCTAGAGATTTTTCTTCCCGTTATTTTTGCTCTTACACGTACGTACCCACTTAGGATACTAAATGGATAACTTTGTCTTTGGAAGATACAACTCGTGCATAAGGATTTCCCACGGTGTTTCTAATTTGGAATTGCCTGGCTGCGCATTTCATTGTTGCCTTTGTTGAAGTTTATCAGAGAGGCAGGAGGACGCCTCAAAGAAACGTCGGAAATGTAATCCAGTCTCAAGGTACCTTTTAGCATCTTTGGTTTTACACGGAGAAAAGCCAAGACACTTTGGAGTGCTGAGACTCTAGAAATTGTGCAGAGAAGAAGAACAGAGATGATAAAAGGTCTGGAGGCTAAATCATATGAGGAACACTAGTTTATTGAAGAGGGATGACATGATCACTGTCTTCTGGGACTTGAGGGACTGGAGAAGACTTATTCTCCAAAGTACCTGGAGGCAGAAGCTCATTCAAGAGAAATCCAACGTAGAATTAAGAAGAAATTTTTCCGACAGGGAGAACTATTACTCAGTGGAACAGCTTGCCTCCTGGAGTTGGGTGCTCCATCACTAGAGGTTTCCAAAAAGAAACTGGACAACCATTGGACTGGGATGGTATAAGTATAGACTAGAATAACAGAGCTGGAAGGGACCTTGTAGGTCATCTAGTCCAACCCCCACCCACCCAAGTAGGACACCCTACACTCTTAGGCGTGCTTGGAGAGGGACAGTTAGAAATCAAACATTGACCTTTCGGCTGGTCCCATGTTTCAGAGGTATAAGAATTAAGAAACAACCTTGGGATGTATGGAGAAGGGATCACGCAGTCCAGAGGTTAAAGCAAGTGTGAGAAAGAGACTCAGAATAATCTAGAACCTGATTCAGAGTTAGAGTAAAAGAGTTGGAGGGGGCCTTGGAGGTCATCTAGTCCAACCCCCTGCTCTAGCAGGAGACCCTGTCCCATTCCAGACAGATGGCAGTCCCGTCTCTTCTTAAAAACCTCCAGTGATGGAGAATGGAATAGAGCTGGAAGGAACCTTGGAGGTCTTCTAGTCCAGCCCTCTGCTCAGGCAGGAGAACCTATACCATCTCAGACAGGTGACTATCTACACCAGTGGTTCTCAACCTTTTTAATGCCACGACCCCCCAACTGGTCGTAAGTCGAGGACTACTCAACCGGTCGTAAATTGAGGACTACTCAACTGATGCAGCACCGTTTGCAGACTGGGACTTTTGGCGGGCTCAGCAGGGCAGAGACAACCTGGACAATTCCTATTGGCTTTTGAAAGCCAATAGGATTAGACTCTATTCAAGAGAGTCTATTCGATTGGGTTTCAAAACCCAATAGAATAAAAGGGAGTAGCACAGCTAAGGAAAAGGGGGGAAAAATGGCGGACTGTATTGTTTGGCGACCCCCGTGAAATGGTCGTTCGACCCCAAATGGGGTCCCGACCCATAGGTTGAGAACCACTGGTCTCTAGTCTCTTCTTAAAAATCTCCAGTGATGGAGCACCCACGATTTCTGGAGGCAAAGCTGTTCCACTGGTTGATTGTCCTCACTGTCAGGAAGTTTCTCCTTAATTCCAAGTTGCTTCTCTCTTTGATCAGTTTCCCTCCACTGCTTCTTGTCCTGCCTTTTCGTGCTTTACTAAATAGGTTGACCCCCTCTTTTCTGTGGCAGCCCCTCAAACATTCAAAGACTGGTTAATTGTTCTAACTGCCAGGAAGTTTCTCCTTAATTCCAGGTTGCCTCTTTAACTGGTTAGTTTCCAACCATTGTTTCTTGTCCTGCCTTCTGGTGCTTTGGAGAATAATGTAACCCCCTCTTCTTTGTGGCAGCCCCTCCAATACTGGAATACTGCTATCATGTCTCCCCTATTTCTTCTTTTCTCTAGACTAGCCAAACCCAAGTCCCGCAGCTGTTCTTCATATGTTTTAGTCTCCAAGCCTTGGATCATCTTAGTTGCTCTTCTCTGATTTTTTTCCAAACTCTCAACGTCTTTTTTGTGATATGGTGACCAAAATAGGTTGCAGTATTCCAGGTGTGGTCTTACTAAGGTTTTATAAAGCGGTACTAGTACTTATGTTGTATATTGTATGTATTGTACGTATATAGAACAGAATATCTTTACTGTCATCGTGTAACTCACAACGAAATTAAGTGCTGTCCACAGTACATACTTCACACAAGTAAAAGCCACAAATATGAACATACAATTATATACACACATCCTTCTCATTCTATTCACCCTTGCACTGCCCCTAATATTGCACTTCAATGTTGCACTATACTGTGGTATTTAACACGGTTACAGCTCTGGGATAAAAACGATTTTTCAGGGGATTTGTCTTTGTTTTTATTATCCAGTAGCATCTGCCAGATGGTAATAGTTCAAAAAAAGCATGTCCGGGATGAGATGAATCTTTAAGACTATTTTGAGCTTCCCTAGGACAGCAGGAACTGTATAGTTCGTCTGGGGGTGGTCAGGAGAAGGCAGCTAATAATCGTCTGGGCCAGGGGTAGGCAACCTTGGCTCTTTTATGACTCGTGGACTTCAGCTCCCAGAATTCCTGAGCCAGCCATGCTGAGGGGAAAGGGAGAGGTTTTCAAGCTGAGCCATGCAGGCTCAGGAATTCTGGGAGTTGAAGTCCACGAGTCATGAAGGGGCCATAGTTCCCCCATGCTGGCTCAGGAATTCTGGGAGTTGAAGTCCACGAGTCGTAAAAGAGCCAAGGTTGCCTACCCCTGGTATAGGGTATTTATGGTATAGGACAGGGGTAGGCAACCTTGGCTCTTTTATGACTCGTGGACTTCAACTCCCAGAATTCCTGAGCCAGCCATGCTGAGGGGAAAGGGAGAGGTTTCCAAGCTGAGCCATGCTGGATCAGGAATTCTGGGAGTTGGTCTACAAGTCATGAAGGGGCCAAAGTTTCCCTCATGCTGGCTCAGGAATTCTGGGAGTTGAAGTCCATGAGTCATAAAAGAGCCAAGGTTCCCCACCTCTGCCCTATATCAGAGGTCCTCAATCTTGGCTCTTTTATGACTCGTGGACTTCAACTCCCAGAATTCCTGAGTCAGCATGGGGGAGCTATGGCCCCCTCATGACTCATGGACTTCAACTCCCAGAATTCCTGAGCCAGTATGGCTCAGCTTGGCAACCTCTCCCTTTCCCCTCAGCATGGCTGGCTCAGGAATTCTGGGAGTTGAAGTCCACGAGTCATAAAAGAGCCAAGGTTGCCTACCCCTGCTCTGGCTGATGGTAATGACCATATTGCTCCCAAGGATTGTTATCCTATGTCAGAGCTACGACGATGCCCAATTTTGCAGGCATACCGAATGGATGACTCACTTAAACAGACTACCTGTAATTTTGCCAAAGCCTACCTGAAGGCTGGGATTATGACACGCAGCGTAACCAATGGATCCCACAAAAATGTATTCGCTACTGGTTTTGAAAGCGTCTCTCCGTTTCCCACTCAGAAAGGGCTGAACACCAAAGTGAAGGAAATCAATATTTAATCTCCTACGGTTTACACAGGAACCGCTGTCTTATTCATCCACTTAATTCAATTGCGACAAACAAGCCACTCCTTCTGTTTAGCTAGTATGGATTTCTTTAATTTATACATTAACTATATTTCCCCACGGAACCAGTCGCTTGTGTTTGGAACACGTTGGGAAATTTAGAAACCGGTTCATTAATAAATCTTTCTTGTCTCCCTCAATTAGAAGGACAATCTGTCTGCTGAATGGCAATCCTTGGTCTGATTGCATTGGAGATAACAAAATACCCATTTATCCACCGGCTTAAAACCAAACGGGATCTTCTTTCAACTGTTGACACACAATTGACGGGGACGGTTTCCAAATGCCTTAAAACTGGATTTCCAAGGCTGATTCCTAAATGGCTTCAAATGCAATTAGATGTAAGTTCTCGGCTTATAACACTTCCCTTAGTGACCGTTTGAAGTTACAACAGCCCTGAAAAAAAGGGACCACACTTGGCCAATTGTTGTTCTTAGTTGCAAAGTTGCGTCCGACCCATCGTGACCCCATGGACAACGTTCCTCCAGGCCTTCCTGTCCTCTACCATCTTCTGGAGTCCATTGAAGCTCACGCCTGCTGCTTCAGGGACTCCATCCAGCCACCTCCTTCTCTGTCATCCCCTTCTTCTCTTGCCCTCCATCTTTCCCAGCATCAGGCTCTTCTCCAGGGAGTCCTTCCTTCTCATTAGGTGGCCAAAGTACTTGAGTTTCAACTTCAGGATCTGGCCTTCTCAAGAGCAGTCGGGGTTGATCTCCTCTAGGACTGACCGGTTTGGTCGCCTTGCAGTCCAGGGGACTCGCAGGAGTCTTCTCCAGCACCAGAGTTCAAGGCCTCCATTCTTTGGCGCTCAGCCTTTCTTACGGTCCAACTTTCACAGCCATCCATTGCAACTGGGAAAACCATGGCCTGGACTATACGCACTTTTGTTGGCAGGGTGATGTCTCTGCTTTTTAGTATGCTGTCTAGATTTGCCATGGCTTTCCTCCCCAGGAGGAAATTAGAATTCTAATTCTAATCCTAATTTTCTTTTTTTCTCTCCTGCTCTGTAATTACATATTTTTACACCTGTTAATTTTCTGGACTGTATAAACATGGACTTTTCTCTTCATTTTTTTTTTAAAAATGCTCGCTGTCAGTCACTTGGGTGTGATGTGACATCCATCAAAAGTAAGAGTAATATGGTCTGGGTTGATCTTTGAGGAACATCAACCACAGTGAGGTTTCTCAACACCTGAGTATCAGCAGAAGTGTCTAGACAGACATACGTTATAAAGATATAAAGTATTGACACCACTTTACAAGGTCTTGGTAAGGCCACACTTGGAATCCTGCATCCTGTTTTGGTCACCACGATGTAAAAAGATGTTGAGACTCTGGAAAGAGTGCAGAGAAGAACAACAAAGATGATTAGGGGACTGGAGGCTAAAACATACAAAGAATGGTTGGTGGAATTGGGTATGTCTAGTTTAATGACTGCCCTAGGTTTCCTGGTAAAATCCATGGGAAAATCCCATTGGCGGAAAATTCCACTTAGGGTTAGGGTTAGGTCACCATGAACTCGGAGAGCAAAATGGACATCACCAACAAATTTGTAGTGCTTGGGTATGGTTAGGAGGGCACTGACTTTTCTGGGCTGTCCTATCTATGTTTCCTGGTAAAATACATGGGAAAATCCCATTGGAGGAGAATTCTACTTAGGGTTAGGGTTAGGTCACCATGAACTTGTAGAGCAAAATGGACATCGCCAACAAACTCGGAATGCTACGGTATGGTTAGGAGGGCACTGACTTTTCTAGGCTGCCCTATCTATGTTTCCTGGTAAAATACATGGGAAAATCCCATTGGAGGAAAATTCCACTTAGGGTTAGGGTTAGGTCACCATGAACTCATGGAGCAAAATGCTCATCGCCAACAAACTCGGAATGCTACGGTATGGTTAGGAGGGCACTGACTTTTCTAGGCTGCCCTATCTATGTTTCCTGGTAAAATACATGGGAAAATCCCATAGGAGGAAAATTCCACATAGGGTTAGGGTTAGGTCACCATGAACTCATAGAGCAAAATGGAGTTCGCCAACAAACTCGGAGTGCTTGGGTATGGTTAGGAGGGCACTTATTTTTCTAGCCTGCTCTATCTATGTTTCCTGGTAAAATACATGGGAAAATCCCATTGGAGAAAAATTCCACTTAGGGTTTCCTGCCTGAGCAGGGGGTTGGACTAGATGACCTCCAAGGTCCCTTCCATCATCATCATCATCATCATCATCATTATTATTATTATTATTATTATTTATTATTTACACCACACGGATTGTGCTCAGGAGCAAAACAAAGCTTGACACCTCTGTTTGACTTACACTCTGCTTAGTAGACCCCTTCCGCCTTTGAGCCACCCGTTCTCATGTACAGCCGACTTACAACACTTAGTGACTATTTCACATTACATTTAGTGACCGTTTCAAATTACAAAGGCACTGAAATAAAGGGACGTATGACCATTTTTCACCCTTAAGACCGTTGCAGCATCCCCAGGGTCACGCCATTTACAATCGGACGGTCGGCAACTGACTCATACTTATGACGGTTGCAACGTCCCTAGAGTCATGTGATCCCCTTTTGCGACTTTCCTGACAAACAAAGTCCACGGGGAAGCCAGATTCAGTTAACAACCGGGTTACTAATTTAACCACTCCAGTGATTCACATTAACAGCTGCAACAAGAGAGGTCGTAAAACGGGGCAAAAAACTCACTTAACAAATGTCTCGCTTAGCAACATAAAATCCTGCGGCCGTAATGGGAGGAACTACCCGTATCGTGGTCTGTTTTTCTAGGATCACGAATCATCCCAAGGATACATCCGTGCACTAACTCAGGACATACTTTGCTAAAATTAACATTTAGGAGCCAGCACTGCTAGTTATTTCACACATTATTAACCTATATTACAACTGAAATAAGCTTACAGCTGGCAAAAAAGAGAGAGAGAGAGAGAGTCTCTTTTGTAAAGTGATCTCCAACATAATAGGCTTAATCAGAGATAAATTAAATTAGGCAGCCATGCATACCGCAGCATATTAGCATTCGGTAGTTATTAAACACACTTCCTGCAATCAGTTGCACAAGGAGGGAATTGTAAGCAAATAGGAGATAACAGCCCTCAGTAAATAAAAGTTCGTTAGGGAAGCTTTTCCACCCCTTGCTCTTTATATTCTGTACATTGCAGGGCCTGTGTTGCTGGGCTAACACCAATTGAGTCTCTTAGCTTCTCTTGCGGAGGCAAAGACACAGCGGACAGGATGAGTAAGTGCCTAGAGGACAGCTGTTCAGCCGCTTTTCTCCTGAGAATATTTTCTCTGCCAGGCTTTGGAAGTGGATAGATCGGCCCTATTGGCAAAGTGGAGGAAGAGGAGGTTGAAACTGCTGTGCTTATACTGTAAAATGGGATGTAAGCTTCAAATCAGGAGAGGAGAGGAGAGGAGAGGAGAGGAGAGAATGCAGAATAGAATAGAATAGAATAGAATAGAATAGAATGGAATGGAATAGAATAGAATAGAATGGAATGGAATAGAATAGAATGGAATGGAATAGAATGGAATGGAATGGAATAGAATAAGAGTACAATAGAACTAGAATAGAATAGAATGGAATGGAACGGAACGGAACAGAACAGGGAATGGAATGGAATAGAATGGAATGGAATAGAATAGAATAGAATAGAATAGAATAGAATAGAATAGAATAGAATAGAATAGAATAGAATGGAATGGAATGGAATGGAATGGAATGGAATGGAATGGAATGGAATGGAATGGAATGGAACAGAACAGGGAATGGAATGGAATAGAATAGAATGGAATGGAATGGAATGGAATAGAATAAGAGTACAATAGAACTAGAACGAGAATAGAATGGAATGGAATGGAATGGAACGGAACGGAACAGAACAGGGAATGGAACGGAACAGAACAGGGAATGGAATGGAATGGAATAGAATAGAATAGAATAGAATAGAATAGAATAGAATAGAATAGAATAGAATAGAATAGAATAGAATAGAATAGAATAGAATAGAATATCCATATATTGGATAGCCACAAGAATAGAATGGAATGGAAGGGAAGGGAAGGGAAGGGAAGGGAAGGGAAGGGAAGGGAAGGGAAGAGAAGAGAAGAGAAGAGAAGAGAAGAGAAGAGAAGAGAAGAGAAGAGAAGAGAAGAGAAGAGAAGAGAAGAGAAGAGAAGAGAAGAGAAGAGAAGAGAAGAGAAGAGAAGAGAATAATGGAATGGGGAACAGAACAGAACAGAATAGAATAACAGAGTTGGAAGGGACTTGTAGGTCATCTAGTCCAACCCCCAGCCCAAGCAGGAGACCCTACACCATTTTTGACAGAGGGCAGTCCAGTCTCCTCTTGGAAGCCTCCAGTGATGGAGCACCCACAACATCTGAAGACAATCTGTTCCATTGGTTGATTGTTCTCACTGCCAGGAAATTCCTCCTTATTTTTAGGTTGAATCTCTCCTTGATCAGTTTCCCCCGGTCATTCCTTGTCTGGCCTTCAGGAGTTTTGGAAAATAAGTTGACCCTTTCCTCATCAAGTTTCCCTCTATGAGATGAGCAAGTCAACCGACTCTCCCTGTTTTTTCTCTCCCCATCCTCTTCCAGTAGCCTACTGCAACCCCCTAAACATTACAGACATTTGGGGGGGGTGTCATGCTCTCAGCTAGAGCAGGGAACGGGGAAGACAAAACGAAGGTAAGGAAACGGGAACGATCAAATCCCTTGTTGATCCTCTGCTCAGGCTATGGAAGAAATAAGCCCAAATAACGTTCGAACAATAGCACGGCAGGAATCTGGAGAGCCCTTGAAAAAGATCCATCTTCTCTCCCGAAATGAATTGCGAATATAAAATATCTCTCCGGTAATTCCTTTAGGCCTCTCCGATGATTGGCGGGATCACCGCGACGGAAAGAGAGCTGTCCCTTTCTGAGAAGTTAAAAGGACCTTTTGCTAGAGCGAGATGTAGCATCACTCATTGCTTTCTGACAGGAAAATACATCAGCAAGACACTGGCAGCCTGCCTTGCTCGCTCATCCATCTCTCAGAAACTTATCAAGGCTGCGCCCAGCAATGGTGTGAATTTGTTTTTGTTTTTTGCACATGACCCAAAAGTCTTTGGAACGTATCTGTCGTTCTCCTAGACCCGGCTGCATTCCGTAAGGTGATCTTTATTTGTTCTGAGCCACAGGTACAATCATTGGAAAATGGAAGCCCCTCTGGACTGCTGCAGCCACTGGGTTGGAAATGCAACATTTTGACGTGATTAATGAAGAGCAAGGCATGAAACTCACTTTTGTCGAGGCAGGATGTAGACCGTTGCAAAGAAGCTGACGGTTCTCCTCATCCATTCTCTTCCTGTCACCTTCAGCCATTCCCCACGGCTGAAATATTTATATCCCTTGTGTGGTGACTGAATGGGTGAGACAGACAGGGAATAGTCACACCCAGGTGGAGGATCATGAAGATAGCAATAGCAATAGGACTTAGACTTATATACCGCTTCACAGTGCTTTATAGCCCTCTCTAAGTGGTTTACAGAGTCAACACATTTGCCCCCAACAATCTGGGTCCCCATTTTACTGACTTCAGAAGAATGGAAGGCTGAGTCAACCCTGAGCCGGTCACGATCGAACTGCTGGCGATAGGCAGAGTCAGCCTGCAATACGGCATTCTAACCACTGCGCCACCACAGCCCTTAATAGCATTAGCACTTAGACTTATATACTACTTCACAGTGCTTTACAGCCCTCTCTAAGCGATTTACAGAGATAGCATATTGCCCCCCAACAATCTGGGTCCTCATTTTAGCAACCTCGGAAGGCTGAGTCAACCTGGAGCCGGTCAGGATCGAACTGCTGGCAATGGGCAGAGTCAGCCTGCAATGCTGCCTTCCAACCACTGCGACATCACGGCTTTTAATAGCAATGGCCCTTAGACTTATATACCGCTTCACAGTGCTTTACAGCCCTCGCTAAGTGTTTTACAGAGACAGCATAATCCCCCCCAACAATCTAGGTCCTCATTTTAGCAACCTCAGAAGGATGGAAGGCTGAGTCAACCTGGAGCTGGTCAGGATCGAACTGCTGGCGGTGGGAAGAGTCAGCCTGCAATACTGCATTCTAACTACTGCACCACCACAGCTCTTAATAGCAATAGCCCTTAGACTTATATACCATTTCACAGTGCTTTACAACCCTCTCTAAGCGGTTTACTGAGACAGCATATTTGCCCCCAACAATCAGGGACCTCATTTTAGTGAACTCAGAAGGATGGAAGCTTGAGTCAACTTGGTGATAGAGGTGCACTTAAATCTCCTCCCTGTATTTATTAGAGCACGGCTGTGGCCTACTAACAAGCCGTGGCCTATTTGCAACCGGGCCACAGGCAGGTGCACATGCATGTGTGCACAGCTTGACTTGTGCCAGCAGTGGCCTAGCACACGCTCAACTCTTCTGTTTACAAGATCATCGTATCAGACCAAATGGGTAGCACGATCATCTTCAAACCTGACCACATTTCTCCTCCTCGACGTGAAGAGCCGGCTTCATACGAAGCCGACTACTCGACCTTGTAATATTCCACAAGAGGACTTTGTTCTGCTCCAGTTTGCCTGGTCATCTGGTTTATAATAATAATAATAAAGTTGGAAGGGACCTTGGAGGTCATCGAGTCCAACCACCTGCTCAGGCAGGAAACCCTACATGATTTTGGACAAATGGCTGTCCAGTCTCTTCTTAAAGACTTCCAGTGTTGGAGCATGCACAACTTCTGGAGGCAGGTTGTTCCACTGGTTAATTGTTCTCACTGTCAGGAAGTTTCTCCTTAGTTCTAGGTTGCTTCTCTTCTTGATTAGTTTCCACCTGTTGCTTCTTGTCCTGCCTTCATGGGCTTTGGAGAATAGCTTGACTCCCTCTTCTTTGTGGCAGTCCCTGAGATATTGGAACGCTACTATCATGTCCCCCCTCATCCTTCTCTTCGTTAAACTAGACATATTTAGATGGGCTAGATCAAAATCACAAAAGACAGGAGGGCTGAAACAGCAAAGTCCCCCTGCACTTGGTATGATTGCCACGTAGGTCTGCCTTCAAGTGTGCTCTAACTAACGCTGGCTATAATCTAAACCGTGAAACAGGCTTGTAAGCTTCAGCTACTATTCCCTTTGATCTTGGACTGAAGGTAGAAGTCTACTTCTGCTTGCTGGATTTATGATCTTGTAATTGCCAATAACTGACTCCAATCTAAGCGGGTCAAACACCTCCTGTACCTTATGAAGACTTCTAAACAGAAGTCAAATGTACTCACCTGTTCCCTTCGGCAAACCTTGCGGTGAATAAGAAAACCCTTTTAGCAGCATCTGGTGCCATATTAGCTTTTGTTCAGAAACAAAACTCTTTTATCTTTCAAGAAAAATGAAAGGAAGCTTTCAGCTGGCCCCTATTATGAGGAGACGGTTGGAACAATTAACCAATGGAACAACTTGCCTCCAGAAGTTGTGCATGCTCCAACACTGGAAGTTTTTAAGAAGAGACTGGACAGCCATTTGTCCGAAATGGTATAGGGCAGTGGTTCTCAACCTTTTTAATGCCACGACCCCCAACCGGTCGTAAGTTGAGGACTACTCAACCGGTCGTAATTCGAGGACTACTCAACTGGTGCAGCACCATTTGCAGACTGGGACTTTTGGTGGGTTCAGCAGGGCAGAGACAGCCTGGACCATTCCTATTGGCTTTTGAAAGCCAATAGAATTAGACTCTATTCAAGAGAGTCTATTCTATTGGCTTTCAAAAGCCAATAGAATAAAAGGGAGTAGCACAGCTAAGGAAAAGGGGGGAAAAATGGCGGACTGCGTTGTTTGGCGACCCCCGTGAAATGGTTGTTCGACCCCAAATGGGGTCCCGACCCACAGGTTGAGAACCACTGGTATAGGGTTTACTGCCTAAGCAGGAGGTTGGACTAGAAGACCTCCAAGGTCCCTTCCAACTTTGCTTTCTATTCTATTCTATTCTATTCTATTCTATTCCATTCCATTCCATTCCATATTTTCTCTTCTCTTCCCTTCCCTTCCCTTCCCTTTCCTTTCCTTCCCTTCCATTGTTTAGGAAAGGAAATTGTGGTCATACACTGAGTATACCAGCACCCCATTTCTCTTCTTCTTTTTTTAAATCAAAGCATGTGAATTGTAGCTTACACAAAGGCTTCCAGATGTCTTAAAAGCAGCTGCACCAACTGTTAACGTCTGGGTCCAACTAAAGCTTAGTAAGGTCAACACAAAAACATTTCACTTAGGTCAACACAAAAACATCTTCTCAAGACAGCTGGACTGGATCGCAGTAAAAACCAACAAAGGACACAGGGGAACTGAGTTCTGTTATTACACAGCAGAGCGCAAATCAAAGCTGGTAGGAATGATCTAATAGACAAAGAATCTCTAAAACATGTCGGAGGGCTGAGGACCTGGCTAGGAGAAAGGATATCTCAAAACCGTCTGTGGACATTCTCCATCAACCAGGTCACAGTAGCTTTTTCCGCAAACTTTCTTGGGTATTTTTTCTTTGAGAACATTTCACTTCTCATCCAAGAAGATTCTCTGAAGATAAGGTAAGACAAGACAAGACGGGACGGGATGGGGCAAGGCAAGGCAAGGCAAGATGGGACAGGACAGGACGGGACAAGACGGGACGGGACAAGGTAAGACAAGACAAGACAAGCCAGGATGGGACAAGGTAAGACAAGACAAGACAAGACAAGACAAGACAAGACGGGATGGGACAAAGTAAGACAAGACAAGACAAGACAAGATGGGATGGGACAGTATGGGGCAAGGCAAGGCAAGGCAAGACAGGACGGGATAGGACGGGACAAGACGGGACGGGACAAGGTAAGACAAGACAAGACAAGCCGGGATGGGACAAGGTAAGACAAGACAAGACAAGACAAGACGGGATGGGACAAAGTAAGACAAGACAAGACAAGATGGGATGGGACAGTATGGGGCAAGGCAAGGCAAGACGGGACGGGACAGGACGGGACAAGACGGGACGGGACAAGGTAAGAAAAGACAAGACAAGCCAGGATGGGACAAGGTAAGACAAGACAAGACAGGACGGGACGGGACAAGGTAAGGTAAGGTAAGGTAAGATAAAATGATGAGATGAGATGAGTTAAGATAAGATAAGATAAGATAAGATTTATTGTCATTTTTTTACTGTGGGCACAACGGCACATATCAAAAATGAAATTTAGTTGCCCGCTCTCAAAGTGAAACATATACATGACACACACCTAAACATATTATATACAACACATGTATAGACCCACACCCCTATGTATACGTAACAAATAAATATTAAATACTGTCCATCTTGAATATATAACAGAAGGAAGAAGAAGCTTCTCGGACGAGAAGCAAAACATTTTCAAAGGAAAAAAAACCCCAGTAAACTCCAGTTGCCTTTTGGAAGGAAAAAAAGAAACACCTTTGGTATAGCTCATGGAAAGTTCTGCGCTAAAAAAAAATCAGACAACATTCTGTCATGCACAGAAGATTAATAGCCCATGCATATCAATTTTGGAAAAGTCTACGCAGATTCTCAATCATCCAGGTCATGGTCTATCCAGTGGTGGGATTCAAATAGATGAACAACTGGTTCTCTGCATGGATGCTGCTTCCGGAAGTCCATTGTGGGCCTGGGCAACAAAAAATTAGCTACCGGTTCTGCCAAAGTGGGGCGAACCGGCTGTATCCCACCACTGCCCTTTTGAAATCAGTTTCATAAAAGCAGGGGTACATTGGATAGAAGGCTGGGTGGGGAAGGGAAGGCTGGAAAAAGAAGAAAGAATGGGGGCTGTTGTGTGTCTGTGTGTGTGTGTGTGTGTGTGCACGCGTGTGGGCACATGCTCACCTAGTAATGCATGGCTGAATATAGCAAGGAAGTAAATAAACCCAAAACCTTTTCTTGGTAATAATCAAGGTGGAATAAAAAGGAGAGAACGTGTTCTTTTCTTTTTCAAGGCAGCTGTGCCTTCAGTTCCTTTTTTTTTCCAGTAACGTTTCTAGTTTACTGAAACTTTCCTTAACGTGATTTGCAACCAGATACCAGGAAAAGGCAGTTCCTCATTCTAATGAAATTAGGAGACTGAAATTGATAAGGAGTTGCCGGTTTTCCCCATCTTCCTAAAAAGGACATGAAAAACGGTGAAATTATGTACCATGGTATCTTGACAATGTCAAAGTGCCGGTTGCATCATGCAGAGGCTGCGAAAAAAGATGCAATACATCGTGACATGTCACGCGACGTGGCGAGTTGACACCCATGTGTCCATTTTGGGCCTGGGCCATAAAAAATTAGCTACCAGTTCTGCCAAAGTAGTGCGAACTGACTGAATCCCACCATTGGGTCTCTGGCAAAACTGAACAGCCCTCCCTCGCCAGACGGGGAAGGATACAACACCGTCGGTCTCCAGAGAGAAAGAGAATACAGGTAGTCCTTTGACTTATGTCAACAACTGATCACATGACCCCGGGACCCTGTCATGAGTACAAGTCAGTTGCCAAGCATCCAAATTTTGATCCGGTGGCCACAGGAATGCTACAATGGTCCTAAGTGTGAAAAAATAGTCATAAGTCCCTTTTTTCAGTGCTGTTGCGAGTTTCGACGGCCACCAAACCGTTGTAAGGGGAGGAATGTCCGCATTCCCTAATTACTCCATTGTTTTAAGAAAGAGAGCCAGTCTTACTTACTCCATCTTTTAAGAAAGAGAAGCAAAGAGAAGTTACACCTTCCCGGTTTTTTTTTTGCAGAGCTGAGCTGCTGCTCACATCTTAGCCGGAGAGCAAACGGTCTCGAGAAAAGGCCAGACTGTGCTTGTCAACTTTCCGCATCCTGTTGAAAAATGCATCGCTTCAGCTTTATATTCTGCTCCTGTTGACTTTAAATCTGCTTTTGATCTGATACTTAGAGACAGGCCTCAGAGGAAACTGGAGCCATCTTTGGGGTCAACTGTCTAAAACAATTCTTAGTCAGGGAAGGATGTGACAAGGAGGCCTTCTGGAGCCTTTGCTCTTTAATTTTTCTATAGGTGCCCCACGCTACCCCCTCAAGCTTGTCAGTAGGCCACTCACCAGCCTACTTTACTCTACCTGGATAATACACTGAAGAGAATAACAGAATTGGAAGGGACCTTGGAGGTCTTCTAGTCCAACCCTCTGCTCGATCAGGGGACGCCATGCCATCCCAGACAAGTGGTGGTCCCGTCTCTTCTCGCAAGCCTCCAGTGATGGGGCACTCATGACTTGTAGAGGCAAGCCTTTCCACTGATTAATTGTTCTCACTGTCAGGAAATTTCTTCTTATTTCTAGATCAGTGATGGAGAACCTTTTAGAGACCGAGTGCCCAAACTGCAACCCAAAACCCATTTATGCATCGTCGAGTGCCGGGTGGGTGTGGCCATTGGGTGGGTGTGGCCCATTGGGTGGGTGTGGCTGTGGTGGTAATGGCAGACTGGGTGGGACTAAAAAGTTCAATCAATCAATTCCAACTTTGCAAGATCTTTTTTTCCAGCGGGAAATTGAAATTGATTGATTGAACCTCTCTTTTTTTGCACATGGCGGCAGAGCCTAAAGCGAAAAGGTTTTATAAAGTTCAGCTGAAGGCCTAGGACTGGGATGATGGCATGCGTGCCCACAGAGAGGGCTCTGAGTGCCACCTCTGCCACCCGTGCCATAGGTTCGCCACCACTGTTCTAGGTTGAATCTCTCCTTGATCAGTTTCCATCCATTGTTTCCATCCATTGTCCCTTCCTGCTTTGGAAAAAAGGTTGACCTTGTCTTCTTCATGTAACAACCTGCCTCTAGAAGTGGTGAATGCTCGAACACTGGAAATTTTTAAGAAGGAAATGGACAGCCATTTCTCTGATATGGTGTAGGACAGTGGCGGCGAACCTATGGCATGGGTGCCAGAGGTGGCACTCGGAGCCTTCTCTGTGGGCACACACACCGTCTCCCCAGCTCCCCTCCTCCCATGGCTCCCTTCTCACCAGCAGCCCCCCCCCCCGGAGGAGAGTTGCCCCTGGGTGCAGCCCACACGAAGCAGCGAAGCCAAGGACTTGGTAGCTGGGCAGCGGGGACAAGACTCCGCCCTTGCACCCCATTTTGCGCAGATGATGCTGCGGGGCACGGGCGGACGGCATGGCTGCCATGGCGCTGCTGGGCTGCCTGGGTGATCTGTGGCGGGCCGTGGACATAGTCGGTGGCCCAATGGGCATGGTGGAGCAGGGACGGGGGGGGGGCAATTTTTGGGCACTCGGTCTCTAAAAGGTTCGCCATCACTGGTATAGGGTCTCCTGCTTGAGCAGGGGGCTGGACTAGAAGACCCCCAAGGTCCCTTCCAATTCTGAATAGCTTGCCTTCAGAGGTTGTGGGGCTGCAACAGAGAAGAGGGGGTCAACCTATTTAGTAAAGTACCAGAGGGCAGGACAAGAAGCAATGGAGGGAAACTGATCAAAGAGAGAAGCAACTTGGAATTAAGGAGAAACTTCCTGACAGTGAGGACAATCAACCAGTGGAACAGCTTTGCCTCCAGAAATTGTGGGCGCTCCATCACTGGAGATTTTTAAGAAGAGGCTAGATAGTCACTTGTCTGAGATGGTCTAGGTTCTCCTGCTTGAGTTGGGGCCTGGACTAGAAGGCTTCCAAGGTCCCTTTTAGCTCTATTCCATTCTCCATCACTGGAGTTTTTTAAGAAGAGATGGATTGCCATCTATCTGGAATGGGACAGGGTCTCCTGCTAGAGCAGGGGGTTGGACTAGAAGATCTCCAAGGCCCCTTCTAACTCTGTTACTCTAACTCTGAATCAAGTTCTAGATTATTCTGAGTCTCTTTCTCACGCTTGCTTTAATCTCTGGACTGCATAATCCCTTCTCCATACATCCCAAGGTCGTTACTTAATTCTTATACCTCTGAAACATGGGGCCAGCCGAAAGGTCAATGTTTGATTTCTAACTGTCCCTCTCCTAAGAGCAGACCTAACCATGCGTTTCACCTACCCAGCATTTGAAGCGCTGCAACGCCATTGGGCTTTTGACACTGCCCTGATTTATGGCTCCTCTCTCAGTAACCGTTAGCCGGAGGATATCACAACGTCCCTTTTGCTGCCTCTACCTCTCTAGAATAAGCGGGTCTTATTTTACGCTATTTCCTTCTTCGGAGACACTGGGGTGACTTCGATGGATCCTCTGCTACAAGGCTTGCCAGGGGAGGAGTCCAAAGTTGTGGCGTGGTAATTTATTATCTAATACGACGCAAGGACTTCCCAGCTTTGTAGCGGGGTTTTTGCTGTTGCATGACCCAGATGTCGGCGGAGGGTGCAGAGAGAGACGCCTGTGCTCTGCTCCTGTGGTGCGTTTAGGAGTAAATCATCATATTTTGGAACTGCCTTTGTGAAAAAAATTGTGTGCAGTTATGACAACAGTAGTGAGCTTCATCTCTGGTATAAAAGCTAAACAGCTCAAGAAAGCAGCATAGCTAGGCTGGACCGATTCCTTTTAATCTATTCTAGCATCCTCTAATCTACTATATTTCTGTTCTATTCTGTTCTATATTTTCTTTTCTTTTCTATTCTATTTTTTTCTATTCTTCTACTCTATTCTATTCTATTCTTCTGTTCTATTCTATTCTTCTATTCTATTCTATTCTATTCTATTCTATTCTATTCTATTCCCTATTCCATTCTATTCCAGGGCTTTTCAACCAGTGGTACGGGTACCACCTGTGGTACATTGGCACCTAGTAGGTGGTACGCGACCATCCTAGAAAAGTGGTAGAGGGGAATGAGCTGAACCAGTAGCAGCACCGCACAAGCCTGAGCGAGAGATGGCTGGAGCTGCAGGACTGTCAGAGCTCAGTGGAAGCGCCAGGATCAGCGCTTCTTTGGGGCTGTCAGGGCTCAGCGGAAGTGGAACCACCAGGACCAGTGTCAGGCTCCAGCTGGAGCTCGGTGCTGATCCTGGTGCTTCTGCTGAGCCCCGAAGAAGCACCAATCAGCTGGAAAGCAGCACTGATCCTGGCGCTTCTGCTGAGCCCAGAAGAAGCGCCGATCAGCTGGAATGTTGCAGCCTCTCCAGGGTCTTGTGATTTACATTCAGATGCTTGGCAACTGATTCATATTTATGACGGTCACCGTGTCCCAGGGTCATGTGAAGTGACCAAAACCTGCTGCAACCCCCAGCAGACGGGGGGAATAAAAACCAAATACCCCCCACCCCACCCCCGCTGCCAATCCTCAACAGAAATGCTCACAACAATGAAAACCTCAGACAGGAGGAAGAGCGTCACTGGGTGGGCAGGCAGGTGTCTTGCTCGGCTGTGGCTTGGGGGGCACTTTTTTCAGTGCCACTGTAACTTCAAACAGTCACTAAGAGAACTGTTGTAAGTCGAGGACTACCTGTACTTTATCACTTTTTTCCTTTTGGGGGGGGCATCAAGTTTTTGACACCTTGCTAGGCGACTGGTGGTCCTCGGATGTTGCCACATCCTAAAAGTGGTACAATGGGTGAAAAGGTTGAAAAGCCCTGGTCTATTCTATTCCATTCTTCATTCATTCCATTCCATTCCATTCCATTCCATTCTATTCTATTCTATTCTTCATTCCTTCCATTCCATTCCATTCTATTCTATTCGTTCTCCTTCTCTATTCTATTCTGTTCTATTCTATTCTTCATTCCTTCCATTCCATTCCATTCCATTCCATTCCATATATTCTATTCTATTCTATTCTATTCTATTCTATTCTATTCTATTCTATTCTATTCTATTCTATTCTATTCTATTTCACCTTACCCCACTACACTACACTACACTACACTCTATTCCATTCCACATTTTCTATACTGTTCTGTTCTTTTCATGAGATGGTCACATCATGATATTATGCTCAGAACATACTGTATATAAACATATTTATGCTATTGAGTTTCATCAAAGAAGGCACTTTGAGTGACACAGAGAAAGCCATGCAACCTTAACGGCACGTTCGCCTCTCCAGTTTGACACCAAGACGAGGAGGTTTATCCCTCCATATTTAGAAACCTCTCCATAAACAAGTAAGAAAAATAGGCACGGATATCTCTGAAGTCGCTCCAGTCCTTTGAGTTATACCGGCAGCA
Organism: Crotalus adamanteus; assembly: GCA_039797435.1. Lineage (NCBI taxonomy): Eukaryota > Metazoa > Chordata > Lepidosauria > Squamata > Viperidae > Crotalus > Crotalus adamanteus. The sequence goes on along the minus strand of CM077921.1, from coordinate 2,269,359 downwards.
ATGAAGAGCAAAATAATATCACGTAGAAACCGCCTATGAGCAAAGAAACTGTCTTCTAGCAAAGCTGTAGATGTAGCCGGCCCGTAAGCGTGCAAGGAAAAGACAAGCTCGCGTATCGTTTTTGAATATCGTATCTTTATGATATGATATTTTTCACATAAACTCTGCTTAGAGTCTTCCTGGGGGATACAATCAGTCAACCATAACTCTTTGCAAGCCTGCTGGGGAAGGCTGGGGCCGTCTCTCAATTGCAGATGTAGCACCACGACAAGCACCGCGTATTTGCACTGCAGTTTTACAATACCATAAAAAAACCATCTGAGGGAAGCTGAAGTCGTGAGCCTGCAAATACTGAAGAGGGATAAAGCGCAGGGCGAAAGAAATGGCAAGTGGGCCCCGTGGTGTAGAAAAAAGCATCGCGCTTTTAAATACGGCCCCATAACATTAATGCAGACGAGTTGCTCCTGATGGACGACCAGGAATATATCGGAGAAACGGCCATGCTCTCTCGGGCAGCCTGTTGCAAGCTTCCGAAGGAGTGAAAAAAGCCGTTCAGGTGGAGCCGTGAAGGATTACCTGACGGAAAAACTCTGTCTTTCTAGAACAGTGGTTCTCAACCTTTTTAATGCCGCGACCTCCAACCGGTCGTAAGTCGAGGACTACTCAACCGGTCGTAGGTCGAGAACTACTCAACTGGTGCAGCACCGTTTGCAGAATGGGACTTTTGGCGGGCTCAGCAGGGCAGAGACAGCCTGGACAATTCCTATTGGCTTTTGAAAGCCAATAGAATTAGACTCAAGAGAGTCTATTCTATTGGCTTTCAAGAGCCAATAGAATAAAAGGGAGTAGCACAGCTAAGGAAAAGGGGGGGGGAAATGGCGGACTGCGTTGTTTGGCGACCCCCGTGAAATGGTCGTTCGACCCCAAATGGGGTCCCGACCCACAGGTTGAGAACCACTGTTCTAGAAGCTAATGGAAACTAAGCAATTTAGAATTTTGGAATTAGAATTTCCTGACAGTTAGAACAATTAACCAGTGGAACTACCTGCCTCCAGAAGTTGTGGATGCTCCAACGCTGGAAGTCTTTAAGAAGAGACTGGATAGCCATTTGTCTGAAATGGTATAGGGTTTCCTGCCTGAGCAGGGGATTGGACTAGAAGACCTTCAAGGTCCCTTCCAACATCATCATCATCATCATCATCATCATCATTATTATTATTATTATTATTGATCATCACTCAGCCAGCCAGATGTTCAGACTGGATTTGGCATTTTGTCTACCTATTGAGTCCTTACCCAGGACCTGGGATAGGCAGATGTGAATGTTTGATGGTATTACAGATATCATCGCAGGATGGAAGCAGTTCCTAGCAAGGCCACCTTTTGCAATTGACTAATGGCGAATTTGTCAATGCCGATGATGGTGTTCAAGTGGTGCTCCAGTTGTTTTGGGATTGCACCCAAGGTGCCTATTACTATTGGTACTACCCTTGCTTGTTTTTGCCACAGTTTTTCTATTTCTATTTGTAGGTCTTTGTATTTTGTTATCTTCTCCAATTCTTTCTCGTTTATTCTGCTGTCTCCAGGCATTGCCACGTCCACTATCCAGACTTTTTTGTCTTTCTTATCAACAATTGTTAAGTCCAGGGTGTTATGTGGCAGGTGCTTGTCTGTTTGAATTCTGAAGTCCCAGAGCAACTCCAGGAGGCAAGCTATTCTATTGATTAATTGTTCTCACTCTCAGAAAAATTCTCCTTATGTCTAGGTTGGATCGCTCTTTAACAAGGTCCCACCCATTATTTCTTTGCCCTGCCCTCTGCTGGTGCTTTGGAGAATAAGTCAATCCCTTCTCTGTGACAGCCCCTCCAATTGTGGAAGACAATTTTCGTGTCCCCCTAATTCTTCTCTTCAATAGGCCGAACATACCTAGCTCTCTCAAACATTCACCATACGATTCAGCCTCCAGACCCTTTATCATTTGGACCCTTTCTAAGGTCTCAGCATCTTTTGGGTATCTTGGTGACCAGAATTGTATGAAGAATTCCAAGTATGGCTTCACTAGGGTGGCATGAAGTGGTATGAAGAGCTGTGGTGGCGCAGTGGTTAGAATACAGTACTGCAGGCTAATTCTGCTGACTGCCGACTGCCAGCTATTCGGCAGTTCGATCCTGACTGGCTCAAGGTTGATTCGGCCTTCCATCCTTCCGAGGTCGGTAAAATGAGGACCCAGATCATTGGGGGCAACAGGCTGACTCTATATACTGCTTAGAGAGGGCCGTAAAGCACTGGGAAGTGCTATATAAGTCTAAGTGCTATTATTGCTATTATCACTTCTCACAGTCTTGATGCTATTCCTTTGTTGATTCAGCCCTGGACTAAGGAAATGAAAATGTAAGATAAGTTCATACCGAGAACTAAGGTATGTTCGGGCAGAGTAAAAAAAAATTCACATTATTATTCCACGTCCTCTCCCCATTCTTCCTTTTAATGCAATGCCCTTCTTGAATTCTGCTGAATAGACATACACTGGACCTATTCTGGGAGAAAAATGAGAAATCACCTTTGGATTGTGTTTCAAGCCAAAGCTATTTCCTTCCCTGCAACCTTAATAGCAGCAAGGGGGGAGGGGGCTTTCTTCCTGATGTGAAATTATCCCTGCGCTGTTCTCCCATTTTTAATTTAATTCTGCTTCTTATAGAAAAGGATGATTGTTTGGCACTGACAAGAAATGCCTGCTTAAATTGTCATTTTAAATGAGTGAACACAGCTAAAATGTAGATAGATAGGAGAAGGGATCAGATAAGAGCTGAGGGTGGAGTTAAACATGTCATCAGCTAAGAATCCTTATGTTGCCACAAATGGCCTATTTCCAAACCTCTTGAATTCCGTTAAATTTCGTGCTGACTTTAGTTGATTAGATTCTTGAGGATAGGCATGAACAATAAATTAGCTTGACTGGAACTTAAGGTGTCATCTTGATTCATCTGACCACACCGAAAATAGTGCACCCAGTTTTGGTCGCCACGTTATGAAAAAGATGTTGACACTTTGGAAAAAGTGCAAAGAGCAACTAAGATGATTAAAGGCCTGGAGATTAAAACATATGAAGAACAGTTGCAGGATTTGGGTCTAGCTAGTCTAGAGAAAAGAAGGACTAGGGGGGGACATGATAGCAGCATTCCAGTATTTGAGGGGCTGCCACAAAGAAGAGGAGGTCAACCTATTCTCCAAAGCACTTGAAAGCAGGACAAGAAACAATGGATGGAAACTAAACAAAAAGAGAAGCAACTTGGAATTAAGGAGAAACTTCCTAACAGTGAGGATAATTAACCAGTGGAACAGCTTTGCCTTCAGACATTGTGGGTGCTCCATCACTGGAGACTTTTAAGAAGAGACTGGACAGCTACTTGTCTGAGATGGTATAGGGTCTCCTGCTTGAGCATGGGGCTGGACTAGAAGACCTCCAAGGTCCCTTCCAGCTCTATTCTGATTATGATTCACACCTGACAAGACTTTAGGTTTTAGATAGAGTTTGGAATAGTTAGGTTAAGGCTGTAGGGTAGGTCCGGTGGCACGATGGCTCAATGGTTAAGATGCTGGTCTTGTCGGTGGAAAGCCAGCATCCCGAGGTGGCACAGCAGTTAGGGTGCAGTACTGCAGGCCACTTTAGCTGACTGTGTTCAGCAGGTCAGCGGTTCAAATCTCACTGGCTCAAGGTTGACTTCCATCCTTCCGGGGTAGGTAAAATGAGGACCCAGATTGTTGGGGGCAATGTAAATATATACATACATTGCTTACTGGTGTACACCGCTTAGAGAGTGCTTGCACTTAAAGCGATATATAAGTCTCATAAATAATAATAATCCCAAGTTCAAGACCCAAGCTCCATGCGACGGGGTGAGCTCCCGTCCTCGCCCCAGCTCCTGCCAGGCTACCAGTTCGAAAGCATGCAAATGCGAGTAGATAAATAAGTACCACATCGGTGGGATGGTAACTGCGCTCTGTGGCATCATGCTGGTCCTGTAGTAGGGTAGGTCATTCATATATATAGGCATATATTTTAATCTGGAGCACACACAGAAACAAACAGCAATAAGGAACAGACCTTACTGGGTTACTAAGAGAGAGGATTCTAAATACACCCAAGGCTAAAATCTGTTGAGTACCATGGCACCATAGCAGCAGTTGTTTCTCAAATGAAAGCTGTGCTTTAAATGATGTTTAGCAACAAACATCGTCCCTTCGGCTGTTCCCATCCATTTGGGAACTTCATACACATCCGAGAACCACAAAAGTGCATCCATTAACGCCAAAATGGAGCCCGCCTAGAAAGGACAGGAAGAATGAGACTATTATCTGCCAGCTGAGAAAGCTTGTACCTAAACAGAGATCCGTAACTTGAAGCTCGTACAGCTGGTTGTACTGTGACAATTAGCTGGGAAGACAGACTCATCTCCAGCTTACAAATAAGCGAACAGCTAATTCCTAGAATTAAAACCGCAACTCCTTTTCTGTTTCCAGGAATGCCACAAAGCAAATGAGGCTGTTGAACATTTTCTCCCAAGTGGGGAAAGATTTAAAATTTATAGGCTCTGAAATGCTGAGTAACTAATCTCTACTTTCCAGTTATTAGCAATTCTTAGGCAAAAGAAAGTATGCAGAAAAATATCCAATAAAGTATATGTTCTACAATCTTCAAAGGTATCCTCGTGTTGAAAGAAAAAAAAATCTTCATCAGGGTCCAGTCCAAGCTGGGAATAATAAAAGGGAGGCTGCTTTAGAAAGAAGGTTGTTGTTTATTGAAGAGGAGAGCCAGACAGAAAGATGGCTCTGGGAAAACTGACCACATGTAGTGAAGAGTGGTGGGTTTTTATACCTTCTTGAGCTTTTGTTTGGAGTTGTTCCTGTGGCGTGAACTTGGACCTGAGTCTGAATGTGCCTTTTTGGTATCCTGATGGTGGTGGGTTAATCCTATTATGTCCCAAAGGTCATATCCTGCTTCCCTGGGGCTGTGGCTGATGACTGTTGATTTTTTTGGTATGAGGGAATTGTTGATTCTAGGGATCTTTGTCTTTCTAATCCCAACTTCCTGGCTCCAATCTTTCTGACAAGATTATCACATCTGCATTTCTGCAGACCTGGTTTCTGTTTGGGGCGGAGAGACTTGGGTTTCTGCCTTTAAGATTCTTTGGGGAAATATAATATTCTGCCTTTTTAATATTTCCCCAAATATTTCTTTCTCTGGATTCTTCCCACACTGGATAAGACTCTTGATATGAAAACAAAATTAGGTTCCTTTGGCTTCCAAGCCCAATTAAAATAATGTTCATTCTTATTCTAGCCAAAGGATTTTATTCATCTCTTATTGACTGTTGTTTTAGTCAATAGCTGAGGTGTCTTGATATCAGAGCTATAAAAGTCGCTCTACGACGTTGGGAGGATAAATCTCAGCCACACCAAATGTTCTCAGATAAAGGCCAGGTTTTACTAACGCTGGGCACCTACTGCTCAAGACCACTCAGGAGAAACAAATGGCGACAGTGTTCTTCTTTCACGAAGGAAGGCAAATGTACATGTCCCAAGATAATGTTGCAGGATCTAAGCTGGGTCGGTCACCAGGTTTAGTCTTCCGAGCTGTCAGACCTGTGCTGGAGCCCATCCCCAGGGAATTCCTCTCTAACTGAGTGTGTGCTTTGGCCTATTCTGTGTGTGGTGTTTATGTGGTGCCTTGCAGTGGTGGAATTCAAATAACTGAACAACCGGTTCTCTTATTCGATGCTGGCCTGGGCCTTAGAGGCCTATTATGGACTTCCGGAAGTGGCATCCATGCACTTCCACTGGGCCGTTCTAGGCCTGAGAGGCCTCCTCCAGGCCTCCGAGGCCTAGAACGGACTTCAGGAAGTGGCATCCATGCACTTCCACTGGGCCGTTCTAGGCCTGAGAGGCCTCCTCCAGATCTCCGAGGCCTAGAACGGACTTCAGGAAGTGGCATCCATGCACTTCCACTGGGCCGTTCTAGGCCTGAGAGGCCTCCTCCAGATCTCCGAGGCCTAGAACGGACTTCAGGAAGTGGCATCCATGCACTTCCACTGGGCCATTCTAGGCCTGAGAGGCCTCCTCCAGGCCTCCGAGGCCTAGAACGGACTTCCGGAAGTGGCATCCATGCACTTCCACTGGGCCGTTCTAGGCCTGAGAGGCCTCCTCCAGGCCTCCGAGGCCTAGAACGGACTTCCGGAAGTGGCATCCAAGCACTTCCACTGGGCCGTTCTAGGCCTGAGAGGCCTCCTCCAGGCCTCCGAGGCCTAGAACGGACTTCAGGAAGTGGCATCCATGCACTTCCACTGGGCCGTTCTAGGCCTGAGAGGCCTCCTCCAGGCCTCCGAGGCCTAGAACGGACTTCAGGAAGTGGCATCCATGCACTTCCACTGGGCTGTTCTAGGCCTGAGAGGTCTCCTCCAGGCCTCCAAGGCCTAGAACGGACTTCCGGAAGTGGAATCCATGCACTTCCTTCCTCTGTTCTGCCCCAGGAAGGAAATTATATGGTGGATGGGTATAATATGAATACAAAAAATAAAAGCTGGTTGGCTTCAAACCTCTAGAGAGAGATGGGCAAAGGCAGATACCAAACTTCCTTATGGCTGAAAACTCCAGACAAAACTATTCCTATTCCTAGAGGCTTTTCCATGAAATATAAACCTCCTTGGGGACAGATAAAAGGGCGTTTTCTTAAAAATGGTATTTTCAGCAATAACCAAACGTCAGTCCCCGAACTGAATAATGCTTTGAGGCAGGACTCTCCATCCCCGCCTTAATTTTCAGAATATGCAACTCGCGCATAAGCCATCTTAAACATGCTTTCTCCATAAATTTAATATAAAAAAGGGATTTGGCATCAAACATCAAAAGAAGCTCGGCCTGACAAAAGACCTGAAAACTGCATTGGTGAATCAGAAAAGCTCCCCATAGTCTTAGCTATATGCAAAGCAGCGCGATAGAGAATTCCTCAAAAATCTCCCTTCAAAAAGACATCAAAAGAAGAAATGCCAAAGAGAGCATTTTTGAAGGTTGCTTGCTGCCGAAAGCTAGTCAACTTTTTAGGTGACACAAAAAGAATTGAGATTAGCCCGCCCGGAAAAGAAAACAGTTGGACGTCTAAAAACAAACAAAAAACAAACCCACAATCATGCACACTGTTGAGTACCTCTCTAAGTATTTGCAGTGACTCGTTATAAAGCTATCCTTTTTTTTTTCTTTAACAGAGTAACAAACTTGGAAGGGACCTTGGAGGTCATCTAGTCCAGGGCTTTTCAACCTTTTCACCCATTGTACCACTTTTCGGATATGGCAATATCCGAGTACCACCAGTCGCCTAGCAAGATGTCAAAAAAAAAAAATGGCACTGAAAAAAGTGCCCCCCAAGCCACAGTCGAGCAAGACACCTACCTGCCCACCCGGTGACGCTCTTCCTCCTGTCCGAGGTTTTCACTGTTGTGAGCATTTCTGTTGAGGATTGGCAGCGGGGGTGGGGGGGGGTGTTTGGTTTTTATTCCCCCCGTCTGCTGGGTGGTTGCAGCAGGTTTTGGTCACTTCACGTGACCTTGGGACACTGTGACTGTCATAAATATGAATCAGTTGCCAAGCATCTGAAAGTAAATCACAAGACCCTGGATATGCTGCAACATTCCAGGTGATTGGCGCTTCTTCTGGGCTCAGCAGAAGCACCAGGATCAGTGCTGCTTCCCAGCTGATTGGTGCTTCTTCGGGGCTCAGCAGAAGCACCAGGATCAGCGCCGAGCTCCAGCTGGAGCCTGGCGCTGATCCTGGCGTTTCCACTGATCCCTGATAGCCCCAAAGAAGCGCCGATCAGCTGGAAAATGGTACTGATCCTGGTGCTTCTGCTGAGCCCTGACAGCCCTGCAGCTCCAGCCGTCTCTTGCTCAGGCTTGTGCTGCCACCGGTTTAGCTCATTCTCCTCCCCCGTTACCACTTTTCTAGGATGGTCACGTCCCACCTGCCAGGTGCCAATGTACCACAGGTGGTACCCATCCCACTGGTTGAAAAGCCTTGTTCTAGTTCAACCCACTGCTCGGAGAGGAAACCCTATGCCATTTCAGACAAATTGCTCTCCAACCTGTGGGAACAATCCAGAGAAAGAAATATTTTGGGGGAATATTAAAAAGGCAGAATCTATTTCCCCAAAGGAATAATGGAGAAGATCTTTAAAAAGACAGAAACTTTCCCCCTCACACACACACACACTCAGCCAGACAACTCAGCAGAAACCAGCTTTTAGAAATGCAGATCTAATAATCCATTCAGGAAGGTTGGAGCCCTCCAGCTAGAAGCTGAAGAGATCAGGAAGACAAAGACTCTTAAAATCTACATACCCCACCCAAACTCTTAAGACAGGACATAATAGGATTAACCCACCACCATCAGGATACCAGAAAAGCACACTCAGACTCAGCTCAAAGTTCATGACACATGAACAACTCCAAATAAAAGCCCAAGAAGGTATAAAAACCCACCACTCCCTACTACACGTGCTCTCTCTCTTTTTTTTCCAGAGCCATCTTTCTATCTGGCTCTCCTCTTCAATAAACCACAACCTTCTTTCTAAAGCAGTCTCCATGTTGTCTGTTCCCAGCTTGGATTGGGCCCTGATGAAGATTTTTCCTTCAAACCTCTTCTTAAAAACTTCCAGCACTGGAGCATTCACAACTTCTGGAGGCAGGTTGTTCCACTGGTTAATTGTTCTCACTGTCAGGAAATTTCTTAGTTCTAGGCTGGTTCTCTCCTTGATTAGAGACCATACTTGGTATACTGCATCCCATTTTGATCACCATGATTTTTTTTAAAAAAAGGATGTGGAGATTCTGGGAAGAGTGCAGAGATTAGGGAACTGGAGGCTAAAACATACGAGAAAAAGTTGCAGAAATTGGGTACTCTCTATTTTAATAAGGACTAGGGTTGACATGATAGCAGCATTCCAATATGTAAAAGGCTGCCACAAGGAGGAAGGGGTCAACTTATTTTCCAAAGTGCCTGAAAGCAGGACAAGAAGCGACGGATGGAAACTAATCAAGGAGAGAAGCAACCTGGAACTAAGGAGAAACTTCCTGACAGAACAATTAGCCAGTGGAACGGCTTGCCTTCAGAAATTGTGGGTGCTCCATCACTGGAGGTTTTCAAGAGGAGATTGGAAAGCCATGTGTCTGAAATGGGTCTCCTGTTTGAGCAAGGGGTTGGACTAGAAGGCCTCCAAGGTCCCTTCCAATTCTGTTATCCTCTATGAAGTCTGTCTGAAGCCAGAACGTCCAGTGATACAGTGACTTCCTCACAAACAGGACTCTGCATTCTAAAACTAGAACAGAACAGAATATCAGAGTTGGAAGGGGTCTTGGAGATCTTCTAGACCAACCTCCTACTGAGGAAGGAAACACTCTACCATTTCAGACATTGGACAGCCATTTGTCTGAAATGGTCTAGGCTTTCCTGCCTGAGCAGGGGGTTGGACTAGATGACCTCCAAGGTCCCTTCCAACTCTTCTCTTCTCTTCTCTTCTCTTGTTTCTATTCTATTCTATTCTATTCTATTCTATACTATTCTATTCTATTCTATTCTATTCTTTTTCTCCTTCTCTATTCTATTCTATTCTATTCTATTCTATTCTGTTCTGTTCTGTTTGTTCTCCTTCTCTATTCTATTCTATTCTCCTACTCTACTCTCTTATTCTATTCTATTTTATTCTATTCTATTCCATTCTATTCTATTCTTTCCTAATTTTATTCTATTCTATTTTCTATTCTATTCCCATTCTTTATTCTATTCTGTTCTATTCTATTCTATTCTGTTCTGTTCTGTTTGTTCTCCTTCTCTATTCTGTTCTGTTCTATTCTATTCTATTCAGTTCTGTTTGTTCTCCTTCTCTGTTCTGTTCTGTTCTATTCTATTCTCCTACTCTACTCTCTTATTCTATTCCATTCCATTCTATTCTTTTTTTTTTTTTTTTTTTTTTTTTTTTTATATATATAACACTAATTTTATCCAAAATATGTGTGTATGTGTATATATATATATATATATATATATATATATATATATATATATATATATATATATATATATATATATATATATATATATATATCAGTTCAATACTATGCACTTTATATTCCAATTATTGAAGATTACATAATTTTCATTTTTCTCCAAGAAGAGGAGTAAAATTTTTTTTTAACAAAAAATATTGAGGGTTAAAGGTATCTCTGAATATTTTTTTTTTTTTCTTTTTTTTTTTTTTTATTAGAAGTTTTATAAATTTTACAAAAAAACAAAAACAATACAAAACAAGAAACAACATATACAAAAAGAAAACTAAACATTACATATAAAAAAACCCCCCCATCCCCCACCCCCCACAAAAACCCCTCCCTTCCCCCCCCTGAGCTTCCCAGAGCAGAATATAGGCTTAATTAAAAATTAAAAAATTAAATTAAAAATTTTATATTTATATATAAAAAAGGAAAGAAAAAAAAATACCTATAAATATATATAGAATAAAACTTATGAAAAAGCTATATGATATTTTTGTATACCCAATCTAAATTGTGTAAATTTTATCCATTTGTCCCAAACAGCAATAAACTTCTCTTGGGTTTGTTGCTTTAAGAAAGCCGAAATCTTTGCCATTTCCGCCAAATAAGCTACTTTAAAAAACCATTCCTGCAATGTAGGCAAAGATTCCTTCTTCCAATATTGTCCTACTAACAGCCTAGCGGCTGTAATCAAATTTAACATCAATACAACCTCCTTTGCATCACAATCTGTAACAATACCTAACAAAAATAATTGCGGAGTAAATTTTACCCTCCTTCTAAAAATTCTCTGGATATTCCACCATATTTTGATCCAAAATACTTTTATCTCTCTACATGACCACCAAATATGATAATAGGAAGCATCCTTATAACCACATCTCCAACATTTAGGTTGCACGTCGGGGTACATAAGAGACATTTTTTGTGGATCAAGGTGCCACATATTCTATTCAGTTCTGTTTGTTCTCCTTCTCTGTTCTGTTCTGTTCTATTCTATTCTCCTACTCTACTCTCTTATTCTATTCCATTCCATTCTATTCTATTCTCTATTCTATTCCCATTCTTTATTCTATTCTGTTCTATTCTATTGTATTCTATTCTGTTCTGTTCTGTTTGTTCTCCTTCTCTGCTCTGTTCTATTCTATTCTATTCTATTCTATTCTATTCTATTCTATTCGGTTCTGTTTGTTCTCCTTCTATGTTCTGTTCTATTCTATTCTCCTACTCTACTCTCTTATTCTATTCTATTCTATTCCATTTTATTCTATTCTTTCCTAATTCTATTCTATTCCATTTTCTATTCTATTCTATTCTATTCTATTCTATTCTATTCTATTCTATTCTATTCTATTCTATTCTATTCTATTGTCAGAGCTGTACAGATGGCTTCTAGTGATGTGGATAAAGAAGTTCTTCTTTCTTTCTTTCTTTCTTTCTTTCTTTCTTTCTTTTTCTTTCTTTCTCAGGTTTTAAATCTGCCCAGGAAAATAGCTGCTTTAGCAGCTGGCATTTCCAAGGTCTAAAGTTAGATTTCAATGCCTCGCATCTTTTTTACATTCAATAATTTGATCACTGATTACTTTACCTGCTCTTTGGGAAATGTCTAAAAGGACGGAAGCTTTTGTGCAGAAAACGAAAGGCTGAATGCCTGACATTTCTGCACAATAGACCCGGGGATTTCTCAGGATTGCCTTCAATAGGAGGCTTGCCGCAGAGGCCCAGGAACAAATCCTGCTGACCTTTGAAAACCAGAAAGAAATCTCCACTTATTCAGCCAAAGAATGGAGCTCTCCCTCTCCCTAAAGCCGTTCATTCACTCTTCTTTCTTTTCTCCTTCTTTCCCAGCTTCTCTTTTTTCGCTCTTCCCTTTGATTAGACAGCACGCAATGGCGAGGGAGGAAAACACTGAAAGAATAAGAGGTCATCTCTGCATGTTTACATATCTATGTTCTGAGGAGGAGGAGGAGGAGGAGGAGGAGGAGGAGGAGGAGGAGAAGGCAGGCAGACCATCCAGCATCCTTCAAGCATCCCTTTGCAGAGATTCTTACCTGATTTTTTTTTTATGTATTTATTTGGAAAATGTATTTTGCTGCCTACTATAGGGGATGACCAGACTAAGCCTGAGGGAGGGGTCAAACGCGTCATAAGTCACGAGTCCCTGCGCGTCTGCAAGAGTTCACCTTGAATGCCATTCTACTCCACTCCCTTCTACTCTATTCTAATGTCTATTCTATTGTATTCCACTTTCTTCTACTCTACTCTAGTCTCTACTGTACTCTGTACTCTCCTCAAGTCTCTACTCTACTCCTCTCCACTCCACTCCACTCCACTCCACAATAGAGTACAGTACAGTACAGTACAATACAATACAATACAATACAATACAATACAATACAATACAATACAATACCAGAGTTGGAAGTGACCTTGGAGGTCATCTAGTCCAACCCCCTGCTCAGGCAGGAAATCCAATACCATTTCAGACAAATGGCTGTCCAGCCTCTTCTATTCTATTCTATTCTATTCTATTCCATTCCATTCCATTCCATTCCATTCCATTCCATTCCATTCTATATTTTCTATTCTATTCTATTCTATTCTATTCTATTCTATTCTATATTTTCTATTCTATTCTATTCTATTCCATATTTTCTATTCCATTCTATTCTATTATATTATATTCTGTATTTTCTATTCCATTCTATTCTATTCTATTCTATTCTAGTCTAGTCTAGTCTAGTCTAGTCTAGTCTAGTCTAGTCTAGTCTATAGTCTATAGTCTATTCTAAATTCCTTCAGCTCTTCTGGATTTTGTTCCTAGCAATGAAAATTGTTAATGGCCACTAACATATACAATAACAGCAGCCCTTTGTGAATACAGTAATTTCCACTCTAACATGCTGGATAGGTTACTTCATCATTCATTTTTGAGCGAGTTGTTACTCTCACCAATGGGGAACTCAATTCATGCATCTCCCATCAGAGGACCAGGAGGCGAATCCTACGAAGAGACATGGAAACAGCTGAAAATGTAAGTAGGAAAGCTCTCTTTGAAAAGGATGTCACTCAAGGGATAAAAAAAAAATTAAGAATGCAGGGTTTTTGGCTGAAGTTGCAGGATATCAGGCTCCAAGGGAATATTAGGAAAAAAAAAACCTTCCTATCAGCAAAAGCAACTCAACAGCGAAACCAGTGATCCCAAAACATTGTGAGTTCCCCTTCACTGAGTAGGTTAAAGAGAATCTATTAGGGATTCCTGCATGGAGCTGGGACTTGTATTTAATGGCCTAATTGCCCCTCTCAACGAGGGGGTTCTCTGTGCCTGTGGGAATTCAGGTTCCCCTCTCCAACGTTAAACTGGACGCTGTGGCTGAGCTGGTGAAGGATCCAACCTTTGAGGTGGGACTGAAGTGGACTATTCACTTGGCGTACCCCGCGACGCCTGGACACATTCAACTGGGGGGGGGGAGAGGTCGCTGGTGCTCTCTGAGCTTGGTTGGTTTTCTTGCAAACGTTTCATTACTCAAACTGGGTAACTTCATCAGTGCTAGATCATCGTTGTCGTCGTTATCTAGGACTGATGATGTTACCTAGCTGGGTGGTGAAACGTCTGCAAGAAAACAACCAAGCTCAGAGAACACCAAGGGCCCCTCCTTTCAACCCTGAGCTACGAATATTCTCCTTTGTTGGTAAAACATTCCACTTCTAAGTGGTGGACTGTTTATTACTGCTCCTCCACAATAGGGCATAAGCAGTCACAAGACTTTTCCTTGGCATTCTCAAGGAAAGATTTGAATTAAATTTGCCATCAATTATATACGATGGCTTCCCAAGAAGGAGTGCCTATTCAATGGTGAATAATGTCCTTTGCTGGCCAGCATTTCTCTCCTCTCCCCCCTCTCCCTTTCCCCTCCCCTCCCTCTTTCCCCTCCTCTCCCTCTCCTCTCCTCTCTTCTCCTCTCCTCCCCCCTTTCCCTCTTTCCCCTCCTCTCCCCTCCGCTCCCTCTTTCCCTTCCTCTCCCTCTTCTCCTCTCCTCTCCCCTCCCTCCCCTCTCCCCTCGATTCCTCTCTCTCTTCCCCCTCCCCTTCTCTCCTCTCCTCTCCTCTCCTCCTTTCCTCTCCTCCCCTCCCTCTCCTCTCTTCTCCTCTCCTCCTTCTCCTCTCCTCTCCACCTCATCTCATCTCCTCTCTCCTCTTCCTCTCCCTTTCCCCCCTCCCCTCCCTCTCCTCTCCTCTCTTCCCCTCCCTCTCCTCTCTTCTCCTCTCCTTTCCACCTCTCATCTCTTCTCCTCTCCCCTCTCTTCCTCTCCCTCTTCCCCCTCCCCTCCCCTCCCTCTCCTCTCTTCTCCTCTCTTCCCTCTCCCCTCCTTTCCACTTCATCTCATCTCCTCTCCCCTCTCTTCCTCTCCCTCTTCCCCCTCCCCACCCTCTCCTGTCATCCCCTCTCTCTCCTCTCCTCCCTCTCCTCTCCTTTTCACCTCTCATCTCCTCTCCCCTCTCTTCCTCTCCCTCTTCCCCCTCCCCTCCCTCTCCTCTCCTTTCCACCTCTCCTCTCCTTTTTCTGTTTCTGTCTGTCTTCCTTCCTACACTCTTTTTTTCTCTCTCTCTCTCTCTCCCTCTCTCCCTCGCTCCCTTCCTTCCTTCCTTCCCTCCCTCCCTCCCTCCCTCCCTCCCTCATGATCTCGGGTACAGTAGACCCCAGCAGTGAGGCAAACTCGCAAAAATACCATGTTTTAAATGTTCCTCATATATGTTATTCGACTAGATCACTGCCTTTCCCAAAATGATACCTTCTCAGTTCACTAATCTCTTCAGCTCCTTCTCTTTGGGCCTTTGCAGTAAAGCCATTGCTACATAGCAGTGACACTTCTTAGAGCAGTGGTTCTCAACCTTTTTAATGCCGTGACCCCCAACCGGTCGTAAGTCGGGGACTACTCAACCCGTCGTAAGTCAAGGACTACGCAACTGGTGCAGCATCATTTGCAGAATGGGACTTTTGGCGGGCTCAGCAGGGCAGAGCCAGCCTGGACCATTCCTATTGGCTTTTGAAAGCCAATAGAATTAGACTCTGTTCAAGAGAGTCTATTCTATTGGCTTTCAAAAGCCAATAGAATAAAAGGGAGTAGCACAGCTAAGGAAAAGGGGGGAGAGGAAATGGCAGACTGCGTTGTTTGGCGACCCCCGTGAAATGGTCGTTCGACCCCAAATGGAGTCCCGACCCACAGGTGGAGAACTGCTGCCGTAGAACATCGGATGGATACCGACCTTGAAATTTCAGACTGGGAAACACCTCAATCCAGTTTGCAAGGCCCGAAGCATTGAGAGAATGTGTTCAGCCCAAGAGCAGCCTCTAATAAGCTTTACATCTCTACCAACAGGGTCATGCAACATACTCTCTCCAGCTCAGATACAAAAGTGATGCGGGAGGAGAAAAAATAAAAGGGGTTCAAATCTTTGTCTCTGGAGATTCTCAGTCCTCCAGGTCATGATTGTCCCAAAGGTGCTGTTTTCAAGAGGCAACTGGACTTTCTTGTTTTTCATTGAAGATGTTTTGCTTCTCATCCCAGAAGCTTCTTCAGCTCTGACTGGATGGTGGGGAATGGAAGGATTTATACTCCTTGCAGACAGCTGGTCATTTGCCTCCTTTCAGAGAGTAGCTCAGCCCACTTGGAGGTTTTTGTCTTCAGGATCCAAGTGGCCTCAACGACTTGGATGCAAACGACCAGCCGTCTGGAAGGAGTATAAATCCTTCCACTCCCCACCATCCAGTCAGAGCTGAAGAAGCTTCTTGGATGAGAAGCGAAATGTCTTCAATGAAAAACAAGAAAGTCCAGTTGCCTCTTGAAAAAGCACCACTGGGAACACAGATAAAGCTTCAGGTGGCCTCAACGACTCTCTAAAAAGAAAGCAAATGATCAGCTGTCTGCAAGAAGTATAAATCCTTCCATTCCCTACCATCAAGTCAGAACGGAAGAAGCTTCTTGGATGAGAAGCGAAACGTCTTCAAAGAATAATAAGAAAGTCCCATGAGGACACAGATAAACCCCCAAGTTGCCTCAATGACTCTCTAAAAGAAGGCAAATGACCAGCGCTTTGCAAGGAGTATAAATCCTTCCCTTCCCCATCATCCAGTCAGAGCTGAAGAAGCTTCTGGGATGAGAAGCGAAAAGTCTTCAAAGCAAAATAAGAAAGTCCAGTTGCCTCTTGAAAATGCACCACGGAGGACACAGATAAACCTCCAGGTGGCCTCAACGACTCTCTAAAAAGAAAGCAAATGACCAGCTGTCTGCAAGGAGTATAAATCCTTCCACTCCCCACCATCCACTCAGAGCTGAAGAAGCTTCTGGGATGAGAAGCGAAACGTCTTCAAAGAGAAACAAGAAAGTCCAGTGGCCTCCTGAAAAAGCATCTTTGGCTTCAAATCTTTCAATACTTAGAGCTATCTAAATACTCTTTCAAGTCAATCTGAATTCTGGTGACATCCCAGAGAAGGCCGTACAGGTTGCTTGGCAATTGTTTGTCACTGATTTTTCAATTTTCCCAAGCAATCAGTTGCTGATGGATTTCATAGCAGCTACTCCGACAGAACTGACCCCGCTTAACATTTTCAAGGCCAGCTAGCTACTGCTATCTGTTGGGAGCAATGAGTATTACAGATTAAAATAAAATCAAACGGCCGATAAAATGTCCCTAGGAAACGGCTGGCTCCAGTTCTTTACCGTCCATTGCTTCAATTGGATTTCATTTAATTAACGAGACAACCATTTCAGTATTTCAGCAGTTTGGAGGAAAAAATGCATTACTTTCGTTTTTAAATGGATGGATGATGTATTTATATTCAAATAAATAAATGTGTATTTTATGCAAATGCATAAACATCCGACTGCGGTTGTATTCTAAACTGCTTTCAGAACAAAACAATCCCTCGATCTGCATACAAGGCATCACCATTAAAAAGAAATACTTTCTCACAGAAATGCATAAATAAAAGACTTTGCCATTTTAGAAACAGAATATTTATGCAGTGTTTTACCATTTGCATCCCCATCTTTTGTTTATAGATTTGGCTAATGCAGACACGTGTGTATGCAAATATAGCTTAACAATGATTTTCTCTGCATTTTGGGTCTTAAACTTCCTTTTTTACGATCCTGTAATCCCTTAAATGGGGGTAGAGTTGGGACAACTGGAAGGAGTTGAGTATTTACTGACCGGATGCCCTTCCTGATGCCTACACAGGGTTCAGAGTAGATATTTTCTCTTTGCATCCTGATAGAGAAACATCTTCCACTGCCAAGGATTGAACTCTCAACCTTCTGAGTGGGAGTAGAGCATCTTTACCACTAGGCCACCATACCACTCTGTTTTGGGCCCTAAAGTGCAATATTATTAATAATAATAATAATAATAAAGTTGGAAGGGACCTTGGAGGTCTTCTAGTCCAACCCCCTGCTCAGGCAGGAAACCCTAGACAATTTCAGACAAATAGCTGTCCAGTCTCTTCTTAAAAACCTCCAGTGTTGGAGCATTCACAGTTTCTGGAGGCAGGTTGTTCCACTGGTTAATTGTTCTAACTGTCAGAAAGTTTCTCCTTAGTTCTGGGTTGCTTCTCTCCTTGACGAGTTTCCATCCATTGCTTCTTGTCCTGCCTTCAGGCACTTTGGAAAATAGCTTGACTCCCTCTTCTTTGTGGCAATCCCTGAGATATTGGAATACTGCTATCATGTCCCCCCTTGTCCTTCTCTTCATTAAACTAGACATTCCCAATTCCAGCAACTATTCCTTGTATGTTTTAGTCTCCAGTCCCCTAATCATCTTTGTTGCTCTCCTCTGTGCTCTTTCTAGAGTCTCAACATCTTTTTTACATCATGGTGACCAAAACTGGATGCAGGATTCCAAGTGTGGCCTTACCAAGGCCTTGTAAAGTGGTATTAACACTTATTCAAACATTCAAATATTGTCAAACCAAGAGAAGGTGGGAAAACATTTGGGGGCAATGAAAATCAAGGGGTCAAAAAAATCAACTTCCTGCCCGTCCTCAAACTAGTTTGCAACAGGACACAGAAGCAAGGCAGCACTTTCACTCACACTATAACAAATCCACAATCAGGTGCCTCCAGATTTATTGGACCATGATTTCTATGAACGTGGGTAGTTGTATAGCCATTTAACAACAGTTCAAAATTATGAAGGCCTCCCAAAAAGTCACTTGTGACCTAAATTCGTACATATGGCTGCCACAAACCATTCCGGTCACACAATCACTGCAGTCACATGATCCGATTCTCTGCCTAGGATTGGGTGGTGGCTACAATCCAGCACAGCTGAGAAATCGACAAGAGAGGACGTTGGCATCTCTGCACCGCAGTTCTTGTTCTACATTTGCACTCTGTCCATTCCAGAGTTGATGTGTGATGTGTGATGTTTTTTTCACACTTAAGACTGCTGCAGCATCCTCATGGGGACATGATCAAAATTTGGAGACTTGGCCACTGGCACGTACTTATGACAGTTGCCGTGTCCTGGGGTCACGTGATCCCCTTTTCTAATCTTCTGATGAACAAAGTCAACGGGGAAGCCAAATTCTCTTAACAACCGTGTTACTAACTTAACAACTGCAGGGATTAACTTAAGCACTGTAGCAAGAAAGGTCATAAAATTCAGTTGGCAACCGTCTCGCTTAGCAACAGAAATTTTGGACACCGTTGTGGGTATAAGTCGAGGAGTAATCATATGCACAATCGTCTTTGCGATCTGCCTACTTCTAAATGCTGGGAACAAGAACAGATCTGCCCTCAGCTGCTACAGATCCTGCATCAATTAAAAAAAAAAAATACCGACCTTACTTTATGCTAAATAGAGGACAGTAGTAGTAGACAGGACTGCCCCATTTGCTGGCCCAAGAATTCTGGGAGTTGAAATCCACAGCTCATATAATTGCCCACCTCTGGGCTAGATGCTCATATTAAGGTCAACCAGGCCAAAGTACTGCCTAACACCTCCACCCCAATGTTCTCTTTTTTTTTATATTGAAAATTTTTACAGTTTTACAATAAAATAATCCCCCTCTCCCACCCACCCCAACCCCCCCATCACCCTCCCCCCTCCTTCCCAGAGCTGAATACAGGGTAATAAAAACTAGAAAAAACCTTACAACTTAAATAAACATCAAACAATTATAAATACATCACCCCAATGTTCTCTTTCTAGGGACTTGAAGGTGCAACGATCTAGGTACATCTCAAGATGACCATAATGGAGCCAGCCCATTATACTCGTGACTCACGACAGTCATAAATTGGATCACCTGTGTGAATTTTGCAACTTTTCTGAGGTGCTCAGCAAAACCGTCATAAAAAGCAGTTACTGGACAACGCGGACAACGTTAAATGCAGCCTGGTTGGTCGAGCGTCTTAAATTCAGCCACATGACTGTAGGGTTGGGGACTATCATGGCTCTGAACAGTCACTAAGCGGGCGGTTGTAAATTGAGGATTATCGGTACTACCTTTTGCTCTAAAAAAAAACCTAAAAAACAGAAGAAAAGAGAAGCCAATCTGCCAAGTGCTTCACAAGGCTAGGGAACGGCATCAAAACATTTATCCCTGCGGCAGTAAATAAAACTGCTTCACTGAGGTGATTGAAGATTTTTTTTTTTGTCTAATTTAGTACCCCTCTCGAATCTCTTCTGTAATCACCAAGGGAAATCAGGAAAGATAAAGTTTGAAAAACTGTCAGGCAAGGTCAGGCTGGGTTCTGCCCAGTTTTATTTGCTATAACTCCGATTAAAACGCCTCCGCCTGCAAGTAAATCTTCCCCTAAAACAGAAATAACAGAATAATGGAGACTGTTTTCTTCAATAATCTTGTTAACAAACCTCCGTAAATAACTTTCGCCTTGCATGGGGGATTTTTAATTTGTGATGTGCCCCATTTAGCAATGTCATTAAATATACTTGGTGGCTTTTAATTGGTTTCCTTATCAAGGCTGGAAATGAGAAAGGTCGCAAGTTGGGTGGGCAGGGAGGGGCGCAGCAAAACAAGCGGAGCTGTTAAACTAATCTGTGTGGGCTAATTTGCTCGCCTAATATCAATTCCAGAAAAATGTCATAGGTTTCCAGGCACCGGAGAGGGAAAAAAACTGAAATTGTTAA
The DNA here is from genome assembly GCA_039797435.1 of Crotalus adamanteus. Taxonomy (NCBI): domain Eukaryota; kingdom Metazoa; phylum Chordata; class Lepidosauria; order Squamata; family Viperidae; genus Crotalus; species Crotalus adamanteus. The sequence continues at coordinate 2,249,107 of CM077921.1, read as the reverse complement.
CAGGACCAGCATTGAAAGGAGAAACGTAGGGAGGGGAGAGGAATAAGGAGAAAAGTGAGCAGAATTCATTATGTAGAAAGAGATGGAAAATATATGGGATGGGGAAAAAAAAGTTTGGCGGTAGTTTGTTACAAATCCATTGCTCGGATATTTTTACATTCTGCAATTAAATTAATTGACTGTTACCACCGAGATATGGTGAGATAAACAAATACTTTGTCTAAGAAAGCAGGAAATGTCACAGAGATAGAGGAGCACTAATATGTTCAAAATATGGCTACTTGCATTAACCGCCATGTTTCCCAGCCAGTATGGAGACTTCCATATAGTCAAGGCCATGGTTTTCCCAGTTGCAATGTAGGGCTGTGAAAGTTGGACCACAAGAAAGGCTGAGCACCAAAGAATGGAGGCCTTTGAACTCTGGTGCTGGAGAAGACTCCTGCGAGTCCCGTGGACTGCAAGGCGATCCAACCGGTCAGTCCTAGAGGAGATCAACCCCGACTGCTCTTGAGAAGGCCAGATCCTGAAGTGGAAACTCAAGTCCTTTGGCCACCTAATGAGAAGGAAGGACTCACTGGAGAAGGGCCTGATGCTGGGAAAGATTGAGGGCAATAGAAGAATGGGATGACAGAGAATGAGGTGGCTGGATGGAATCCCCGAAGCAGGAGGCGTGAGCTTCAATGGACTCCAGAAGGGTAGAGGACAGGAAGGCCTGTAGGAACGTTGTCCATGGGGTCGCGATGGGTCGGACACAACTTCGCAACTAACAACAACAAATGGAGACTTCCAAACGTCACTTGGAAAAAGAAAAATGGGTCCAAAGAATCTCAGGAAAAGATTGCTAAATGAGTTGGATCCAGAAAGGGTCTCTTGCAAAGATCTTCTGGGTCTGGTCTCACCCACAGAATCCACTGCTTAAGTTCAGTGCGTTAAAAAAGGACAATGGTTCTGGGTGGTTTTTTTTTTTTTTTTTAGAAATGTCACTTCTTTTTCTTCCGTTATTTAATTCTATACATTCCTAGTAGGTCATTCTGTAACCACGATCCAATCTGGATCGGTCACCAGGACTAGAGGTTTTGGACATGTCCTGGAATCCATCTTCAGGGAACTTCTCTCTCACTGAAATGTGTGCTGTGGGCTATTTTATGCATAGAATTTATGTTGCACCTGATTTGTGTGTTGGTTTTTAGTTGTCGATTGGGGTGTTGATGGCTGATTATTAAGTTGTTGGCTGTTGTTTCCTTGTGCTGCCAAGGAGTATCTGATAGACTGGTGGTAAACCAGCACTCCTGATGGCTGACCAGGGGCCCAGTTCCCAAGCTTCAATCATTTCCCTGGCTACTTTTGTACCTGCTCAGCCAACAATCTTAGTGTCAACACTGCTAACATCGGATGGTTTGCATTGACAACAGAGGGAAATGTAGCCATCTTTTCCCCTTTGCTTTTAGAGTTAGATGATGCTGGGAGGGGGCGTGTGTGAATGAGAGTCTAGCTAAACTGAGCGTGAGAATCAAGGTTATTGAGCCCAGAGCTGATAAAGAATTGGCGGGCTGGAGAACTGGAGAGGAAGCCCGCACTTCAAACTAATTGGGGAATATGATTTATGACTGTTAATTGGAGGAGGAAATTGTGCTTTGATATTATGTGCCCAAGGGGGGGGAATTCAGGTTTTGGCTTCGATTATGTAAGTGCCGATATTGTGCTACTCGAATAAAAGATCCTTTAAGGTAAACAACGCCTCGAAGTTCTTTGGAAGAGTTCCATCTGTCGGAACCATGAGATTTAGTATTTGAGAAATTGAATGCATGACCTTGTTCATTACAATGGGAGGCTGCCAATGACTTTGAGTCTCTTTGTCTGAGCACTTGCTTGTGTTCTTGCAATATGTAACCCACTGTTCACAACCCTTACCAGGTATTCCTTTTATGGAGAATGGTGTGTCTAAACAGGTTTCAGGGTATAATCATTCCTACTGTAGCGTGTTGAGGGATCCCTGTTATCCCTATGTCTCTATTTTGAGAGCTTTAAAGAAAGATGGACTGCATATACCATTCTGATAGATCTGATCCTTCTTCCTGCAAACCCACGGAAAGCAGGCTCTGGATAGCTCCCAAAGCTAATGCGCCTGTGAACAGTCATCTAAAAGGCAAAGGTCTGTGGGGTTCAAGTCCTGCTAGAGCAGTGGTTCTCAACCTTTTTAATGCTGCGACCCCCAACCGGTCGTAAGTCGAGGACTACTCAACCGGTTGTAAGTCGAGGACTACTCAACTGGTGCAGCACTGTTTGCAGAATGGGACTTTTGGCGGGCTCAGCAGGGCAGAGACAGCCTGGACAATTCCTATTGGCTTTTGAAAGCCAATAGAATTAGACTCTATTCAAGAGAGTCTATTCTATTGGCTTTCAAAAGCCAATAGAATAAAAGGGAGTAGCACAGCTAAGGAAAAGGGGGGAAAAATGGCGGACTGTGTTGTTTGGCGACCCCCGTGAAATGGTCGTTCAACCCCAAATGGGGTCCTGACCCACAGGTTGAGAACCACTGTGCTAGAGGGTTTGAGCCCCACAGAATAAGAAGGGGCTACCTGAGGACAAGTAATCAAGTGGAATGTCTTGCCTTCAGAAGTTGTGGGTGTGCCATCACTGGAGGTTTTTAAGAAGAGATTGGACAGCCATTTGACTGGAATGGTATAGGGCAGTGGTGGCGAACCTTTTAAAGACTGAGTGCCCAAACTGCAACCCAAAACCCACTTATGCATCGCCAGGTGCCGGGTGGGCGTGGCCACCAAGTGGGTGCGGCCACCGAGCTGTCGGCTCGTGCTCACTCACTCACTCACTCGCTATCTGCTCCAACTTGTGCTCGCTCTCTCGCTGTCTGCAGCAAATGCTGCTTCTGCCGAAAGTTGCTCCTTTTATAGCCTCTCGCCTATTCCCAGACTGCGCATGTGCAGAGAGGAGGAGGGAACAGCTTGGCCCAGCAATGGCTTGCGTGCCACCAGAGATGGCTCTGTGTGCCACCTGTGGTACGTGTGCCATAGGTTCACCACCACACGTATAGGATTTCCTGCCTGAGCAGGGGGCTGGACTAGAAGACCTCCAAGATCCCTTCCAACTCTCTATTCTATTCTATTCTATTCTATTCTATTCTAGTCTAGTCTAGTCTAGTCTAGTCTAATCTAGTCTAGTCTAGTCTAGTCCAGTCTAGTCTAGTCTATAATTTCCATTCTCTATTCTATTCTATTCTATTCTATTCTATTCTATTCCTATTCTATTCCTATTCTATTCCTAGTCTAGTCTAGTCTATTCCATTCCATTCCATTCCATTCTATTCTATTCTATTCTATTCTATTCTATTCTATTCTTCATTCTATTCCATTCCATTCTTAACATTTTCCTTATAGAGACAAGGATGTCCCATGTCTCATGCCCACATATCAAGAACATACAAAAAACATCTAAGAGTCAAAACAGAGTCACAGAATATCTCCTTTCCATTTTGTCCCTCAGAAAACCCCTAGTTTAAATGTGAGACTCTGGGGCTCAGTCCTTCTTTTTAAGTAAGCAGTTCCACTTCCCTCATGCTGTCATCAAGAAAAAGGCTCCGAAGCTGGGAGAAGGGATGTAGGGAAAAAAAGGAATGTTACAGACGGGAAGGCCATCGGCAAGAGAAAAGTAGAACAAGTCACTGCGTGAGGCTCTCTCTGTGGCGGAAAGACTGTTGTGTTTTGAAATATTAGCCATCAGATAAAGCCAATGAGTAAAGTTCACACACTGGTATAAGTTTGCGCATGCAGGGAAAGACACAGAGAGAGAGAGAGAGAGAGAGAGAGAGAGAGAGAGAGAGAGAGAGAGAGAGAGAGAGAGAGAGAGAGAGAGAGAGAGAAGAAAAGTTTCAGCAACATTTCAATGGCAAAGGAGCTTTGCTGGGGCCGATGGTCTCAAAATATAACACACTGAGCACATAAGCCCAGCCACCCCCATCAACTCCTAGATTAGTTCTATTTATCTCCAGGCTGTTGTTCCAGCTTTTCCGCTGTCCAGCAGTTCCAATTCCCGAAAAGGGGCATCAGAAAAGACTTATTAATATCCCTACAGACCAAGCATAGTTTTATACGTTGAAGATTCCTGCTTGATCATCCCAGTGATTTATAACTCAGTGTCAATAGTTCTAATCCAGTCTATCTGCTACAGTAAAATGTGTTTTTTATTAGCTTTTGGTTTGGAGGGAGGGAGGGAAGGAAGGAAGAAGGCAGGCAGCCAGGAAGAAAAAGAGAAGGAAGGAAGGAAGGAAGGAAGGAAGGAAGGAAGGAAGGAAGGAAGGGAGGGAGGGAGGGAGGGAGGGAGGGAGGGAGGGAGGGAAGGAAGGGAGGAGGCAGAAAAAGACAGAAAAAAATGAATGAATGAGGAAGGAAGGAAGGAAGGAAGGAAGGAAGGAAGGAAGGAAGGAAGGAAGGAAGGAAAAGAGAGAAAAGAGAAGGAAGGAAGGCAGAAAAAGACAGAAAAAATGAATGAATGAGGAAGGAAGGGAGAGAAAAGAGAAGGAAGGAAGGAAGGAAGGAAGGAAGGAAGGAAGGAAGGAAGGAAGGAAGGAAGGAAGGAAGGAAGGAAGGAAGGAAGGAGGCAGAAAAAGACAGAAAAAATGAATGAATGAAGAAGGAAGGAAGGAAGGGAGAGAAAAGAGAAGGAAGGAAGGAATGAAGGAAGGAGGCAGGTGGAAAAAGACAGAAAAAATGAATGAATAAATAAATGAAGGAAGGAGGCAGAAAAAGACAGAAAAAATGAATGAATGAATGAATGAGAAAGGAGAGAGGGAGGGAGGGAATGAAGGAAGGAAATAAGGAAGGAAGGAAAGAAAGAAATGTCAGGCACCAAAGACCATATGTGAAGGTCCACTTAAACTTGATTTATTGCTAAACGGCCTATACACAGGAATCTTCTCAATAAACAGTTAGCACCTGCCTGGAGTTAGATAAGGGTGGAAGGAATTCAAGTGGGCCTGGACTGCTTGTGACTACGTAATGATTCTAGGCTGATTCCTCTTTTAACTCCATCCCCTGATCTGCCACTCCTTCTCCTACAGGAAGGAAGGAAGGAAGGAAGGAAGGAAGGAAGGAAGGAAGGAAGGAAGGAAGGAAGGAAGGAAGGAAGGAAGGAAGGAAGGAAGGGGAAAGGAAAGGAAAGGAAAGAAAGAAAGAAAGAAAGAAAGAAAGAAAGAAAGAAAGAAAGAAAGAAAGAAAGAAAGAAAGAAAGAAAGAAAGAAAGAAAGAAAGAAAGAAAGCTGGCGCCTTTCAGTTTGGCTTGCTACGATTCAACTGTTCTCCTCTGGAAATCCAAGCCACCTTGCCATTTCCTCACATTCGATCATTCAGGCTAAATAAAGCCTAAGAAGGCTGACCTCTGCTTGCTAAGTGAGGATGTGTAGCCCAAAACGACTCTAAAGGTAACACAACCAACAGACTAGAACCATTTTACCTCAGGACTAATTCGCCCTTGACAAAGTAGCTTTATTTGTCACTTCCAATAAAGCCAATATCGCTCCCACTGAAATACCTATCCAACACAACAGCCGCCAGCCCCGGTGTCCTCTCGTGATGAGAGACAGACGCCGGCCCACCGTTATTATCGGCGGCCTGGGAAAATACATGGCTGCAAATTCGTTTGGCAGGAAAAGGGGTTTGCGATTGATATTTTTCCCCCCTTTTATGTTGCTCCCATGTAAGCAAAGACGCCAACTGCCTAACTGACACACAATCATTTTGTAGCTAAATGAACCAGCACACAGCAACTGTGTACAGAAAAAGCGGGAGAGAGAGACTTTTAATTTCTCTCTGCCTTTTTCAGACTGCCAGGGTGCCAAAAGCAAATAATCCCGGCCAGCCTTTTACGTCAAAAAAAAAAAAGAGAGAGGCATTGCTAATTATTTGTCAGGTCTAGTCCAGTTTGGGGATTTTGTTTCTGGTCTCTTCATATACAATGAACTCCAGATGCTTTCGTGCTTATAAAAAAAAATTGCCAGTTTTTGTACCGATTTTCCAGGCAGGCGGATATTTCAGTCACGTAAGAGGAAAATGTACACGTATCCCAAATAGGCTTTCTAAGTAAACCCCCACAAAAAAGTACTATCGTTTTTGTAGGATAGGAAATACGGAGATGTGCAAGTGGGAAGAATCAGTCAGATGAGTATGGCCAATCTGGATAGACTCGGTGGTGGAATTCAGCCGGTTCGCACCACTTCGGCAGAACCGGTAGCTAATTTTTGGTTTTTCCAGGCCCAGAATGGACTTCCGGAAGCGGCATCCGCCCAGAGAACCGGCTGTACACCTATTTGAATCCCACCACTGGATAGACTCCTTTTAAACGCCGACTTCCAGCCTTCTGGAAAAGTGTTCTTGTAGCTGAGCAAGTGTTCCTTGTTCCAGGAAGATACTTCCTGTGTTATGGAAAGACAGCTGGGCAGTCAGTGCAAACTCTACAGCTGGATAAGTCAATATGCTATGTATAGATATTCTGGCTCTCTTCAAAGTATCTTAAGATATCTCAGCCTAGGCACTGCTCTGAAGCAAGACAGAGAGAGAGAGAGAGAGACAGAGAGAGACAGAGACAGAGACAGAGACAGAGAGACAGAGACAGACAGAGAGACAGATAGGATAGAGATAGATAGATAGATAGATAGATAGATAGATAGATAGATAGATAGATAGATAGATAGATAGATAGATAGATAGATAGATAGATGATAGGTAGGTAGGTGATAGGTAGGTAGGTAGGTGATAGGTAGGTAGGTAGGTGGGTGGATGGGTGGGTGGATGGGTGGGTGGGTGAATGGATGGAATAGATGATAGAGATAATAGATGACAGATATGATAGGTAATAAATAGATGTGAGATGATAGATGATAAACAGACAGACAGACAGATAGATAGGCAGAAGATATATAGGAGAAAATGTAGATAGATAGATAGATAGATAGATAGATAGATAGATAGATAGATAGATAGATAGATAGATAGATAGATAGATGATAGGTAGGTAGGTAGGTAGGTAGGTAGGTGATAGGTAGGTAGGTAGGTGATAGGTAGGTAGGTAGGTGGGTGGATGGGTGGGTGGGTGAATGGATGGAATAGATGATAGAGATAATAGATGACAGATATGATAGGTAATAAATAGATGTGAGATGATAGATGATAAACAGACAGACAGACAGACAGATAGGCAGAAGATATATAGGAGATAATGTAGATAGATAGATAGATAGATAGATAGATAGATAGATAGATAGATAGATAGATAGATAGATAGATAGATAGATACAGGCAGGCAGACAGGCAGACAGACAGACAGGCAGATAGACAGATAGACAGATAGACAGATAGATAATAAACAGACAGATAGCAATAGCAATAGACTTATATACGGCTTCACAGTGCTTTACAGCCCCCTCTAAGCGGTTTACAGAGTCAGCCTATTGTCCCACAACAATCTGGGTCCTCATTTTACCGACCTCGGAAGGATGGAAGGCTGAGTCAACCTGGAGCCGGTCAGGATCGAATTATGGCTGTGGGTAGAGTTAGCCTGCAATACTGCAATTCTAACTACTGTGCCACCACGGTGATAGATAAGAGAGAAATGAGAGAAATGAGAGAGAGAGGGGGGGAGGGAGGGAGGGAGAGAGAGAGAGAGAGAGATGGACAAATAGACATAGAAATTAATAAAGGAGAATATTTCTAGCTCAGGGTTGAAAATAGGGGTCCCTGGTGCTCTCTAAGCTTGGTTGTTTTCTTGCAGACACTTCATGACCCAAACTAGGTAACATCCTCAGTGCATAGAAATTTATTAAAGGTGCTAACTTTATGTTAATTATGTTCCCACCATTTGGGGGATTTTTTCAGGAGCTGGAAAAAATGTGAGGAACACCAACTGCGAAGAATTGCCAAAAAGAATTATTCTGAGAAATTAGAAAAATATTATATTCTGGACTGGACTGGACTGGACTGGACTGGATTCAAGACATGTGTAATTCATCTATTGACTTATTTATTTATTTTTTAAAAAGCCATCTTTTCTCCTTGTCTGAAAACAACGCGTTCCTTTGCACCGTCGTTTACAGCGATTCCTTCTTGCTTGAATAATTCCAAGCCATTGATTGGAACTTCCGCACCACACACAACAATCAGAAAAATAAAAGCAATTAACTCTTTGGATTCTCTGTCCCAAAAAATAATAATCGCCGAAACCTTTTTTTTTCCCTCCTCTTATTCACTGAATATTTTTCTTCCTGAAACTGGAGACGATGTGTTTGCCACCTGTAATCTCCTGTGCTAATTCTCAGCTTTTAAGGATAGCCATGAATAGTTAAAAGGGAATCCTTTGTCAACATAACAGCTCTTCAGAGGTTAGAACTATATTTTTTAAAAAAATGTGTGTGGGTGTGTGGGTACAATTAGAAGCAGCTACGTTAACTTGACTGACCTCAGGAAACAAAAAACAGGTTGGGCGATTGTGTGGGAATATGCTAGACTCAGTTAGCTAGACTGAAATTGCAGAAAAATCCAGAATAAAAGAAAGGCAAAGTACTTCAGTAACATTGCCGGGGGGGGGACTGCACTCCAGGAGTTAAATTCAACAAAACAGCATTTTTACCTCACTCATGTCTACCTCTCAACTTATCTTTCAACAAAATCTGCAGCCCTAATTGACCAGACCTGAGGATGGCCATTTTCTTTTCATATTTCCGCTTTTGTGCCTGTAAAATACGAGGGCAGGACCAGGCCGAATAGAGTAGGCAGCCTTTGTTAAAAACCTAGTCAGAAAATAATTTCAACTCAATTGCTACACAGTGAACGTCTGGCTGACAAAAACTGATAGAACTATCAGAGATGGCTAAATTGACTGCTTGAATCAAAGAAAAGAACACACGTCTAACTTTGTTCCTACTTGGAAACCACTTTTATTTATTTATTTATTTATTTTATGAGACTTATATACCGCTTTAAGTGCAAGCATTCTCTAAGCGGTGTACACCAGTAAGCAATGTATATATATATTTACATTGCCCCCAACAATCTGGGTCCTCATTTTACCTATCCCGGAAGGATGGAAGGCTGACTCAACCTTGAGCCAGTGGGATTTGAACTGCTGACCTGCTGAACATAGTCAGCTAAAGTGGCCTGCAGTACTGCAGTCTAACTGCTGCGCCACTTCGGCTCTGGACTTTGTGCTTGAGATGGAGGGAAGAAAATGAAATTTGGATTTCGGGGTTTGCTGATGAGATAGGTTTGTCATTATAAAAAAATGGCTAGTACACAGGACTAGATAAAGGTAAAAAGTTGAGGCTGTCGTGTTATCTTATTCTACTATGCTGAAAAAGAATTGAAAGTCAATGCTTTTCTTTGTTTTTTTCCCTTTTACCATACACCTTCTCCTCTTTCCTACCCTTTCCCCCCATTATTTGTGCTATGTCCTGGATGGGAGGGAGGGAGCTGCCAATGATCTTTTCTGCCGTCCTCACCACTCTCTGCACCTCCTTCCTGTCTGAAGCAGGGATGCTTCCAAACCAGACTGTGATGCTGTGTGACAGGATGCTCTCAATCATCCCCCTGTAGAAAGTGGTATGGACAGCGGAAGGAAGATGTGCTTTCCTCATGTGATGCAGAAAATACAGGCGCTGCTGTGCCCGCTTCACCAGTGTCTCGCTGTTGAGTGACCAAGCCAGTCTACTTGTTAACTGCACACCCAGGAATTTGATGCTGGTAACCATCTCCACAGGTGAATCATTGATGCACAGAGGAGTGTGGCTGTGCCTGCCTTTTCTGAAATCGACAAATGCCTCTCCCCACATTGATTAGGAGAGGAATTTACTCAAGGCCATGGAGATAACAAGGAATGACACATACATCCTAAACCTAATGAGTCTGTGTGAATACACGCTTGCCTGGGCAGTCTCAGAAGGGGAGCCAAAATACAGCCCTAGTTTGTTAAACATCCAAGCAACGTTGTCAGCCAGTCCAATGGTCAGAGTTTCCGGATTTCCAAGCAGAAGTCATAGAACAAGAGATCAGCAACAACACACACAACACTCCAAGAAATCAGCGTTTGTTCCCGACAAATACCTCTCCCCACAGCGTCTCCTTAAGTCTCAGTCTCCAAGTGTGCCTTGTGGAGAGGGGCAGGACGCTCTCCTCCCGAGTAGTTGAGCCTGCCTGCATTGTTCCCTCCTCCTCACCACTCTCCATGCTCTAGGATCAGGAGGGAGTGGCCCTTGCTCATCGCCTGAACTCTATCTCTTCTTTCCTCCTGTCCCCCTCCTGAAGGGCCCTGGCCTGCCTCGGCCTGCTCTTCCCCACATTCCTCTGAAGCCACAGACACCCCTCCCTTGACCTCCATAGGGTCCCGTTCCAGCTCATTTTCCTCCGCAGATTCAGGCTCCGATGGAGGCATGACAGGAACAATGCTTCCTTGTCCAGAACAGTATTTCTCAACTGTTGACAGTACTTTGGGCTCTCCGCTTTTGTCAGTCTGCAAAGCTTGCAAATGATTTTGGCCCACAGAGGCCTTTCATTAAAAAAAAAAATCCAAATCAGTTTGTTGATGAAGATACTCAGTCATCCACGTGGGGTGATATGGAAGCCGAGTCATAAAAGCAACTGACTTCTTTTCTTGTTAGTTCAAAACATTTCACTGCTTAGCCAAGTAGCTTCTTTGCTCTAAGCCAGTTGGTTCAGAGGACCTCATAGATGTCCTCCAGGGAAGTTTCATTTCTTACCTCTTCTGGATAGGGTTCGAAATCCTTCTCAAAGTGAGTTGTTAAGTGTGACCTCATTGGTAAACCTCTGAAGTGGTCCAGTGGAAAACCCTTCCCTCAACAGAAGAATCTCAGGACTGGAAGGGAATTTGGGGGGTCTTCTAGTCCAGAGGTCCGCAACCTTTTGGGCATCAGGGACCGGTTCCATGGAGAGAGATTTTTCCATGGATTGGAGGGGGAGTGGTTTTGTGTGTTGCCTACATCCTGTGGATGGGGCTTTGTTTATGCGGCATGCCGTAGCCCAGTGCCGGTCCATGGACCGGGGGTTGGGGACCCCTGTTCTAGTCCAATTCCCTGACCATGTGTGCCTGGCTGAGGAATTCTGGGAGTTGAAGTCCACAAGTCATAAAAGGGCCAAGTTCAAAGACCCTTGTCTTAAATCTAACAAACAAAATGGAGGCTGGCTGAGGAATTCTGGGAGTTGAAGTCCACAAGTCATAAAAGGGCCAAGTTTGAAGACCCCTGGGCTAAACTAAGATTGCGGTTGTTTCCTTCCTTTCCTTCAATTCAGAGTCCCATGATCTAGGGTTGAGGAAAGGACAATGGCCATTTTAGAAAACGTTTCATTTCTCTTGAAACTGGCCGTTTTAACTGCTGAGAGGATTTTGTATATACATTTTCTCTTTGGAATACACTTGATAGAGCCATTTTCAGCCAAGTTTAGTTTGAATCATAGTTTCAACTCCTGACATTTTAACTGTTTATGTTTTATGTTTTCATTGTTGGTCACCTTGAGGCAGATTATAAATTGCACAAATAAATAAAATATAAAGCCAATAACTGTACATAAGGGTTTTGGGGGAAGGGCAAAATTCAACTTCTTCAAAGGTTATTTTAAAAGGAACGCTGACAACAATTTAGGGATTTGTTCCTGTTGCCTGGGCGATAGCATAAAAAGGGCTCTGGAAAATGGCACTTTTTATTATCCTTTTTTTTTTTTTAATTGGGATGAGCCAAGGATCTGCCTTCAGAAGTTGATTTAAAAGGTCACAAAGAACATATACCGCCATCTTGTAATTAAATGGCAGAGTCTTATACCATCAACTTTTCTGACTATGACAGGAGTCTTCAAACTTGGCCCTTTTATGACTTGTGGACTTCAACTCCCAGAATTCCTCAGCCAGGCATGCCTGGCTGAGGAATTCTGGGAGTTGAAGTCCACAAGTCATAAAAGGGCCAAGTTTGAAGACCCCTGTCTTAAATCTAACAAACAAAATGGAGGCTGGCTGAGGAATTCTGGGAGTTGAAGTCCACAAGTCATAAAAGGGCCAAGTTTGAAGACCCCTGGTTTAACCTCAGGCAGGGGCCTAGGACAACTCCCCAGAGCCACTTGACCATGGCCAATATGGAACAGAATGGAACAGAACAGAACAGAATAGAATAGAAGTGGGAAGGGACCTTGGAGGTCTTCTAGTCCAACCCTCTGCTCAGGCAGGAAACCCTGTACCATTTCAGACAAACAACTGGAGCATTCACAACTTCTGGAGGAATCCTGTTCCACAGTATTCTTGAGTGGATATTTTTTAGGATGGGCTTTTGGGGGATGGAAGAGAGGAAAATTGAAAGAAAAACCCCCAATGCAATGAGAATGTCGGGCCAAGCAGGAGATCTATCTCCTTTCACTTCAACCTCTCTAGAGCAAACACTCAACGCTGTCAACTCTATAGAAAGAGCGCATAAGACACCCAAAATGGACTACAAGAACTCCATGTAGTAAAAAATAATATTACACCTCTGGCTTCCATCTAAAAGGAGGGGCAAAAAAACCCACCCCTTCCCTCTTGGGATCAGGCAGTTCTTCCTATCTCCAAAAGTCAGACAAAACATAACCTTGAAAGGGGGAAAGGGGGCAGAGAAGCAGATGTCATGAAGAAAGAAAAATGAAGCCGGAGGGCTTCGGAGTCTGCATTTACTTTGCAGCTCATATTTATTGCACTAACCGTGCTGACATGGCATCATTTTTCCGGATGTATCACTGTATTTCAATTTAGAGGTCCCGACATTCTTGGGAATTTGTAATTACACTATAAAGACATTGATGGATGCAGCTGGAGATCCAGATGCATTTTATAGCTTTTCAAAAAAAGCGGGGGTGGAAATAATAATTTGGGGGTGTATGTACATTCCTTAAAATAATATCTGATCTCAATCTTTTCCTCTCACACCAGCCTTCCTGAAAACCACAATGCTGCTCTGATGGCTTGCTGACATAGTCACATAAATTAAAGACCGTGCCTGCAAGATCCCGGATTAATGAATGCTGGTTTGTTCCTGCTATACTTCGGTGAGGCAAAAGAAAAGGACTCTTGCTAAGGTGGCCAATTGTCCTCCTTTAGGGAGGACAGTCCTCCTTTTGTAAGTTCTGTTTCTCTCTCGAAAAGTGTCCTCCTACATGTCCTCCTTTTCGATATTTGAAGACTAATCTGTAAATCTTCGTATTCGATTGATGCCGAGCCGATCCGTTGCGTGTGATATGACGTAAGTGGCTTTGTTTATTTCTTACCGAAACACGACACGGCACACACGCACGCATTAGACTCACTTCTTTCTCAGTGAATATTCAATCATACAAAGGTGAGCACAATAATTCACATTTTATTCATTCCTTATCTATCTAATAATTTCCAAATATGTATAATTTTATTTACAAGTTTATTCCCTTATGTTATTGTTTCAGTTTTAATAATTAATTTTATGTATTCATATTTTTTTCTTCAATTTATTTGTATCCTCCTTCTCATTGTAAAAAAGTTGGTCACCTTACTTTTGCTCACTAAAAAAAAAATGAGAATATGAGAACAGCGAAGAAGGAAAAAAAGAGAACTGGAAATTTTAAGCTCTCTGCTCCACAGTGGGCTTAACAACAGTGCTACGAACAATGATACGGGAGATGTTTCCTCCTGATCCTCATAGGAGGCAGCCAAACGCCATAGGGAAAGCTCAAGCTTTCAACCAAATCCATATCTGGAATTTTAAATATCGTAAAAAGAGGACTGAAGATCAGAGGATCTGAAGTCTCTTCTCCTGATAAGAAAGGTGCCACCAGAAATGGATTCCAACCATGGTTTGATGATGATCATGATGTCCAGCTCTTGGTGATTCTGTGGGCCATGCCTCTCCCCATCTTCTGATCTTGCAAATACTTCTTTGAGTTGTTCTATGGTGTCTGGTTGGGGTCAGCTTTGATGGTGAACCATTGTTTAGCATGTGAATGATAATCAGTGCCAGGTAGAAGAAGACAGGACACATAACTTGGCTTCTTGAGGCTGCCGTTTCTGTCTTTGGCATCTCGTATGGAAGAATGAGCAGAGCTGGTGATGATAAAGGCGTTGCTGAACATTAGTGGGGTCATTAAAATAGCCACATTTAGAAGCTCTTCTTCAAACAGTTTAAATACCTATTTTTGGGCTAAAAAGAAAGCTAGGAGGAAAAAAACGAAAAACAGGACGTGTTGTGCTTATACTGCCCCAGACAGAACAGGTTGCTTTCAGTTCAATCCAGGACAGATAGATAACTCAGAAGAACAAACAGAAAATATATTGCTTTATTCTGGGAATCCTAAACAATGACTTACAGTTACGTAGAGATGTGTCCAAAAGTATATTTAGCAATATGGGTTTGTTCCACAGGTAAATTGATATTGATTTTTTCCCTCTTCTTCTGCATAAGCATCACATGCTGGCATAGGACCTCCAAGCCGTGTGGCTAGGAGACATGAGGCTGGATGAACAAAGGCATTCCAAACTGGGCACGTAGCCAGTATGTCCTGAGAAGAACTCAGAGGCTCCTCCTACTATTGACCCATTAACATAAGATGACTGACTAGCTACTGCATTTCCCAGAATCCATCTCTTAAGGAAACAGCACTTAGCTCAATAAATGCCAGATATTCTAACATACTGATACATGCTCTCTAGCTAGGGTTACACAGAGCTATACGATTCAGAACAGTGCTTATAAATGGTGCGAGGTACAAAGCAATACTTCCAAATTATTTCTGAAGCCTACAGAATCCTTGGGGACAGCTGTAGTTTCAATAAGCTCAGGTCCGGTGTAATTATTTCATGATTCGATCAACTGTTATTCATTTGTGTGTTTATTGATTCATTGAGAAGATGATAGTTGAGGCCACCGGGATATATTTGGATTCTTTATTTACTTCTGATTATTTATTATTTCAATAAATAATCTAAATTTTCAACATAGGACAAAACGTCACAAAATTGGAAAATCGTCACAGGAATTGAGCTAGCTTTGTTTGCTGAATGCTTATTCAAGACGGCCTGTCCATTTTCCCAGGTTAACATGTCAGAAATGCATCCCCAACTAAAATCAAAGAATATATATATATTTTCCAGAGTGGATGGAAACTAATCAAGGAGAGAAGCAACCTGGAATTAAGGAGAAACTTCCTAACAGTGAGGACAAGTAACCAGTGGAACAGCTTGCCACCAAAAGTTGTAGATGCTCCATCACTGGAGGTTTTTAAGAAAAGTCACCTGTCTGGAATGGTGTAGGGTCTCCTACATGAGCAGGAGGTTGGACTAGAAGACCTCCAAGATCCCTTCTAGCTCTATTCTGATTGATTGCAGCAAACCATACTTGGTTCCACCACCTTATATTTTTATAGGCTCTGAATGTTTAAAATATTACTTTTTTTAAAGTAATATTTATCAGAGATGCAAGCCCCACTTGTGAATGCTCGCTTATTTAACAGAGACTGAAATGTCACACGGAAGATTGTGCAATGAATGCATTAAAAGCTAATATGAAAAGCCTTTGGGCCAATGTATGTCTGGCTAAAAACCTTTTGGGCTGCCTGAATCCATTAAAAAGCCAGGAACAACAACAACAACAACAACAAACCCTTAACAGAAAAATTAAGTGATCCTTTGCCACATCAGCTATGAACAGTAAAGAATAGCCTGTTTTACCTAGAAGCTATTAAAAAGCAGATTTTGCAGAGAAAGATTTAATGTATCCTTTGTCATCACTGCTTACAGCATGGTTAAGGGGTTATTTAGGATCCGAAGGACCGGTACATGATTATATTTCCTACATCTCTGAATGCACTTTCATAATAATTAAAAAAAAAACAATCTCCTGATAATTAAATCACCCTCAGTTCAGAGAAAAGTGGATTATTCCAATCTTGGGTCAAATGTCAAACCCAAGAAAAGCATACAAATAAGATACTGTACTTGGTGCCATTTGCTATATTAGGAAAATATATATATATAAGACCACACATTGTTCCTCGAAGCACGAAGCTGAAAACACCAGTCTGAAGATGACGAATGGGACTTCGTCGGAACGTCGCCAAGACACTTCCAATTTTACGCAGGAGAAAACCCGAATAACCAAAGACCTATACATACATATATTCTGAGGTTTTCGCGGGTGTTTGTATGTAGGTCTTTGGTTATTTGGGTTTTCTCCCACGTAAAATTGAAGTGTCTTGGCAACGTTTCGATAAAGTCCCATTCGTCATTTTCAAGCTGGTGTTTTCAGCTTCGTGCTCCTCGAAGCACGAAGCTGAAAACACCAGTCTGAAGATGACGAATGGGACTTCGTCGAAACGTCGCCAAGACACTTCCAATTTTACGCCGGAGAAATATATATATTTGTACCAGTAGGGGGATTTTCCCTTTTTATTTCAGCAATCAATCAATCAACATCTTCAACATCTTCATCAACAATCTGAACAAGGGATAAATGGGGAGCTCATCAAAGTTGCAACAACGCCAAGCTGGCAGGAATAGCCAACACTCCAGAAGACAGGCTTAAGATACAGGAGGATCTGGACAGACCTGAACACTGGGCGCTATCTAACAAAATGAAATTCAATGGTGAAAAAAGTAAGGTTCTGCATTTAGGCAAGAAAAACCAAATGTACAGCTATAGTATAGGGGGTACCTTGCTCAATAGTAGTAACTGTGAGAGGGATCTCGGAGTCCTAGTGGACAATCACCTAAATATGAGCCAGCTGTGTGCTGCAGCTGCCAAAAAAGCCAACACAGTGCTAGGCTGCATTAACAGAGGGATAGAATCAAGATCACGTGAAGTATTAATACCACTTTACAATGCCTTGGTAAGGCCATACTTGGAATACTGCATCCACTTTTGGTCACCATGATGTAAAAAAGATGTTGAGACCCTAGAAAGAGTATAGAGAAGAGCAACAAAGATGATTAGAGGACTGGAGGCTGAAGCATATAAGGAACGGTTGCTGGAATTGGGTATGTCTAGTTTAATAAAGAGAAGGACGAGGGGGGACAGGATAGCAGTGTTCCAATATCTCAGGGGCTGCCACAAAGAAGAGGGAGTCAAGCTATTTTCCAAGGCGCCTGAAGGCAGGACAAGAAGCAACGGGTGGAAACTAACCAAAGAGAGAAGCAACCTAGAACTAAGGAGAAACTTCCTGACAGTTAGAACAATTAACCAGTGGAACAACCTGCTTCCAGAAGCGATGAATGCGCCAACACTGGAAGTTTTTAAGAAGAAACTGGACAGCCTTTTGTCTGAAATGGTTTCCTGCCTGAGCAGGGGGTTGGACTAGATGACCTCCAAGGTCCCTTCCACCTTTATCATTATTATTATTATTAATGTATTATTACAGCCAAAGGCCAACACATAAATTAAACATTCAGATAAAACAAAACTAAACAGAACCAACACAAGAAGACATAGCAATATATTACAGTTAATGATGTAATCAATGGGTGACCAAGATCTGCCTAGTTTTACAGACAGAATTGCTGTAGGACAGTGGTGGTGAACCTATGGCATGCGTACCAGAGGCGGCACTCAGAGCCCTCTCTGTGGGCACGCACGCCGTTGCCCCAGTCCTAGGCCTTCAGCTGGGTTTTATAAAACCTTTTCACTTTAGGTCTTCACCACCGTGTGCAAAAACAAAAAAGTTTCAATCAATCAGTCAATTTCAACTTCTTGTGGGAAAAAAAAGATCTCGCAAAGTTGGAATTGATTGATTGAACTTTTTAGTCCCACCCAGTCTGCCATTATCACTGCAGCCACGCCCACCAAATTGACCACACCCACCCAATTGGCCATGCCCATCCGGCACCTGACGATACATATGTGGGTTTTGGGTTGCAGTTTGGGCACTCGGTCTCTAAAAGGTTCCCCATCACTGCTGTAGGAGACGGACAGGGAGAGTCAAGAGAGGAATCAGCCTGGAACCATTACGTTCCCACAAATGGTCTAAATCCATTTCCTCTTGAATTTCATTGACTCTTATCTAGCGCCAACTTAGTGTGGACCATTAGTTGTCTAGATTCTTGTGTATAGACATGTGCTCAATGTTACTGGAACTTAACATGTGATTCTTCACGCCTGACAATTGCCGAACGTAACATTAAGGTCAGCAGTAGCAGAACAGGGGGGAAAAAAACATCTGACACGAATTGGAAAGATGAAGTTTTAGGCAAACCCAACTTTAGCAAAAAAAAAAAAAAAATAGAAATTGTCATTAGTGTGGGAGATGAAAATATAGCCCCCTCCTCATGTAATAAGATGAGGCTGGAACAAGCTTCAGATAGTAATTGAAAGCTTTAACTTGAACTTTATGTTGTTGCACAATATGGACGTATTATTTGTAATCTGCTGAGCTTTGTGCAATATAAAATTCAGATGTACATGGGTGTATGTGGAAACTATTAGTCCGCACAAAAGAACAAGGAAACTGCTTTTGCAAAATAATGATTATGGGTGTGGGTGGTTGTTAGAAGGAAAGTATAAAAATGTTAGTTTAAGTCCAGCTCGGGGCCATCGGCCTATAGCTGTCCTTCGGGATTTGCTATGCCAGTGGACCTCATTGCAATGGGTTGTTAATGTAAGTGATGTTGTGTTATTATGCTATCTTTCAAATTATTAGCAAAACAAACCTCTGAATCTGAAAGTAAGAATTCTTGTTTTGTGTTGCTGTCTTTTGTCCCTTTCACTGGTTTTTTTTAGCTTAAGGGTAACAATCATAAGATAACAGTTTAAGCATAATAGGCCAATGACCACTAATGGCGATTTACAAACAAGAACCACAGACAGGAAGAACTGAACATACTACGCGAGTCAGAACACAAGTACTCCTCTCGACTTACGATCACAAGTGAGTCCAACGTTTCTGTTGCTAAGCGAGACATTTGTTTAGTGAGTTTTGCCCCATTTTACAACCCTTTCTTGCCACAGTTGTTAAGTAACTGCATTTGTGAAGTTAGTAACCGGGTTGTTAAGTGAATTTGGCTTCCCCATGGACTTTTCCTTCTCAGAAAGTTACAAAAGGGGATCACTTGATCTCGGGACACTACGACCGTCATAAATGTGAGACAGTTGCCATCCAAATGTAAATCACATGACCCCGGGGATGCTGCAACTGTCAGAAGTGTGAAAAAACGGTCATAAGTCGCTGTTGTAACTTTGAACGGTAACTAAATGAACAATGTTGCAAGTATAATAATATAATAAGTATAATAATCTGTATAACCAGTGGTGGGATTCAAATATGTGAACAACCGGTTCTCTGCATGGATGCTACTTTCGGAAGTCCATTTTGGGCCTGGGCAATAAAAAATTAGCTACTGGTTCTGCCAAAGTGGTGCAAATTGCCTGAATCCTATGGAAGGAAGGAAGGAAGGAAGGAAGGAAGGAAGGAAGGAAGGAAGGAAGGAAGGAAGGAAGGAAGGAAGGAAGGAAGGAAGGAAGGAAGGAAGGAAGGAAGGAAGGAAGGAAGGAGTGGTGGGATTCAAATATGTGAACAACCAGTTCTCTGTGTGGATGCCACTTCCGGAAGTCCGTTCTGGGTCTGGACAACAAAAAATTAGCTACTGGGTTCTGCCAAAGTGGTGCGAACTGGCTGAATCCCACCACAGCGTATAACCAATGATGGTACCAATGCAATATGTTGTATTATTATGATCTTCCATCATCACTTTCATTGTTTAATCACAACTCTTTCTCTTTTCTTGGTGATAATACTGGGAGATCCCACTAGGACGTATTGAGGTTGCCTTTCTTGAGATCATAGACAAGTTGGCTCAATCTCTAATCCTAGGATTGGATCAATCCTAAATTCTTCTCATTGTCTTCTGAATGACATGGGCATGGAGAAGCAGCTGTGATCTGCCCTATTAAGGTCTCAGAATAAGCAATAAAATGGAAACACGTGAGCTATTTGTCTCCACAATTCTAGCTTTTAAACAAAACAAAAACAAAAAACAAATGCCAAGTTTTGGTTTGCAAGGCAACCCACTGCATTTTGATTAAAAAAAATCCCTCGACAATTGTATTCTGCCTTTATAGATGAGGCCATAATGAGCAAATGTTTACTTACATTCCAGGGTGTACATAAAGGCATGCCTGCACACACATACCCTTGCTTCTCTGGTATTTAAAACATTATTAAGCAACATTTGTTGGGAAGCAGAAGCCGAATATATTAGCATCCCCCAGATACATCAGGATCACTAAGAGAGATCATTCAATTTAGATCACATTACCCTGCGTGGAGTTGTTCATGAGCAACGTTCTCAAATGTTGCTTTAGGGAGTCTTCAAAAACTCCAGGAAATATTTTGCACCAACTCAAGGATAACCGAGACAGAACGTTACAAAGTCAAAGAGCTGAGTGACTGCAGGTCATTTCAACCCTGACACAAAAGAAAGGGAGGTCTAGGCACAAGCTTGAGACAGAAAAAAGCGATAAAAATATAGATTTTGTTTCTGCGTAACGTAAACCACTAACCTTTCATATAAAGCTTGAATTTTGTTTCTGCTGTTGTACAGCTGGTAACAAAAGAAAGGTATACCTTCACAGGTAGTCACCGATGGAGCAGGACACTATACCACCTCTGAAATAATGGTTTAGCCTATCCAAAAAGGGAAATCTGAAACTCTGGGTAAATGTACATACTGCTTTCGAATTGTGGTGCTGGAGAAGGCTCTTGAATGTCCCCTGGACTGCAAGGAGGTCCAGTCGGTCGATCCTGAAGGAAGTCAACCCTGACTGTCCTTTGGAAAGACAGAGACCAAAGCTGAAGCTCAAATATTTTGGCCACCAAATGAGGACTCAATGGAGAAGACCCCAATGATGGGAAAGAAGGAAGGCCAAAGGAGAAGGGGACAGCAGAGGAGGAGATGATTAGATGGTGTCCTTGACGCAATGAACATGAATTTGGGCAAACTCCAGGAGACAGTGGAAGTCAAGGGGAGGCCTGGCATGCTGTGGTCCATGGGGTTGTGAAGAGTCAGACATGGCTCAGCAACTGAACCACAACCATGTATGGCTGAGACAGGTGGACCACAAGGAAGGCTGAGCGCCGAAGAATGGACGCTTTCGAATTGCGATGCTGGAGAAGACTCTTCAGAGTCCCCTGGACTGCAAGGCGGTCAAGTCGATCAATCCTAAAGGAAGTCAACCTGGACCATCCTTTGGAAGGATGGAAACCGAAGCTGAAGCTCAAATACTTTGGCCACCAGATGAGAAGAGAGGACTCAAGGGAGAAGACCCCGATGTTGAGAAAGATGGAAGGCCAAAGGAGAAGGAGATGGCAGAGGAGGAGATGGTTAGACGGTGTCCTTGACGCAATGAACATGAATTTGGGCAAACTCCAGGAGACAGTGGAGGATGGGAGGGCCTGCCGTGCTGTGGTTCACGGGAGTCACGAAGAATCAAGCAGGACTTAGTGACTGAACAACAAACATCCGTATACAATATAATAATTTAGATTTTAGAAAGAGTCAGAAACAAAAAACCTTTATCATTTCTTTAAAGCACTTATGTTCAATCGAACGTGGTCTTCAAAAAAATGTGGTCTTCATTTCAGCAGCTTTGAAAGCTATATTTAACTGAAGACCAGATTCAACAGAAATTGACCTGTACAATCAAGGACAAACATTTTTATACAAGACTGGAAACCTCCTATGGATTTGAAAATAAGAGGACTGAATTGGGGGTCTCTGGCTTTGCTGATTAAAAAGGGTTGAATAAGGTGAAAAGAGAAACATGTTGTCACTTTAAAGAGAGGAAAGATGATGGATTCGTTTGTAACTGCTGTGAAGAAGATTGTAAGTTGCTTCCTTAGTTATCTTTTTTTTTTCCTTTTTTCTCCCTGTCTTGTCTACTATTCTTTTATCTTTTATCTCTATTTTTTCTTAATTTCACTCTACCTAATTTCATGTTTATCTTTCACTTATGTGCAAATCTTTAATACAAGCTATTTTGAAAACCCTTGTAGCTGACAGAATCAAGCAATACATATAAAAATACACAGAGACACGTGGAAATATACTATATGTACAAAAAAAAGCAGATTTTGAAGGGATAGCTACGGAGCAAAGAGGTGCTCTGCTCACTAGGCCATTTTTCAAAATTAAATATTTCTACCCTCACTTTACTGTCCTCCCACCTTGCGACATGACAAATGTCTTTGGTGTTCTGGACAAGGAGAAGCACCGGATGGCCTCCTTTGTGGAGAAATGATGGCCACATTCAAAAAAGGCAACTATCAACATCATATTACATTCAAAATAGCTTTCACCTTGAAACTTTCATTCTTGAGGGTACACCGGGGTACACCAGAACAAAATTGAATTAAAAGATGGAAGAAGGAGACCATCGAACAAGGAATAACATTAAAGAAGGATATGGCTGAAGGATCTGACCTACCTTATACCACCTGGAGGACCCTGAATAGGTGATAAAAGTTGGAGAGCCTAAATGTAAAACCAATATGCTCAAGTGGAGGCTCTGTGGATAACAACACGCTGTGTGACTGTGGAGAGACACAGAGCCTGGCCCGTCTGCTGGTATGTTGGCTATTACCAGATAGTGACTTATTTTTGGCCAATGACAAAGCCAAGAAGATGGCTTCATTCTGGCAGGAGCAGGAGCAATAGGAAGGGGAAGGAGGAGGAGGAGGAGGAGGAGGGGGAGGAGAGGGAGGAGGAGGAGGAGAAGAGGAGGAGGAGGGGGAGGAGGAGGAGGAGGAGGGGGGGGGAGGAGGAGGACTGTGGGGTCCTTGGTGCTCTCTGAGTTGGATTGTTGTCTTACAGACATTTCATGTCCCAACTAGGGAACATCCTCTGTGCTAGAAGGAAGGAAGGAAGGAAGGAAGGAAGGAAGGAAGGAAGGAAGGAAGGAAGGAAGGAAGGAAGGAAGGAAGGGGAGGAAGAGGAGGGAGAAGGAGGAGGAGGAGAGAGAAGAAGAAGAAGAAGAAGAAGAAGAAGAAGAAGAAGAAGAAGAAGAAGAAGAAGAAGAAGAAGAAGAAGAAGAAGAAGAAGAAGAAGAAGAAGAAGAAGAAGAAGAAGAAGAAGAAGAAGAAGAAGAAGAAGAAGAAGAAGAAGAAGAAGAAGAAGAAGAAGATAATCTCAAACTGCAGTCAATACTGGAATCAGAGGATGGCGTTTTCTACACAACAACTTGAGTTCCTGGAACAAAAACGGGCTACAGACCCTCCAATGTAAATAAATAACATTTCTCACCTGAAGAAGTGCCTCAGATTTCAGCTAGCCAAAACACCTGAACAAATTAATCCCTCAAGAATCTACCAGTTGAACTGCAAAGGTGAAGGAAAGGCCAATTAATTAAGTGGGATTTTGTAGGCCTCCCTGTTCAGATTCTCAGCTTGGACGGATAAGGCTTCCGCTGATAAGATTTCAAAAAAAAAATGTTTAAAGCAGCCGAAGAAGCATTTTTAATCTCATAACAGGATCTGTTCTTTGCCGTTTGTAAGCATCTATTAAACCTACCAAACATATCCAAATGGAAGTTATTTGGATATGTTTGCCTTTTAAATGAGTCTATAAATACTCTGCATTTATGTACCATTTTGGTTCCTGTGATAATGGCTGGAGTGAAAGGCCAAAGCGTTTACAGTCCATCAGAGGAGGAGAGAAGGACGAGGGGCCCTTTTAGCAGAGTAAAATGTAGAGTATTATGCGGCAAGGCAGAAGCTATTAGCCAGATCAATATTTGTCCTAGTACCTTAATAAATCATTATATCAAACAGCAGCTGCGGGATGAAGGGGGGGGGGGGAAAACCTTATTCTACAAAAGGAGGACGTTTCCCATTTACAAAGAAAATAGCATTTACATTCCAAAAACTTGGGTATCTAAAAGGAAAAACACAAAATGCATGTCAAACAAGCATTTGGAATCCCTAGCAAAAGACAAGAAAAGACAAAAACGTCGGCGCTTTTCTATTTAAGACCCTTATAAATATTTGAGATCTGATTTCAATTAGGGAGCTTAAGATTTGGGGGGGGGGGGACGACGAGATTCCAGGTAATTCTGTATTTGCATTTGTGTTTATTTATTTATTTTGAGATTCGACGGCCCCAAGGTTCAGTTGGAACTGATTTGCGAGTCCATACGCGATTCAGCCATGGGACGCAATATAAAAATATAACTATAAAAATATAAAATATCAATATAAAAAGGTCTGCAGGGGTGCAGCTGTTTCACTGTTTGTTTTTGTTAATGAGATTGGGATGAAAAAAAGGCAAAGATGCTATTTTCCTTGAAAGAAAAAAGCTTCAGCTATTCTGTAGTGTTTTTAAACAATCCTGCACAACCCCCTTCATGGAGGGGTAAAAAAAACGGCTTAAGCTGCCTTCAAATAACCTAGCAAAGTGTAGATGAGACAAGACAAGACAATACAGGATAAGATAGAATAAGATAAGGTAAGATAATAATAGTAATAGTAGTAGTAGTAGTAGTAGTAGTAGTAGTAGTAGTAGTAGTAGTAATGGTGACCTTGGAGGTCATGTAGTCCAACCCCCTGATCAGGCAGGAAACCCTACACCATTTCGGACAAGTGGCTGTCCAGTCTCTTCTTAAAAACTTCCAGTATTGGAGCATTTACTGCTTCTGGAGGCAGGCTGTTCCACTGGTTAACTGTTCTCACTGTAAGGAAGTTTCTCCTTAGTTCTAGGTTGCTTCTCTCCTTGATTAGTTTCCACCCGTTGCTTCTTGTCCTGCCTTCAGGCACTTTGGAGAATAGCTTGACTCCCTCTTCTTTGGGGCAGCCCCTGAGATATTGGAAGGCTGCTATCCTGTCCCCCCTCATCCTTCTCTTCATTAAACTAGACATACCCAATTCCAGCAGCCTTTCCTTATATGTTTTAGCCTCCAGTCTCCTAATCTTCTTTGTTGCTCTTCTCTGTACTCTTTCTAGAGTCTCAACATCTTTTTTACATCGTGGTGACCAAAACTGGATGCAGTGTTCCAAGTGGGGCCTTACCAAGGCATTGAAGAGTGGTATTACTGTATTGTGCTTTTAAATTATTTTTTCGTCTCATTTGCTCTAAGACTCGAGACAAACAGTCCCATAGGAGTTTCCATTGCCCAACAGTCCCTGGGTTATTATATCTTATTCTTGTTCAGTTATAGCAGCACCTGGGCCAAATACAGGCCAAAGTCCTCCACTTACGATGACAGTGGAGCCCAAAATTTATGTTGCTCAGTGAAACATTTGTTAAGTGAGTTTTGCCCCATTTTACGACATTTCTTCCCACAGTTATTAAGTGGATCACTGCAGCAGTTACGTTAGTAACATGGTTGAATCTGGCTTTCCCCCCCCCCACTGACTTTGCTTGTCATAAAGTCGCCAAAGGGGATCACTTGATCCCGGGACACTGCAACCGTCATAAGTACATGCCAGTTGCCACGCCTCACGTGACTCTGGGGAGGGTGGAAAGGTCGTAAGTGTGAAAAACGGTCCTAAGGCACTTTTTTCAGTGCCGTGGTAACTTTGAACGATCAAAGTTGGAACGGTCACTAAATGAACCGTTGTAAGTCAAGGACGGCCTGTATCTCCTGCATATAAAGTTCACAAGGATGGGAAGAAATGCTCTATTTAATTCTAATCAACGTACAGCCAGCACTCAGATGCACTCAGGCAATCAATAAATTCGACCCTCGGCTTTCTTATTCCTTCGAACAAATATGCCGAAACAAATTGTAACAGGATGTGGAAACAGAAGACGCAGAACAGCACCAAATGTTCTAATAGGTGGATGCAGAAGAAGCGATCAAACTCGTTAACTCATCTTAATGTCAGAGGAGCCATCGCAACTCCCAGCTTCCCCTTCCGCTAGGTCCCTCCACGAAGGTTTGAGATTCTGCAACGCGAAAAAAAAACCATCAAATTTCCAAATCACCTTCAAATCTCTTTGAAGCCATTTATAGACTCAGGACTCAGAGGATTTGACTCAATTCAACCTTCTGATCCAATCGTGTATTTGCATATAATAAATATACCGGCATTTGCTAGCAAAATTACAACTGGTTTGATGGAGAACCCTTCCCTATGGAATCTCCTCTGGAAAAACGCAGCCCCTTCCATATGGATTCCAAACGCTTAATGGCTGCTTATCCTACCTACTCGTGGTTTGTAATCACTCACTGGTGCCTTAGAAACAGACAGAAAACCACATTTGTACGTGTTATGGTATAACGGCTCCAGGATGAACTCATAACGCTTACTCTCCGCAGCCATTCCTGCACATAAGAGAGTTGGGCAGAGATGTATCTTGATGCCAACGGTAGAAGACAGTCAGAACTGACTCAACTCAACTGATTACAACTATATTGATAGTAACATAATTCTGTCCATGTTTTTTCCGTCCCCCCCCCCTTATACTGGAGGGGACGACAATTTGAATCTTCTTCTAATCCTTTCCTACTCTCTTAAGTTTGGTGCAGGTGTCTTCTGCAGTTGATTTTCTCCTAGCCATTTCCAGATATCTTTTCTTCAAGGTCATCTCCACGGTTTTCTGTTGAATCGGTACATAAACTCGTTAGCGGAGGAACTTCCAGATTTAAACTTTGATCCCCACAGAATTGCAGATGGGGATGTTCTGCTATTACGTTATGCAGACGGTCCAGATGTTGTTTGCAGAACTCCCACAAAACCAGGATCCATGAACACCAACTGGCAGTCAAACGCCACGACCCCAAATCCTTCATCTCTACCCACACCGACATTAAACAGCACCAGTTCGATTGGAGCAACACAAAAACCATTGGCCACACTGCCGCCTACCACGCTTGTGAGTTCATCAAATGTTATCTATAAATTTCAAGATAATTTGAAAACAGCGTCCGAATTCAAAATATCTCACAGGCTATTAATGTACAGCCTGCTAAAAACGAGGGGGGGGGAATTTTCAGTCATGGCTTCTCTTCACGGTGGACAACTTTGACATCACCCCAAACAGCCCCAGGCTGGCAAACACAAATGGGTTCTCAGCTTACGACCAAAAACTGAGCCCAACATTTCTGTTGTTAAGTGAGACATTTGTTAAGTGGGTTTGGCCCCATTTTTGGCCATGGTTGTTAAGTGAATTGCTTCAGTAGTTTAGTCACACAGTCGTTAAGCGAATCGGGTTTCCCCCATGGACTTTGCTTGTCCAAAGTTTGCAAAAGGGGATCACGTGAGTCCGGGAGATGCAACAGTCATAAGTACATGTCAGTTGTCAAGCTTCTAAATTTTGATCACATGACCGCGGGGATGCTGCAATGGTCGTAAGTGTGAAAAATGGTCATAAGTCGCTTTTTTTCGGTGCCATGGTAACTTTGAGCAGTTACTAAATGAATTGTCGTAACTTAAAGACTACTTGTGCACAGATCCTGGAAATATTTTTGAATCTTCTTATCCCAATCCATTTTGCAAATGAATACAAATTTGTAGCCACTACTTATGTCTACGTTCTTCTCCAGTCGTCCAAAAACGTGGCAGGATTTTCTACCAAGCTGGAAGTGGATGATTTATTTTATTTTATTTTTACACTTTAATTTCTTGTATATTTCTGTAGGTATGTAGCACAACGAATCGCCACTAACAAGTTTTCAGCCAGGGACGATCCGGCATGCTTGAATATCGAAGCTATTTCAAAGGCGAGCCGAGATTAAGGGGCATTGCAAATTTATTTTGACTGAACATATGTAATGAGTTTAGAAAAACGGGGTGGCTATGGCAACAGTTTCCAGAGTCTTAACGCAGATGCATTGCGTGTTGTAAACAGCAGGGCAAACGAACAGCTAATACAAAGGCATTTTCACCTGCTTCTCCTGACAGAATGACAGTCTTGAGGAATTGCTTGCTTAAACTCAATCTACAAAACTAAGGATTTCAAAAAAAAAAAAAACCACACACACACACACACACAACAAAAAAACCAGGACTTCTTCTGCCAAGTCTTAGCAAGTGTCACTCCACGGCGTCTTTCTAAGTACCACCGAAGCATCCAAATGTAACCTGCAAATTAGATCGATGCCTCTTGAACTGCTAAGACACGGGGACGTGTGGCCTGTTGGGAGAACCACCTTCCAATGACAGCTTGTTCTAAATGAGTAATTGCCAAAATCTTGCCCAAGGAACTTCAAAAAAAAAAGAAAGAAAGAAAAAAGAAAGATTTGTGTTGGACTCTTGACAAGATCACCTGCAAGGGTGCACAAAAAATAGCTTTTTCCAGGCTACCGAGAACAGAGCAGCCTTAGCTTTTCGTATCTTTGAAAGAAGGCAAGGATCGGTAAATATATAACATGCAAGCGGCCCAGGTTCGAATCTCAGAAGGGGATGGCTAGCTGATGAGAGTCAAATAGCTCGAAATAGCTATACTAGTCTCCCATTAACTCTTCGTCAGCAAAAAATTTAAATTTACAAATAAATTTCCCTCCCTCACACAGCTGACAAAGTGAGAAAGAGCCTGTGGCCTAGAGGTCAACACAGCTGCCTAACGTGCAAGCAGCCCAGGTTCAAATCTCAGACGGGTATGTTTGGCTGATGAGAGCTAATTAGCTTGAAATAGCTATTCCAATCTCCCTTAATTCTTTGTTAGCAATCCAAAAAAAAAAAATTTAAAATATAAATGATGTCACAATAGCAACTGCTGCCTATGGATGGCTCTAGATTGAGCTGATACAGGCAAAAGATTTTTTTCTCCCATATTTGGGCCAACAGGGTGCATCAAAAAACACTCAAGGTAATTCTCCTCTCCTGTCTTTTCCCTCCCTCACACAGCTGTCAAACTGAGAAAGAGCCTGTGGCCTAGAGGTCAACACAGCTGCCTAACATGCAAGCAGCCCAGGTTCGAATCTCAGAAGGGTATGTCTGGCTGATGAGAGCTAATTAGCTCAAAATAGCTATTCCAGTCTCCCTTAATTCTTTGCTAGCAATCCAAATACACACACACACACACACACACACACATATTACACACACACACACACATACATACATATACATTATAACCAGTAGGTGCTATATTCTCTGTCCTTGATTAAAGGAAGCCATCAATGC
The DNA here is from genome assembly GCA_039797435.1 of Crotalus adamanteus. Taxonomy (NCBI): domain Eukaryota; kingdom Metazoa; phylum Chordata; class Lepidosauria; order Squamata; family Viperidae; genus Crotalus; species Crotalus adamanteus. Next base: position 2,219,999 of record CM077921.1, on the reverse strand, counting down.
TTCCTCTAAAGAGGCCACTAATAAAATCTCCATTGAAAAATTTCCCTTAGCTTTGTGCAGTTATAAGTCAGGCTCAAATATTCCATTCTGGTTGAGAAAGGGGTGTCCTTGGTGCTGTCTGAATTGGTTTGCTTTCTTGCAGATGTTTCATTACTAGGTAACTAGGTAACATCATCAGTGTTAGAGGAAGGAAGGAGGGGGAGGAGGAGGAGGAGGAGGAGAAGAAGAAGAAGAAGAAGAAGAAGAAGAAGAAGAAGAAGAAGAAGAAGAAGAAGAAGAAGAAGAAGAAGAAGAAGAAGAAGAAGAAGAAGAAGAAGAAGAAGAAGAAGAAGAAGAAGAAGAAGAAGAAGAAGAAGAAGAAGAAGAAGAAGAAGAAGAGAGAGGAGGAGGAGGAGGAGGAGGAGGAGGAGGAGGAGGAGGAGGAGGAGGAGGAGGACTGTGGGGTCCTCGGTGCTCTCTGAACTTGGTTGTTTTCTTGCAGATGTTTCGTTACCCAGCTAGGTAACATCATCAGTGCTAGAAGGGAGAGGGGATTGCAGAGAGGAGGAAGAGGAGGAGGACAAAGACTGTGGGGTTGTTGATGGTCTCTGAGCTGGGTTGCTTTCCTCAGACATATCATTACCCAACTAGATAACATCTTCAGTGCTACAAGGGAGGGAAGAAGAGAGAGTCAAGCTATTCTCCAAAGCACCTGAAGGCAGGACAAGAAGCAACAGATGGAAACTAATCAATAAGAGAAGCAACCTAGAACTAAGGAGAAACTTCCTGACCGTGAGAACAATTAAGCAGTGGAACCACCTGCCTCCAGAAGCAGTGAATGCTCCAACCCTGGATGTTTTTAAGAAGAGACTGGACAGCCGTTTGTTTGAAATGGTTATAGGGTCTCCTGCCTGAGCAGGGGATTGGACTAGATGACCTCCAAGATCCCTTCCAACTCTGTTGTTGTTGTTGTTACATTCTATGGCTCAATCCAGAACGTTCCTTCAAAAAAAACCGAGTAGGTTGGACATCAGCTAAAATTGGTCCAAAATGCTGGATCAACAGACGGCTTGTTCAGAAGGAGGCACCCACCACCTCCTGCAGAGACATTGGCACCATCAATGAAGTCTTAATCACCTCCTGAATCCAATCTTGTTTACGTTCAGCTGGACAAATCCTCCAGTCTGGGTATAAATCCAGTTGAGTCGTTTTGGAGAACCTGACCTGCATCTTTCCATGCTCAGTAAAGATCCTGGCAGGCTGGATGCTCCAATCCTGGAAGTTGTTAAGAAGAGACTGGACAGCCATTTGTCTGAAATGGGGTAGGGTTTCCTGCCTGAGCAGGGGGTTGGACTAGATGACCCCCAAGGTCCCTTCCCACTCTATTATTATTATATATTGTTGTTGTTGTTGTTGTTGTTGTTGTTAATTGCGAAGTCCTGTCCGACCCATCGCGACCCCATGGACAACGTTCCTCCAGGCCTTCCTGTCCTCTACCATCTTCTGGAGTCCATTGAAGCTCACACCTACTGCTTCAGGGAGTCCATCCATCCACCTCATTCTCTGTCGTCCCCTTCTTCTCTTGCCCTCCATCTTTCCCAGCATTAGGCTCTTCTCCAGTGAGTCCTTCCTTCTCATTAGGTGACCAAAGTCCTTGAGTTTCAACTTCAGGATCTGGCCTTCTCAAGAGCAGTCGGGGTTGATCTCCTCTAGGACTGACCGGTTTGAACGTCTTGCAGTCCAAGCCCAATTATTATATATTACTGGCAGCCAAATCCATGTGAACCAAAATGGCTCCCATTGAACAGGTAGAAGGAGAGCAAACAAGGGCGAACACGGGGGAGGAACAGGGAGCACTCTCTGAAAAGAAGAAGAAAACCAAGCGAAGCGGCTCAAAATACAGCAATTGATCTTCGGGGTGAGAGCAATTTTTAACTTTCTGCCTCTGTCAAAGAACGTGAATCAGCCAAAATTGTGTTCCCGCTGGAGGCAGGCCGAGATGGAGAAGAACTACTACTACGCTGTTAATGGATTGGGGTCGGCAGAGCAGGGACAGGAGAAGACAGCTGCATACAAGACAGCAGCTGCCTTAAAGATCTGTCTTTAAAGACGGGATCCAACGAGAGCTCATCGTATATCAGATGATTGACAAAAGTGATTGGAAGGTGGCTTGATCGCAATCGACACGTTGCCATTAGAAGTGCAGGCGCTCCTAGTAATTCACCACGCCACAGTCCCATAGCTCTTATATCCACAATTGAGGCCAGAATTCCCGTGGTTGTTGATAGCAAAAGCAATAGGATTTTAATACCAGTTTTACAAGCCCTTCTAAGTATTTTACAGAGTCCGCCTATTGCCGCCCCCCAAACAATCTTGGTCCTCCTTTTACTGACCTCAGAAGGATAGAACACTGAGTAAACTTTGAGCTGGCCAGGAGTTGAAATCCACAAGCTCTAAAAAGGTCAGGTTTGAAGTATGCATTCATCTTTCGTTGCATCTTCGTATCTCAGTCTCATGCCTCTATGTACATTTCTTGTGGTTTTTACTAGCTTACTAGTTTCTTTTTCTTTTTAAAAGCATAATTCTATTAGAGAGGAAAGAGTAGACCTATTCTCCAAAGCAGCTGAAGGCGGGACAAGAAGCAATGGATGGATATTAATCAAGGAGAGAAGCAACCTGGAACTAAGGAGGAATTTCCTGACAGTGAGAACAATCAATCAGTGGAACAATCAATCAGCTTGACTTCAGAAGTTGTGGGTGCCTCATCATTGGAGCTTTTTAAGAAGAGACTCGAAAACCACTTGTCTGAAATGGTTAGGGTTAGGGTTACGTCACCATGAACTCATAGAGCAAAATGGACATCGCCAACAAACTCAGAGTGCTTGGGTATGGTTAGGAGGGCACTGACTTTTCTAGGCTGCCCTATCTATGTTTCCTGGTAAAATACATGGGAAAATCCCATAGGAGGAAAATTCCACTTAGGGTTAGGGTTAGGTCACCATGAACTCTTAGAGCAAAATGGACATCGCCAACAAACTTAGAGTGCTTGGGTATGGTTAGGAGGGCACTGACTTTTCTAGGTTGCCCTATCTATGTTTCCTGGTAAAATTCATGGGAAAATCCCATTGGAGGAAAATTCCACTTAGGGTTAGAGTTAGGTCACCATGAACTCATAGAGCAAAATGGACATCGCCAACAAACTTAGAGTGCTTGGGTATGGTTAGGAGGGCACTGACCTTTCTAGGCTGCCCTACCTATGTTTCCTGGTAAAATACATGGGAAAATCCCATAGGAGGAAAATTCACTTAGGGTTAGGGTTAGGTCACCATGAACTCATAGAGCAAAATGGACATCGCCAACAAACTTAGAGTGCTTGGGTATGGTTAGGAGGGCACTGACTTTTCTAGGCTGCTCTATCTATATTTCCTGGTAAAATATATGGGAAAATCCCATAGGAGGAAAATTCCACTTAGGGTTAGGGTTAGGTCACCATGAACTCATAGAGCAAAATGGACATCGCCAACAAACTTAGAGTGCTTGGGTATGGTTAGGAGGGCACTGACTTTTCTAGGTTGCCCTATCTATGTTTCCTGGTAAAATTCATGGGAAAATCCCATTGGAGGAAAATTCCACTTAGGGTTAGGGTTAGGTCACCATGAACTCATAGAGCAAAATGGACATCGCCAACAAACTTAGAGTGCTTGGGTATGGTTAGGAGGGCACTGACTTTTCTAGGCTGCCCTATCTATGTTTCCTGGTAAAATACATGGGAAAATCCCATAGGAGGAAAATTCCACTTAGGGTTAGGGTTAGGTCACCATGAACTCTTAGAGCAAAATGGACATCGCCAACAAACTTAGAGTGCTTGGGTATGGTTAGGAGGGCACTGACTTTTCTAGGTTGCCCTATCTATGTTTCCTGGTAAAATTCATGGGAAAATCCCATTGGAGGAAAATTCCACTTAGGGTTAGAGTTAGGTCACCATGAACTCATAGAGCAAAATGGACATCGCCAACAAACTTAGAGTGCTTGGGTATGGTTAGGAGGGCACTGACTTTTCTAGGTTGCCCTATCTATGTTTCCTGGTAAAATTCATGGGAAAATCCCATTGGAGGAAAATTCCACTTAGGGTTAGGGTTAGGTCACCATGAACTCATAGAGCAAAATGGACATCGCCAACAAATTTGGAGTGCTTGGGTATGGTTAGGAGGGCACTGACTTTTCTAGGCTGCTCTATCTATGTTTCCTGGTAAAATACATGGGAAAATCCCATTGGAGGAAAATTCCACTTAGGGTTAGGGTTAGGTCACCATGAACTCATAGAGCAAAATGGACATCGCCAACAAACTCAGAGTGCTTGGGTATGGTTAGGAGGGCACTGACCTTTCTAGGCTGCCCTACCTATGTTTCCTGGTAAAATACATGGGAAAATCCCATAGGAGGAAAATTCACTTAGGGTTAGGGTTAGGTCACCATGAACTCATAGAGCAAAATGGACATCGCCAACAAACTTAGAGTGCTTGGGTATGGTTATGAGGGCACTGACTTTTCTAGGCTGCCCTATCTATGTTTCCTGGTAAAATACATGGGAAAATCCCATAGGAGGAAAATTCCACTTAGGGTTAGGGTTAGGTCACCATGAACTCTTAGAGCAAAATGGACATCGCCAACAAACTTAGAGTGCTTGGGTATGGTTAGGAGGGCACTGACTTTTCTAGGTTGCCCTATCTATGTTTCCTGGTAAAATTCATGGGAAAATCCCATTGGAGGAAAATTCCACTTAGGGTTAGAGTTAGGTCACCATGAACTCATAGAGCAAAATGGACATCGCCAACAAACTTAGAGTGCTTGGGTATGGTTAGGAGGGCACTGACTTTTCTAGGTTGCCCTATCTATGTTTCCTGGTAAAATTCATGGGAAAATCCCATTGGAGGAAAATTCCACTTAGGGTTAGGGTTAGGTCACCATGAACTCATAGAGCAAAATGGACATCGCCAACAAATTTGGAGTGCTTGGGTATGGTTAGGAGGGCACTGACTTTTCTAGGCTGCTCTATCTATGTTTCCTGGTAAAATACATGGGAAAATCCCATTGGAGGAAAATTCCACTTAGGGTTAGGGTTAGGTCACCATGAACTCATAGAGCAAAATGGACATCGCCAACAAACTCAGAGTGCTTGGGTATGGTTAGGAGGGCACTGACCTTTCTAGGCTGCCCTACCTATGTTTCCTGGTAAAATACATGGGAAAATCCCATAGGAGGAAAATTCACTTAGGGTTAGGGTTAGGTCACCATGAACTCATAGAGCAAAATGGACATCGCCAACAAACTTAGAGTGCTTGGGTATGGTTAGGAGGGCACTGACTTTTCTAGGCTGCTCTATCTATATTTCCTGGTAAAATATATGGGAAAATCCCATAGGAGGAAAATTCCACTTAGGGTTAGGGTTAGGTCACCATGAACTCATAGAGCAAAATGGACATCGCCAACAAACTCAGAGTGCTTGGGTATGGTTAGGAGGGCACTGACCTTTCTAGGCTGCCCTACCTATGTTTCCTGGTAAAATACATGGGAAAATCCCATAGGAGGAAAATTCACTTAGGGTTAGGGTTAGGTCACCATGAACTCATAGAGCAAAATGGACATCGCCAACAAACTTAGAGTGCTTGGGTATGGTTAGGAAGGCACTGACTTTTCTAGGCTGCTCTATCTATATTTCCTGGTAAAATATATGGGAAAATCCCATAGGAGGAAAATTCCACTTAGGGTTAGGGTTAGGTCACCATGAACTCATAGAGCAAAATGGACATCGCCAACAAACTTAGAGTGCTTGGGTATGGTTAGGAGGGCACTGACTTTTCTAGGCTGCTCTATCTATATTTCCTGGTAAAATATATGGGAAAATCCCATTGGAGGAAAATTCCACTTAGGGTTAGGGTTAGGTCACCATGAACTCATAGAGCAAAATGGACATCGCCAACAAACTCAGAGTGCTTGGGTATGGTTAGGAGGGCACTGATTTTTCTAGGTTGCCCTATCTATGTTTCCTGGTAAAATTCATGGGAAAATCCCATTGGAGGAAAATATAGGGTCTCCTGCTTGTGTAGGGGGTTGGACCAGATGACCTCCAAGGTCCCTTCCAGCTCTTTGATTCTATGTTCTATGGTTTGTTGTCCACAGAGGCTAGTCTCCTGCAATCTATATTAGTATCCAACATCTGATCTGGAAAGGGTTAATCAAAGGAACAAGAATCTGAGCATGAATCGCATTTAATAACAAGAAAGCAGAAGATAATTCAAGAGTTCCAGCAAGGGAATTTTAAATAAAGCAGCTCTATATATGCAATTTAAATCTACAAAATTCTTCCTGGTTTCTTCCCACTTTTTCTATGCAGGGGACCCGTTCTGTAGGAAGAAAAAAAAAAGGAGCAGTTTTCATCTCTTCACTCTTTTGATAACCGCTCACCGCGTAAAAAGTAACTACCCCATTTAGAATCACAAATAATGTAGCTTTTAAGCTTTTTGCAAAATTACTGGCTTTCAGACCTTCTCTTGTTTTTCAGAGACTAACGCGTGACAATTTGGGTGCAGTTGCTTCTTTTCAAACATTCCAGCTAGCAAGACAAAAGCCCCCACTGTTCTCGTTCAGTTGCAAAATTGGGGGATGAACCATACAGCAGGAAACATCGGGCGAAAAAAGAGGGGAGAGGTCCCTGCGTTCTTACATTATTCTACCTTTCATTTCGGTCTGAATGCAAAAGCTGTTTCACGTATTATTGTAGGCCTGGCCGAGGGATCAGCGCAACTCTGCCATCACGTGCCTCAGTTTCCTCGGGCTTTCTACCATAAACATTCCAAAGCAAAGGACACCTCCCTTGCTTAAATAGAAGCTCTTTTCATGCATGAGAACAGTCAGGTGCCCCAACTCAAAAGCAGTGGTTCTCAACCTGTGGGTCAGGACCCCATTTGGGGTCGAACGACCATTTCACGGGGGTCGCCAAACAATGCAGTCCGCCATTTTCCCCCCTTTTCCTTAGCTGTGCTACTCCCTTTTACTCTATTGGCTTTTGAAAGCCAATAGAATAGACTCTCTTGAATAGAGTCTAATTCTATTGGCTTTCAAAAGCCAATAGGAATTGTCCAGGCTGTCTCTGCCCTGCTGAGCCCACCAAAAGCCCCATTCTGCAAACGGTGCTGCACCGGTTGAGTAGTCCTCGACTTACGACCGGTTGAGTAGTCCTCGACTTACGACCGGTTGGGGGTCGCGGCATTAAAAAGGTTGAGAACCACTGCTCAAAAGGATGAAATTTTAAATGTATATCCTCTTTCAGACGTCCACCGCACACATCTGAGCGTGCATTTACAGACCTCGGGACTATCAAAAGAAATAAACATAGCGCTTAAGCCATGCCATTGGCGGGGGTTTTGTTCCCAAAATAGGCTTGGGAAGCGGTCAAGTTGGACCTTCCTACAGCTGTGCTCCTTTCAACTGCCTCAAGGCAGGGGAAAGAATTTCGAAACGAACAGGCTTCTGCTTTTCGTCATTTCTTTCACTGCTGGACTTTCAGAAATCTTTTTTGTGCAGAAGGCCAGCACAATGGAGAGGTGGCCAAGGATCCAACTGTCCTCCTTACGCCTTGAGCACAGCGGGTCTGCAACTTCTACAAGAGAAGCAACTCAAAGAGATACAAACAGCCCGGACCCCAGGAATCCGTCTTCATGCAAGACTTAGTTAACTGCCGAGAAGCAAGATGTTGTGATGGCGATTCAGAGAAAGAAATGTTTTAAAGGGGATTAAACTAAACTCGTGGACAAGCAGAAATCTATCTACGCTGACTAACCTGAGGATGGATAAATGAGGCTTGCCAGGCCATAAAAATACGTTTCTAGGAGACAAACTGCAAAACGGAGACCTGCTCCTGAATTCCCCAATAGCTTCTGATCATTAATGCCAACTGGAAGCTGGACCTTCATTCAGTTCTAGCTGAACTTCTAGAGTAGAGTAGAGTAGAGCAGAGCAGAGCAGAGCAGAGCAGAGCAGAATAGAATAGAATAGAGTATAGAGTAGAGTAGAATAAGAGTGGAGTGGGGTGGAGTGGAGGAATGGAATGGAATGGAATGGAATGGAATGGAATAGAATAGAATAGAATAGAATAGAATAGAATAGAATAGAATAGAATAGAATAGAATAGAATAGAATAGAATAGAATAGAATAGAAAATATGAAATGGAATGGAGTGGAGTGGAGTGGAATGGAATGGAATGGAATGGAATGGAATGGAATAGAATAGAATAGAATAGAATAGAATAGAATAGAATAGAATAGAATAGAATAGAATAGAATAGAATAGAATAGAATAGAATAGAATGGAATGGAATGGAATGGAATGGAATAGAATAGAATAGAATAGAATAGAATAGAATAGAATAGAATAGAATAGAATAGAATAGAATAGAAGCTGGAAGGGACCTTGGAGGTCTTCTAGTCCAGCCCCCTGCTCAAGCAGGAGAACCTATACTGTCTCAAACAGGTGAATGTCCAGTCTCTTCTTAAAAATCTCCAGTGATGGAGCACCCATGATTTCTGGGGATAATTTGTCTGTTTCAAACACTGAGGGTGAGTGAGTAGGTGGAATAGGAACAATTAGAACATCATCAAAGTTGGAAGGGGCCTTGGAGGTCTTCTACTCCAGCCCCCCTGCTTTAGCAGAGATCCCATATCATTTCCCCCCCAAAAATGGCTGTCCAGTCCCTTCTTGAAAATCTCCAATGTGGGAGCACCCACAGCTTCTGAAGGCAAGCCATTCTACTGATTAATTGTTCTCACTGTCAGGAAATTTCTCCTTAATTCCATGTTGCTTCTCTCCTTGGTGAGTTTCCATCCGTTGCTTCTTGTCCTGCCTTCAGGTGCTTTGGAAAATAAGTTGACCCCCCCTCTTCTTTGTGGCAGCTCCTCAGATATTGGAACCCCCTAGTCCTTCTTTTCTCTAGACTAATACCCACATCTGCAACCATTCTTCATATGTTTTCAGCATTGTGCTGTGGCCAACACTGATGATGTTACGTAGCTTGGATAATGAAACATCTGCAAGAAAACCACCAAGCTCAGAGAGCACCAAGGACCCCACAGTTGTCATCCTCCTCCTCTTCCTCCTCCTCTCCACCAACTCCACTCCCTTCTAGCACTGATGATGTTCCGTAGTTTGGATAAGAAAACATCTGCAAGAAAACCACCCAGCTCAGAGAGCACCAAGGACCCCTCAGTTCAACCCGGAGCTGCAAATATTCTCCTTTATTGATTTTGCTGTTGTACTGAGAGAGAGAAAACAAAAGATTTACTCCATCCGATTCTGCCTTCGTTCCAGTCCCCGTTGTAGCAACCACCGCGATACGTTAAGGAAAGTTCAGTCTATGGTAATGAAAGCTCAACTCTGCTTGGAATCCACCGTCGGAGGAGGTAATTATCTTTGCAAATTCCTTGGGGTCCAAGTTTCCAGTTTACAGTCACCATCAATTCGCACCCAGGGGAGAAGAAAACCGTTGCACCATCTCCCTTACAGATCATCCGGAGTCATTCCATTACTTCTACCGCCGAACGCTACATCTGTTTGTTCCTTCTGAAACAAGCTCAAAAGGGACGTGTTCACCATGCAGAAAACAACAACGAGCCAAAGGAAGCACCAAAGGGTAAAACCAGTTGAACCTACAGAGCTGCTACATATTTACGTGAAGGCTTTCCTGGCCCGTAATGCAGGAGCAACCGGGCAGGCTAATGGCTGCCGGGCGACAAGGACCTGGCGAATGTCACCACTTGCGACGGTGAACTGCTCCTTTGTCTTACCTGCATGACCTGTCCCTCGAAATGACAGGTGATGTGCCTCCGAATTAACATCCCGCGCCATCAAGGTGCTCTGCACAAGAGCCTGTCCAGAATTATCAGTCAATATCACATGCTGGCATGTTGCCGGGAGCGATGCGAGAACTCAGCTGCAAAGGTTACCCCTTGCCAAGTCAACCTTTATTTCTCCTCATTTCTCCGTGAACCTAAAGGATTCGGAATCTCCTGCTGAGCATTGAGTTCAGCTTCTCCTTCATAAATGCACTTTTCTAGCGTTTGTGAGGTTCATAAGTTCAAAGAGGTAAACGTGCTCTTGAAAAACTGGTGAGCAATAGAGCCTGTTTGGTGTAGTGGTTAAGGCACCAAGCTGGAAAGCGGGAGATGGTAAATTCTAGTCCTTCCTTAGCCATGAAAGCCAGCTGGGTGACTTTGGGCCAATCACCAGGAGATTGTGAGTTCTAGTCCCTCCTTAGCCATGAAAGCTAGCTGGGTGACTTTGGGCCAATCACCAGGAGATTGAGAGTTCTAGTCCTGCCTTAGCCATGAAAGCTAGCTGGGTGGCTTTGGACCAATCACCAGGAAACTAAGAGTTCCAGTCCCACCTTAGCCATGAAAGCTAGCTGGGTGGCTTTGGGCCAATCACCAGGAGACTGAGAGTTCTAGTCCTACCTTAGCCATGAAAGTTGGCTAGGTCACTTTGGGCCAATCACCAGGAGATTGAGAGTTCCAGTCCCGCCTTAGCCATGAAAGCTAGCTGGGTGGCTTTGGGCCAATCATCAGGAGATTGAGAGTTCTAGTCCTACCTTAGCCATGAAAGTTGGCTAGGTCACTTTGGGCCAATCACCAGGAGATTGAGAGTTCCAGTCCCGCCTTAGCCATGAAAGCTAGCTGGGTGGCTTTGGGCCAACACCAGGAGACTGAGAGTTCTAGTCCTACCTTAGCCATGAAAGTTGGCTAGGTCACTTTGGGCCAATCACCAGGAGATTGTGAGTTCTAGTCCCTCCTTAGCCATGAAAGCTAGCTGGGTGACTTTGGGCCAATTACCAGGAAACTGAGAGTTCTAGTCCTGCCTTGGTCATGAAAACTGGCTGGGTTGCTTTGGGCCAATCATCAGGATATGATGAGTTCTAATCCTGCTTTAGGCATGAAAACTAGCTGGATGACTTTGTGGGAAGTCAGCCCCCCCCCCCCAGAGAAGGAAATATTAAAAAGGGCAGAAAAATATATTTTGTCAAAGGATCTTAAAGAGGCAGAAAAGCATGCCCAGTTTTCTTAATAGCCCCAAGTTTCCCTCCCCCAAACAGGAACCAAATCTGTAGAATTGCAGTTGTAAATCCAGGAAGGTTGGAGGCCCCCAGCTAGAAGATTAAAAAGACAAAGACACCTAAAATCTACATACCCCACCCAAACTCTAAGACAGGACATAATAGGATTAACCACAGATGCCAAAGGGACACAGGTCAGAATACATGACACAGGAAATACAAAGCCTCAAACAGGAACAGGAACAACTCCAAACAAAAGGCTCCAGAGGGTATAAAAACCCACTCCCTACATGTGTTCTCTCTCTTTTTCTTCCAGAGCCATCTTTCTGTCTGGCTCTCCTCTTCAATAAACTAAAATTTTCTTTCTAAAGCAGTCACCATGTTGTTTATTCCCGGCTTGGACTGGACCCTGATGAACACTTTTCCGTCAACAATTTTGAGCCAATAACCAGGAGACAAGGAATTTTAATCCCACTTTTAGATATGTGTAGTAAGCCGGCTGGGTTGATTCTGGCCCAATCACCAGGAGACGGCGAGTTCTAGTCTCGCCTTAGCCATCAAAGCCAGCTGAGTGGCTTTGGGCTTTAGGAGATGGTGAGTTCGTTGTGAGAGGTAAGCCGAATATGGATCTGATCTGTTGCACTGTCATGGGAAATGTTCTCCCTTCCCTTCCACACCCTTTTGTTCTTTTTCTTTCTTCGTTAATAATTGGCTCCCAGTCCAGCTCAGTAGACCAGTGTACAAATAGTGTGCTATACCCCTCTCTTCCTCACCACATCACAGGAAGGCAGTTAGGAAAATAAAATATATTAAAATGCCTTTGCCCTAACATACATGAGAACTATTTTTGCATGGGAAATAGTTCAGTTGCCAGAATGCTTGTTATTCCCATCCCTTCCTTCCCAACAAATCTTGTTAAAGAAGATTCAGTGAAAATCCTGGTTCGAAAGAATCGCTTCCAGCTTTGGGCAATTGCACTCTCTGACACACAGACACACCATGATGGAATGTTGAACAAACCTTGGGAAAGATAGTACAGGAGGAAACAAGGCCATTGCAAATATATATATATATATATGCCCAAGGGGGGGGGGAAATTGTGAGAAAAAGATTCAGAGTAACTCCGCCTTAATTACACAGGGATAACTTGGGCTGGAGAATTGTTTTGACAGTCTTCCCGGATTCTGTTACAAGATCTACTAGTAACAAAGACCTCTAGAAAGCTGCAAGCTTTATTTCCCTAGCTTGCTTCTCTCCAAGGGCCTGCCACACGCATACACACACCTACACACAGAGTTACCTAAGCGTTGTTTCTTGGAAACTATGAAGCCGAGATACCCAGCAGCGAAGGGGGAAAAAAATAGCAAGAATATTCGCAATGTGATTGGATTTCAACCATCCTCACCCCAAAAACCGGTGGAAAACCAATGGTACGGCACACCCAGCAGGTCTTCTGGCTGTCTAAAATACAATCTGCTCTGGTCCAACCTATTTTAAGTTTGCTGTTTCCTTTCAAAAGTCATCGCATTCAAAGCTTTAATTTGCCTAATGCCTAGCAAGACTGAGGTAATGGTGGGTAGCATTGCGAAATTCATGTATTTCCCTGTTTGTGCAGCCATCCCTCTTGTTTAGCATGACTCGGGGTATACAATAAACGATCAGTGAGAACAATGAAAGCAACCGGTTAAAAATGGCTACACAAATAAAACGTACAGACAATACAGTAGACAAACCTACCAATAAAAAATAAAACCACAGGAGAACCGACCAGCATCCTACATTCAGCATCCATATCCAGAGTCATTGGATACAAGATGGGAGGCAAATAAGTAGATAGATAGATAGATAGATAGATAGATAGATAGATAGATAGATAGATAGATAGATAGATAGATAGATAATAGATAGATAGATAGATAGATAGATAGATAGATAGATAGATAGATAGATGATAGAGATAGATAGATAGACAGACAGACAGACAGATGATAAATAGATGATAGATAGATAGACAGACAGACAATGATAAATAGATGATAGATAGATAGATAGATAGATAGATAGACAGATAGACAGATGATAAATAGATGATAGATAGATAGATAGATAGACAGACAGCCAGACAGACATATGATAGACAGACAGACAGATAAATAGATGATAAATAGATGATAGATAGAGAGACAGATAGACAGATAGACAGATGATAAATAGATGATAGATAGATAGATAGATAGATAGATAGATAGATAGATAGATAGACAGACAGCCAGACAGACATATGATAGACAGACAGACAGATAAATAGATGATAAATAGATGATAGATAGAGAGACAGACAGACAATGATAGATAGACAGACAGACAGACGATCATAGATAGACAGATAGAGATAGATAGATACACAGACAGACAAACAGACAGACAGACAGAGATGGCGATTATTTTTCTCCATTTCTCTAGGATCCCTAAGCCTGCTGAAAAAAACAAAGTCTTCAAGGATGGCCTAGGAACAACAATGAGTTCCTTTATCCTTGTTATTCTGCCTTATTCTAATTATGTGGAGCAACTCTTCCTGTTTTGTTTTTTTATTGTGCGGCTGGTATGATAACAAAAGCATTTTTCACTGTGCTAAATCAAACACAAAAATGAAAAAAAACGGTAAGGGCAGCAAGATAAGAAACATTGCCATCCTTATAGGAATCACAGTTGCCTTATTTTGAGAATAAAGCCTATCAACCTTGATTGGAATTTTTATTGCTTATTCACATTAAAAGGACTGAATTCGTGCACTGTTGTGTTATGACAAATTTGCCCCATCGTCATCATCATCATCATCATCAAGTTGGAAGGATACCTTGGAGGTCATCTAGTCCAACCCCCTGCTCAGGCAGGAAACCCTATACCATTTGAGACAAATAGCTGTCCAGTCTCTTCTTAAAAACTTCCACTGTTGGAGTACTCACAACTTCTGGAGGCAGGTTGTTCCATTGGTTAATTGTTCTCACTTTCAGGAAATTTCTCCTTAGTTCCAGGTTGCTTCTCTGCTTGATGAGTTTCCATCCATTGCTTCTTGTCCTGCCTTCAGGCGCTTTGGAAAATAGCTTGACTCCCTCTTCTTTGGGGCAGCCCCTCAGATATTGGAACACTGCTATCATATCCCCCCTGGTCCTTCTCTTCATTAAACTAGACATACCCAACTTGGGGATGGTTGAACAAGTTTTAGCTAAGGAAACATTCTGAACCCCAAATCTTGAAGTAGACAAACCACAGGCTCCTAAACCAGCATCAACACACCAAAACAGACTTTGGACTAATCACGGACTATTCCGATATTCTGTTAAGATTTTCCCAGCTCAAAACTTTCTCAAGAAGAAAGTATTAGAGCATTAATTAATTTAATAAAAAGAAGGACTGGGGTGATATGATAACAGTGTTCCAATATCTCAGGGGCTGCCCCAAAGAAGAGGAGGGGTCAAGCTCTTCTCCAAAGCACCAGAAGGCAGGACAAGAAGCAATGGATGGAAACTAAGCAAGGAGAGAAGGAACCTGGAACTAAGGAGAAATTTCCTGACAGTTAGAAGAATTAACCAGTGGAACAACCTGCCTCCAGAAGCAGTGAATGCTCCAACACTGGAGGTTTTTAAGAAGAGACTGGATAGTCATTTATCTACAGTGCTATAGGGGGTTGGACTAGAAGACCTCTAAGGTCCCTTTCAAGTCTGTTATTTTGTTAAGATTTCTGTTAATAGACAATCGTGTTAAGTAAGATGTCTCCTATCATGTCTTCCTCAACAAGATTGTCTAATACTCTGACTCAACCCTACTCAAACTGCTTTGCAACCCCACATCAAGGCTAATTCGGTCTGCATTTAGTTCAGGAAGCAGCTGTAAATAACTCTGGTTTTTCCCCACGCAGTTATAGCTATCTCCAGACTGTTTTGCACCAACCTTCCAGTTAAGCCATCTCTCCAGCGGGGAAACATGGATTCTCTTCAGCTAAATCTTCTGTTGAAGGAAGCTAACATCCAGAACGCAAACCCACCCAGAGTTGCATTGAATGCACCCAAATATGAGAAGCAGATCCGAGATACCCAGGACTCTAACAGGAATGAACTCTGTGCATGCCTCATCGGACTGATTCTCAAGTGCGCAGAGAGATACCATCGGCTGTCACAGGTGGGCCCTTCCTGGCAGCCGTACAAATTAATACCGGAGGGTATAAAGCTGCTTTCTCTTGAGGGCGAATTCGTCGTAATTATTTCTGTGGCTTCATTCCAGGAAAGCTTTCTTAAAATTGCCAAGACGGTCACTCACGTCCCGCGGTAAATGATGAGATAAATACTCAGCCTAGGTGGAAGGGATTTTGAATGCCAATCTGAGTGACAGGATCAGGGGATTATCGATGGCTAAAACCTTTTTTTGCTACCTGGCTCACGGCAGCCATAGTTTTCTTTCCCTCTTAAAAAAAAACCAGACTATTTTCTTTTTCATTTGTTTGAAGCAATTTTACGTGAGTTTTGGCAGCCACTTTCCTAAGCATGACAGTTTGGGGATGAGGAGCCGGACGAATGGATAAGAAATGATGTGTTGAAAGGAAGATTCTTAGCTAGCAGCTAAAAAATCAGTTCCATAGGAAAACTAAATCTTTTACTGAGATAGGCTATAATAATAGAATTTTGCTAGTTTGGTTCTACTATAAAGAGAGAGACTTCTCCAGCTAGAACTGTGATGGATCCTGTCCAACATGGTCATAACTTGTGACAGCCATAAAGCAGGACTGTGACTGACCTGATTTAAGACTTTTTTCAAGTAGTTTAAGTGAATCCATGGCCATGAAGCAAACCCCGCAGTTATTAAGCAAAAACAAACAGTTGCTAAGGCATGGTTTTGCCCAAAATTGGAAATACATGCAGTTTTCAGCAAAGACATTGTAAACCACGGTCACGTGACTGCTGGACACTGCAAAAGGGTGTAAATTTTTTAAATTCTAATGTTAAGTTTTATAGGTTGTTTTATATATCAGCCCAGAGCCTCTCTTTGAGGGAGATGCACGGTTTAGAACATGAAATATAGACAGATAGACAGAGAAAGGAAGGAAGGAAGGAAGGAAGGAAGGAAGGAAGGAAGGAAGGAAGGAAGGAAGGAAGGAAGGAAGGAAGGAAGGAAGAAAAGAAAGAAAGAGAGGGAGGGAGGGAAAGGAAGGAAGGAAAGAAGGAAGGAAGGAAGGAAGGAAGGAAGGAAGGAAGGAAGGAAGGAAGGAAGGAAAGAAAGAAAGAAAGAAAGAAAGAAAGAAAGAAAGAAAGAAAGAAAGAAAGAAAGAAAGAAAGAAAGAAAGACGGATAGAAGAGTAGATGATATAGACGGATGATAGACATAGATGATAGATGTATAGGTAGGTAGGTAGGTAGGTAGGTAGGTAGGTAGGTAGGTAGGTAAGTAGGTAGGTAGATAGATAGACAGATAGACAGACAGATAGAAAAGTAGGTAGGTAGGTAGGTAGGTAGACAGACTGACCAACCGACAGACAGACAGACGGATAGATACATAGACAGACAGATAGAAAGGTAGGTAGGTAGGTAGACCAACCGACAGACCAACCGACCGACAGACAGGCAGACAGACCTACAAACCATAGAAAGGTAGTTGATAGATTTATGACAGACAGACAGACACAGAGACAGATAAGATATGGCCCAGGGCGAGCACCAAAATAAATCAGTCCTATGACTACAGGGGGCAGCAACCATTAGAAGTTCAAATCTGGGTCATAAGTACTCCAGGTGTGTCTGTCAGAACTTTGAACCAGTCATAGGTCGAGGACTACGTGAATTATCTTTAGCTGTCCAAGAAGCCGCAGAAAACGCACCGGACCTGCCAACTGCTTCACAGGGCAATGAAACGGCATCGAAATATTTATCCCCACTGCGATAAATAAAACTGTTTCCCTGGGGTGATTTAATGCATTTCTCTTTTTTTGTGTGTGTGGTCTAATTGAGTATCCTCTTGAATCTCTTCTCTGCTCTTCTGTAATCACCGAGGGAAGCCTAGAGTCACCTCCGCGAGATGGGTGACACAGGAGTTTAATAATAAAAAAAATTAAATGCATCCGGAAAGACCGCCAGCATCCCATTCTTCTCCTGTAAATCTGGGAGGCCTTCTCCTGAGGCACCTCTGAAAGTTATCCTGCTTCCCAGCACTTAAAGATGCTTTTTTAGCTCTTCTGTGTTTCTTGGCAGGTCACTTCTCTATACTGACCCCAGCACTGCGAAGGCCCATGTTAAAAAAAAAATGTACAGGTGTTTCCAGACATGGCCCAAAAGGCTGTCACAGGGACTTACCAGCCAACTCTAGAAGTATCTTGGGAGAGCAGAAGAAGCTGTCACAACAATGTACTCCGGCACGGGGAGACATATGAGCCCAAGAAACCATCAGCTCATTCTAGGAAACAATACTTTCCTACGGGACAACAGTACGGTGAGACAACTACTTTGCTCATCGGAGGGAGGGGGGAATGGAAGATAAAACTTGTGAATTGGGCAGTGTTGGATGGGCAATTGTCAACTTATTTCTAGAGGAGGAGGAGGAGGAGGAGGAGGAGGAGGAGGAGGAGGAGGAGGAGGAGGAGGAGGAGGAAGATGATTGTGGGGTCCGTCGTGCTCTCTGAGTTGGGTCGTTGTCTGGAAGACATGTCATGACCCAACTAGGGAACATCATATGTGCTAGAAGGGAGAGGAGGAGGAGGAAGAGGAGAAGAAGAAGAAGAAGAAGAAGAAGAAGAAGAAGAAGAAGAAGAAGAAGAAGAGAAGAAGAAGAAGAAGAAGAAGAAGAAGAAGAAGAAGAAGAAGAAGAAGAAGAAGAAGAAGAAGAAGAAGAAGAAGAAGAAGAAGAAGAAGAAGAAGAAGAAGAAGAAGAAGAAAATTGTTTACATATCCCATTCCAGCATTTTTCTTCTCCTCCTCTCCAAATTCTTCTCAGCTATTTCCCCACTTTGAACTCAGCCCCATCGCTGTGCATCAGGATCATCGTCCTAAAATTTGCAGATTAGTCTGTGCCCCAGCGTCTCCCCCTTCCTTGCCACTAAACAGATGTCCAAGGAAGAACTGGGTGTCCCCCTGCCAGATGGTTTCTGAAAAGCCATCTTGTTACTGGCTTAATATATCCCAATTAAAATTGGAACGGAACGTTTTTTAAAAGCTACCAGATTTTATATCACTTCAAAGATATTGCAATATATATATATAAATAAATAATGGTTCTTCGTGAGACACTGGAGGGGCCTCCCCATTTAGTAGCCTAATTCAGAGCCTAACTACAAGCCTATTACCACAATTGTTGGTTTGCACAGCCTCTGACTGGCACAATACACTTGTGTTACCTCTACTCTCAGAGGTAAGACACAATTATAGGTAGACTTCACAACAGTTCCTTTAGTGATGGTTCAAAGTTACAACGGCATTGAAAAAAGCGACCTATGGCCGTTTTTCCACACTTACGGCCGTTGTAGCGTCCCTGAGGTCATGGATCAAAATTCGGAGGGTTGGCAACTGGCGTGTACTTATGACGGTTTCAGTGTCCTGGGGGTCACGTGATCCCCTTTGGGAATGTCTTGACAAGCAAAGTCAACGAGGAAGACAGATTCACTTAACAACTTGTCACTAACAACTGCTGTGATTTCACAACAACTTGGCAAAAAAAGGTTATAAAATGGGGCAAAATTCACTTAACAAATGTCTCACTTAACAACAGAAATTTTGGGCTCAGTTGTTGTAAGTCAAGGACTACGTTTATTGTTCCCGGGGTTGAAACAAGGGATGTTCAACCACTGGCTTATGGAAAGATCCCTAATATTGTGATACTAAGGACTCGACTAGCTTGAATTTAATGCCCATTTTGAGGAATTAAATCTGCGTTCTCTTCTCTCTTTTTCGTTCATGGCAGGAGCTCTCCAAATTTGGCAACTTTTGTGAACTTCAACTCCCAGGAAAATTCTCCAGGGGAATTCTGGGAGCTGAAATTCACAAGTCTTAAAGATGCCAAGTTTGAGGAGCCCTGAATTCTCTCTTAGCAAGGCTGTCGCAAGGATAGAGAGAAAGAGCCCATTTTGTAAATCACTTGAAAATGCAAATATTTTACCCAGGTCTTTGTAAGCCACTGAGAGTGAATCGGGCAACTGTAAATTTTCTAAAATAAATAGTAAAATAAAATAATAAGAAGATAGTTAAGGTAAGGTAAGGTAAGATAAGATAAGGCAAGATGATAATATAAAGTAACGTAAAGTAAGGTAAGGTAAGGTAAGGTAAGGTAGGATAGGATAGGATAGGATAGGATAGGATAGGATAGGATAGGATAGGATGAGATGAGATGATAAGAATAAAATAATAAAATAAAGTAAAGTAAAATAAAATAAAACAATAAAATAAAATAAAGTAAAACAATAAAGTAAAATAAAATAAAGTAAAATAAAATAAAACAATAAATAAAGTAAAGTAAAATAAAATAAAATAAAATAATAAAATAAAATAATAACATAAAATCTGCTCACAAAGCCCTTTTTCCAAAGATCAAAATGAGCAAGATTTCTGCTTATTTGAAGGATCATTCACAAGAAAGATACATTTCGGTTTGGAGAAGATGGATAGATTATATTCAGAATAAATATGGGACTAAAAAGTTCCACTTAGTTTATAAGTAAATCTTAGAGTATTATTAATAGTTTATTATAGTGGAATATTATTATTATTTTTAGCATTAGTATTGTTTAACAATTTGGATATTGTATTGTTTAATAATTAGTTTAATAATTAGGATATTATGTTTGTTTATGTTTTTATTACTATTATGTTTACTTTTAATTTGTTTATATTTATGCGAAAGGGGTGTTAAAGCGCATTATGGACTTGGTTATTGATACAGTTGGTTAATGTTAGTTAGATTATGATTATTATAATTGTAACCCTGTATTCAGCTCTGGGAAGTGGGGAAGGGAGATGGGGGGGTATAAGGTGGGTTGGTTTTGGGCTTTATATTGTAACTTTTATAAAACTCTTCAATAAAAAAAAACGTGAGCAAGCTACTTTGAAAGCACAGGCACCGAAAAACACTTCCGCAATCACTCACAAAGCCGGTGAAGGCACAACAGGAACCATCGTCCTAGTTCAGTGGTTCTCAACCTTTTTAATGCCGCGACCCCCAACCGGTCATAAGTCGAGAACTACTCAGCCGGTCGTAAGTCGAGGACTACTCAACTGGTGCAGCACCGTTTGCAGAATGGGACTTTTGGCGGGCTCAGCAGGGCAGAGACCGCCCTGGACAATTCCTATTGGCTTTGGAAAGCCAATAGAATTAGACTCTATTCAAGAGAGTCTGTTCTATTGGCTTTCAAAAGCCAATAGAATGAAAGGGAGTAGCACAGCTAAGGAAAAGGGGGGAAAGAATGGCAGACTGCGTTGTTTGGCGACCCCCGTGAAATGGTCGTTCGACCCCAAATGGGGTCCCGACCCACAGGTGGAGAACCACTGTCCTAGTTGAAGGCGTAAAGGGATGTCTGCCTTTTCTCCCATGACGAGTTTAAATACCCAGAAACAGAGCACATTTTCACCACACCTATCAGGACCCCTCACTTCCTGATCTGATTGTCTTTACACTTTGGGGCGAGAGCCGAGAGAAATTCAGACAGCTAACAATCACAATTCAGCCTTTTCTTAGACAGCCCAACAAATACTTCACACAGTGGCAGCAGGGCAGAGAGCCTGGGACCTGCCAGGCCTGTTTGCATAATCGGATCCAGTCTTGATAATTATTACATTGTGTTGTTGTTGTTTTTTGAGAGCATCTGTGGATGTCGCCTGATGGCTACTGTGGGCCTTTCCTTGCCTGCCAAGACAAAAAGCCCAAAGTACATTAGCATGAGACTCCCCCCACTTGTGTCAAACCCACGTTAAAATCTTGCCTGGCTATGTCATTGCAACAGCTGTCGGCCTCAAATTCTCAGAACAAATCTGGGAAGGGAAGCGAGCGTGACCAAGGTACAAAGAGAAAGTGTCTGTACACTAAAACTGAATTCGGTAAACTGAATTAAAAAAGATGTTGGGACTCTAGAAAGAGTGCAGAGAAGAGCAACAAAGATGATCAGGGGACTGGAGGCTAAAACATGTAAGGAACGGTTGCTGGAATTGGGTAGGTCTAGTTTAATGAAGAGAAGGACGATGGATGACATGATAGCAGTCTTCTAGTATCTCAGGGGCTGCCACAAAGAAGAGGGAGTCAAGCTATTTTCCAAAGCGCCTGAAGGCAGGACAAGGAGCAACAGATGGAAACTAATCAAGGAGAGAAGCAACCTAGAACTAAGGAGAAACTTCCTGACAGTGAGAAAATTAACCAGTGGAACCACCTGCCTCCAGAAGCGGTGAATGCGCCAACACTGGAAGTTTTTAACAAGAAACTGGACAGCCATTTGTCCGAAATGGTATAGGGTTTCCTGCCTGAGCAGGGGGTTGGACTAGATGACCTCCATGGACCCTTCCAATTCTGTTATTCGGTAAGTAGAAGCACTGTTCTACAAGCTGGTCAAAGAAGCAAGCAGACTCTTTAAAAATGTTTGGTGGCCTTTTGCTTGACAAGCATAACCCACTCCAATCTCCCAAGGGCCATTAACTCTTAAGTCTCTGTATGACCAGCACATTTAAGACGAGAAGTCTCCAAAAACGGCCTTCTCCGCTGCAGTTCCTACCTGTATGTGTTCCTCTAACCTCACTTGGGTCTATTACCCCATTTTCCCCACACAAATATAATCTGAGTGCAGAATGTCTTTAAATGCAGCTTTAAACTGTCTCTCAGAGTTTGCCATGAGCTCCTTGAGTTTCAGCAGAAGGCCTCCAGAAGGCCTAAAACAGTGATGGCGAACCTTTTAGAGACCGAGTGCCCAAACTGCAACCTAAACCCACTTATGCATCATCGGGTGCTGGGTGGGTGTGACCCATTGGCTGGGCATGGCCCATTGGCTGGGCGTGGCTGCGGTGGTAACGGCAGACTGGGTGGGACTAAAAAGTTCAATCAATCAATTCCAACTTTGCAAGATTTTTTTTCTCGTGAGAAGTTGAAATTGACTGATTGATTGAACCCTTTTTTTTTACACATGGCGGCGGAGGCCTAAAGCGAAAAGGTTTTATAAAACCCAGCTGAAGGCCTCGGACTGGGGCTACAACGCGCGTGCCCACAGAGAGGGCTCTGAGTGCTGCCTCTGGCACCCGTGCCATAGGTTTGCCACCACTGGCCTAAAACACCAGTATTTTCCAATTATTACATGATCAACGTCATCAGCTGATTCAGATTTGCACAAAAGAACAAGTTCATATGTAAAGGTCCACTTTATTGCTAAAGCCTATGCACAGGAATCAACTAACCATTAGCACCTGCTTGAACTTAAGAGTTGGTGGAATTCAAGGGAATTTGGACTTAGTTCGCTTGCGTCCACATACGGATTCTAGGGTGATTCCTCTTTTGACTCCACCCCCAGATTCTGCCTCTCCTTCTCCTGCAGAAACCTCTTTCTCTAAACCCCTCAATTAAATCTTCCTGTGACACAACATTTCTAAACCACAACATTGAGAGTAATGAAATCACAAAATGTTTCTGGCGCTGACCTCTATTCTGAATATCTGGGGCGTGGCTGCTACAATGA
>CM077921.1:2185690-2195690 GCA_039797435.1 Crotalus adamanteus | reverse complement strand
GGCTGCCGACCAGCCGCGCGCCGCCGCCGGAGCTGGGCTAGGGAAGGCAGGCAGCCCCCGCCGGGCTAGGGAAGCCAGGCAGCCCCAGCGCCCGGCCGGAGACCCTCGCCCAGGTAAGGGGAGGGGAGGGGAGGGGAAGGGAACCGGGGAACCCCCCTTCCTTGCCTTGGCTGAAGGCTCCGGAGGAGGCGGAGAGCCCCAGCACCGATGCGCAGAGCCCGGGCGACGCAGGGCAGCCGCGGGGAGAAGGAGGAGAACGTAGGGCCGGGGCCAAGGGAAGGCAGGAAGGCGCAGGCAGGGCGGGGAGAAGCGCCGGCCGCGGCTTTTCCCTTCCCTCGCCTTCCTGCCTTCCTCGGAGCGCTGCAAAGTTTGCGCCGCGCTCCCGGCCCTTGGCCGTCCGGGCGCAACCGAAGTTTCTTGCCCAGGTATTGTTTTTTTTGGGGGGGGAGGGGTTCGGGGGGAAACGGAGGGCGGGGGGGGGGTCCCCGACATGCATGCCTGCCTTGCGGAGGGGGCCCCGGGCTCCGGGCAAGGAGTTGCGTCCGGCAATGTGGAGGGGGGTAAGAGCCGAGTTGTGCGTAATGGAGAGGTGACGGGGTGGGTGAAGGAGACCCGAGGGAAAGCTTTTTGGGGGGTTTCCTTTCGGCGTCTCGGGGGAGGGGTCCCTTTCAACCCCACCGGGGTTAAAGCAACCTGTTTTCCTTTTTTTGGGGGGGGGAATAGCTTGCAGCGTGTGTCTTTTCAAAGCATAGTTTCTGCCTTTGGAGGAAACGCTTCGGCGCGACCCCAGTTGGCGGGCGAGTGTTGCGTGTTGGTGACTGTTTTTGAAGAAGAGGACTACCCTGCAGGGCTGGAAGGGGGAGAGTTCCTTAAAGGGCGGGCAGAGCTTTTTCCAGAGGGAAGCCCTGGCAGATAGTCTGGGAGACTGTAAACAGCACTGGGATTTGTGTGGATATTCTCTCTGGGCAGCTTTTCAGCAAAGTGAGCCAGGGTTGAGCGCTGCGTCCCTCTCCGTCCTCCAACTCGCCTCGTCCAGCGACTTGTAACAGCTGTGGATCTCAGTCAAACAGCTGGGCTGTTCGGGAAGAAAACAGGAGCCAAGGCCAGGAATTTTGTCTTTCCCTTAAGAGAAAGAAATCTGTGTTTTTTTTTTGTGTGTGTGTGTTTTGTTTCCAAAGCCCTTGTTTATCTGCTCTGAACATTTTACTGTTCAGCTTCATGTCTAAGGAGGTTCTCCGTCCTCCAGGTCCAGGGTTGTCCCAAAGGTGCTTTTTTTCAGGGGGCAACTGGACCTTTCTTGTTCTGCTATGAAGACGTTTCGCTTCTCATCCCAGAAGCTTCTTCAGCTCTGACTGGATGGTGGGAGAATGGAAGGATTTATATGAATGATATGGGATTATAAATCCTTCCATTCCCCACCATCCAGTCAGAGCTGAAGAAGCTTCTTGATGAGAAGCAAAACAATCTTCAAAGAAAAAACAAAGTCCAGTTGCCTCTTGAAAAACACACCCTGTTCATCTTCATTTCATGAATGAGGATTTGGAACAAAAGGAAAGCTTCCTTCCTTCCTTCCTTCCTTCCTTCCTTCCTTCCTTCCTTCCTTCCTTCCTTCCTTCCTTCCTTCCTTCCTTCCTTCCTTCCTTCCTTCCTTCTTTCTTTCTTTCTTTCTTTCTTTCTTTCTTTCCTTCCTTCCTTCCTTTTTCCTTCTTCCTTCCTTCCTTCCTTCCTTTTTCCTTCTTCCTTCCTTCCTTTTTCCTTCTTCCTTCCTTCCCCTTCCTTCCTTCCTTCCTTCCTTCCTTTTTCCTTCTTCCTTCCTTCCTTCCTTCCTTCTTTCCTTCCTTCCTTCCTTGTTCCTCCTTCCTTCCTTCTTCCTTCTCTTTCTTTCTTTCTTTCTTTCTTTCTTTCTTTCTTTCTTTCTTTCTTTCTTTCTCCCTTCCTTCCTTCCTTCCTTCCTTCCTTCCTCCTTTTTTCCTTCTTTCTTTCTTTCTTTCTTTCTTTCTTTCTTTCTTTCTTTCTCCCTTCCTTCCTTCCTTCCTTTCTTCCTTCCTTCCCCTTCCTTCCTTCTTTCCTTCCTTCCTTCCTTTTTCCTTCTTTCTTCCTTCCTTCCTTCCTTCCTTCCTTCCCCTTCCTTCCTTCCTTCCTTCCTTCCTTCCTTCCTTCCTTCCCCTTTCCTTCCTTCCTTCCTTCCTTCCCCTTCCTTCCTTCCTTCCTTCCTTCCTTCTTCCTTCCTTCCTTCCTTCTTCCTCCTTTTCTTCCTTCCTTCTTCTTTCTTTCTTTCTTTCTTTCTTTCTTTCTTTCTTTCTTTCTTTCTTTCTTTCTTTCTTTCTTTCTCTTTCTCCCTTCCTTCTTCCTTCCTTCTTCTCCTTTTCTTCTTTCTTTCTTCTTTCTTTCTTTCTTCTCTCCCTTCCTTCCTTCTTCCTTCCTTCCTTCCTTCCTTCTTCCTTCCTTCCTTCCTTCCTTCCTCCTCCTTCTTTCTTTCTTTCTCCCTTCCTTCCTCCTTTTTTCCTTCCTTCCTTCCTTCCTTCCTTCCTTCTTTCTTTCTCCCTTCCTTCTTTCCTTCTTCCTTCCTTCCTTCCTTCCTTCCTTCCTTCCTTCCTTCCCTTCCTTCCTCCTTCCTTCTTTCTTTCTTTCTTTCTTTCTCTCTCTCTCTCTCCTCTTTCTTTCTTCTTCCTCCCTCCCTCCCTCCCTCCCTCCCTCCCTTCCTTCCTTCCTTCTTCCTTCCTCCTTCCTTCCTTCCTTCTTTCTTTCTTTCTTTCTTTCTTTCTTTCTTTCTTTCTCTCTCTCTCTCTCTCTCTCTCTCTCTCTCTCTCTCTCTCTTTCTTTCTTTCTTTCTTTCTTCCTTCCTCCCTCCCTCCCTCCCTCCCTTCCTTCCTTCCTTCCATTTTCTTTTCCAAACCAAAGAACTTGTTCTTTCTAAAAACCGTGGCCCCTTTTCCCCCATGAACAGAAACATCAATCTTCATATAACGTTGAGATGCTTGCACAGAATAGCCTAAATGGAGTTGCAAGCTCACCTGTTAAGCGTCTCACATTGTTCCGTTGATCGGGTCTGCCTTTTTTCTGGACTTGCCATTTCTGCAAAGACCGATGTTTTGCTATTGCTGCTGCTTTACCTGTGGAAGTGATGATTGTGGCTGATTTTTCTTGCCTCGCACATCTTGGTCAAATATATAAGGGCATCTGCAAGCAATTCTTCTGTGTGATCCCAAACCTTTTGGGAGACCTAACTCCATCTTTTCTCCTTTTTATGGAGATGGATGCTATTTGCAGCCCATTCCTGCGTCTTGAAGGAATTATGGGATGACTCCTCTTTTCCAACGTTGCTTGCTTGTTTGCGACTTCACGCCTGCATTGAGGGGATCATGTGTAGTTTTCTGAGCCAGATTTTCAGAAGTGGCTTGCCATTGCCTCGTTCCTAGGGCTGAGAGAGAGTGACCGGCCCAAGATCATCCAGTTGGCTTCATGTCTAAGCAGGACTGATAGGCTCCTAGTTTTTAGCCTGGTTCCATAACCACTAGGCCATCGTGTTTCTCCAGCATTTAATTGAGTCCAGCTTGGAAAAAAAGGCAATTTTGCCAGCGTGATAGTCTCACATATTTTGCTGGAATTACACACTTTTACAGAACTTGTCAAGGATGCTGCTTGAGCTGGCTTTGCTCTGTTGATCCTGCACTAGTGTGAATGGAAGACTTTTGAGGTACCTCGGTGCATTTATTACATCTTTTTTTAATAAAAAATTGTTTGCAATCACTGCTACCCAAGAGCAGAAGAACACAGAGCCAAGGAATACGTGGCAAGCCACCAGGCACGTGCGTATAGGTCCTTGAGGAAAAATGTAACATGTTTTCGCTTGCACGAGTGGTTGGTGAAGCATTAGAAATGGGAAACGCTTTGTGAAATCCACGAAACATTGGAAAATCCAGGAGACATTCACAGAGCATTGAACTGTCTTGTCTTTTACTCTTAGCTAGCTCAGATGGAGCAGCGATTGGCTGAAGGTGGTCTTTGGTGAGCATTTAACCGGTGGGTCCTTTGTACTCAGCTATTAGTTAGCTCAGATGCCTTGGTAAGGCCACACTTGGAATGCTGCATCCAGTTTTGGTCACCACGATGTAAAAAAATATGTTGAGACTCTAGAAAGAGTGCAGAAAAGAGCAACAAATATGATCAGGGGACTGGAGGTTAAAACATATAAGGAACGGTTGCTAGAATTGGGTATGTCTAGTTTAACGAAGAGAAGGACGAGGGGGACATGATAGCAGCGTTCCAATATCTCAGGGGCTGCCCCAAAGAAGAGGGAGTCAAGCTATTCTCCAAAGCCCCTGAAGGCAGGATAAGAAGCAACAGATAGAGATTAATCAAGGAGAGAAGCAACCTAGAACTAAGGAGAAACTCCTGACATTGAGAATAATTAATCAGGGGAACTACTTGCCACCAGAAGCTGTGAGCACTCCAACACTGGAAGTTTTTAAGAAGAGACTGGACAGCCATTTGTCGGAAATGGTCTAGGGTTTCCTGCCTGAGCAGGGGGTTGGACTAGATGACCTCCAAGGTCCCTTCCAACTTTATTATTATTATTATTATTATTATTATTAGGAGCAATGATTGTTTAACGGTGCTCTTTGCTAAGATTCCTTGCTAAGAATCTCTGAAGCATGCAGATAGCACCATGCCAAAAGCACCACTGCCCCTCCGTTCAGTCCCAAATTTATGTTGCTTGCTGAGAAATTCGCCCCGTTTTAACGACTTTCGTTGTCATGTTTGTTAAGTGAAGCGCTGAAGTTGTTAAAATTAGTAACACGGTCATTGAGCGAATCTGGCTTCCCCATTGGCTGGTCAGAAGGTCACACAAGATCACACAAAAGGGGAACCACCTGACCCCAGCCATCATAAATACGAGTCAGTTGCCAAGCATCCGAATTTTGATCCCGTGACGGTGGGGAGGCTACGACGGTCGTAAGTGTAAAAAAAACCTGAAGTCCCTTTTTTCAGGGCGGTTGTAATTTCAGACGGTTACTAAGTGAACTGTTGTAAGTTGAGCAGCACCTATATTTGAGGTCTGCAACAGTGAGGCACAGGTTGCTCTTAACGTGCATTGAGGATGCTCAGCAAATGGATTAGTGGATGCTCAGGAGGTTGTTGTTGATGATGGTGTTATCCATTCAGTCGTGTCCGACTCTTGGCGATTCTTGCAAATCTTTGTAGGAAGTCAGCCCCCCCCCTCCCCAGAGAAGGAAATATTAAAAGGGCAGAAAAATGTATTTCCTCAAAGGATCTTAAAAAGAGGCAGAAAAGCATGCAGACGTTTCACAACCCAAAGTAGGCAACACCAGTGTTAATCTGACTAGCACTGATGATGTTACTTAGTTTGGGTCAGGAAACGTCTGCAAGAAAGATGAACCAAACTCGGAGAGCACCAAGGACCGCACAGTCGTTGTCCTCCTCCTCCTCCTCCTCCTCCTCCTCCTCCTCCTCCTCCTCCTCCTCCTCCTCCTCCTCCTCCTCCTCCTCCTCCTCCTCCTCCTCTCCACAAATCCCACTCCCTTCTAGCACTGATGATGTTACCTAGTTTGGTAATGAAACGTCTGCAAGAAAACAAGCAAGATCAGAGAGCACCAAGGATCCCACAGTCGTCCTCCTCCTCCTCCTCCTCCTCCTCCTCCTCCTCTTCCTTCTCCCACAAAACCCACTTCCTCCCAGCACTGATGATGTTACTTAGTTTGGGTCAGGAAACGTCTGCAAGAAGATGACCAAACTCGGAGAGCACCAAGGACCCCACAGTCTTCCTCCTCCTCCTCCTCCCCACAAAACCCACTTCCTCCCAGCACTGATGATGTTACCTAGTTTGGGTCAGGAAACGTCTGCAAGAAGACAACCAAACTCGGAGAGCACCAAGGACCCCTCAAAATAGTTTTGTTATTAAGTTGACTGTGTGGTGGGAGAACACTTCAAGGCTCTTTCCTTCACCACTATTGCTTGCTTTCAGTGTCACCCAGAGGAAATTTTTTAGGTTCAGTGACTCCTTTGAAACATTAGCTTCAAAAGACGATGGAGTGGAATTCTACCAAAGTGCAAGTCGGAAGATTCAGGACCATGGAGAGAGACCAAGTACCGGCCCAGACACTCCTGGGCTGGATTTAGGCTGACAAACAAAACAGCCAACTTTCCAGGTTTTTGCACACTGTACTTAAAACTACCAAGGCGCTCACTGCTTGATTAAAAGAGTGATTTGGAGATTTGGAGAAAGGCATTTCTTAGGGTTTAACAAATCCAAATTAGTCCGGTCTAACTGTGCCGGCGTTGCTCAGCTCCTGTGGTCTTTCGCAGGCAATTGCCAGGGACAAAATTACACAAGACACGCACAGGCGCTCACTGATTCAGTGTCACTTCCTTCATCTTATCTGTGGGACGCCTTCTTCTCGAACATCTGTTGATCAGAATCTTGTTGGCAGTGCTGGGAAATAAGGAAGCCACCGTGCTTTCCTTCGCCAAATTGCAGGCATTGCTTGGGAGGCAGACTTCACCGTGTGCCACGTACAGAAAGGGCTTCAGCATAGAAAATGCTAACCAGTGATTGTCACACAAAAGAAGTGAGACTATAGATTTTTCTGGAGTTAACGTAGGGAACACCGAGTCCTCTGAGCTTGATAATGTAGCCCTGTTTTCTTTCTTGGGCCTCTAATTGCATTTAGCGGGTCTAGGAAACATCACATGTTGTTTAATCAATCGCTCTGGCTCCTGTCTTGAGGGCTGCTTCCCTCCTTCCATCTGCAGACTTTCTAGCAAGAATGATTGCCTGGCACGTTGGACAACCCGGCTCATGAAAAGATGAGGTCACGTAACCTTTGTAACCAGAGAGTGGAGAATGCTGAATTTCCCTGCGCCCCAGTGCTGAGATGGTCTTGAAACCTCTGCATTAGAAATTAGCAACAGTTCAGGATATCTATCGGCTGAGTAAGAAGGGGAATTGTGTTTATTTACTCCCTGCTGGAGTGCAACATGCATTTACGACCTCTTTGTCCTGCTGCAGTGGTCAGCTTCTAATTTCTTTTGGCTGTTTCTTTTACGTTTCAAGATTTTATCAGTTGATCAAAATATAATGTAAAATACAGAAGAAAATAATGGGGGGAAGGAAAGAGTGTAGGGCAGATGGGAAAAAAAGAAAGAAAAGGCTCCGTTGGGTGCAGTAGAATAAGACAATAAGCATCAAACCTCAACTTTTTACTTGTATATAATAATATATACTAGCCAGGGGTCCTCAACCGTGGCAACTTTAAGACGTGTGGACTTCAACTCCCAGAATTCCTCAGCCAGCAAAGCAGGGGGTTGGACTAGAAGACCTCCAAGGTCCGTTCCAATTCTGTTATTCTAGGTTTTGGCATCCCGGCACCCTTCAGATATTTTGGTGGTAGTTCTCGCAACCTCTCTAAATCAGGATTAATGAGAATTGAAGCCAGAACATCTGGCGCACATCAGGGTTTGGTGTTACTGTACGTTCTATTCTTCTCCATTCTATCTTCAGTCTATTTCCCTGAAGAAGTATGAATCTGGGATGAAGACCCCCTCCACTGTTTTCCTATTTGTTTTCTTGGCCTTCTTCCAAGCTTGGTGCTGTTTTTTCTCTTCTATTGGCAGCATTTAGGATGGAAGGCTCAATCCGAGGGTGGTCAGGAAGCTAAGATATGCCACGTGACACCAGTCCCTTTCCTGTTTTGGAGAGGCAGCAGGAGACACACCCACTCACCCCCCAAGCCACCATAAAAGCCAATCTGCTGAGTAGTTACTGGTTCTCTGCAGGCAAAAACCTAATCAGCCTTGCATTTTCTAATGGGTGGAAGGAGCAGATGGCAAATGATATCCTATGTTCAAGTAGTATGGGGAGAGCAGAAGGTGCAGGTCAGTGGGCAGCTGGTTGTCGGTCCTCACCTAGATTAGCACACAAAGCCACAGCCACACTCCTGCAGGAATTATCCAGAACCAAAGACAAGATACAGAAGGATGAAAGGAACAATGTCATCTACAAAATCAACCGTAGCCATTGCAACCAGTTCTACGTGGGACAAGCATCACGGCAATTAAAAAACCCGGATCCACAAACACCGGCTGGCAGTCAAATGCCATGATCCCAAATCCTGAATCTCTACCCGCAGTGACACCAAACAGCACCAGTTCGACTGGAGCAACACAAAAGCTATCGGCAGCGCTGCCACCTGCCATGCTTGTGAGTTCATCAAAGGCTGGCACTCCACAAGCAACTCCCATCCGCTGATACATCGACCCACAACTAGCCTATGAACCCCTCAGAATCCAAATCAACTGCACAGCCAACCTGAGACAGCACCGTCCCTCAACCCATTCCCATGAGCTGTTCAGCTCCCAAGGACCCTGACCTGATGTAACCTTCCAATCACAAGACCCATCACAAGCCTCTAACTGATAACTCACACCTGACCCATCACAAGACCCATCACAAGACCCTCACTTGACACACCCACAGTGAATCATCACAAGATCCATCACAAGACACACCCACACCTGAACCATCACAAGACCCATCACAAGACCCTCACTTGACACACCCACACTGAATCATCACAAGACCCATCACAAGACACAACCCACACCTGACCCATCACAAGAGCCATCACAAGACCCTCACTTGACACACCCACACTGAATCATCACAAGACCCATCAGAAGACCCATCACAAGACACACCCACACTGAATCATCACAAGACCCATCACAAGACCCTCACTTGACACACCCACACCTGAACCATCACAAGACCCTCACTTGACACACCCACACCTGAACCATCACAAGAGCCATCACAAGACCCTCACTTGACACAGCCACACCTGAAGCCCTTATAAACAGAAGAACACTGACACTGACATCCCCTAAACGCTGCTGAAGATGTTACTCAGCCTGGTAACAAAACGTTCAGAAACCAACCCAGAAACTCAGAGAAGGAACCTCCAGCCTCATCACCTAGAGTAGTTTGGTCCCTGATGAGAATAGCTCTGCACAGATCAGCATCTATGGAGGGTGTAGAGATCAGATTATGGATATAATATGAACAATGAAAGACCAAGATGAAGTACAGGTAGAACTCAACTGAAGAGCACAATTCAGCCCAACATTTCTGTTGTTAAGTGAGACATTTGTTAAGTGAGCTTGGACCCATTTTACGACCTTTCTCCCCACAGTTGTTAAGTGAATCACTGCAGTTGATAAATTAGTCAACTGGTTGTTAAGTGAATCTGGCTTCTCCCATTGACTTTGCTGGCCAGACAATCGCAAAAGGGGATCCCATGACCCCGGGACACTGCGACCGTCATAACTATGAGTCAGTTGCCGAGGAGTCTGAATTTAGATCATGCGACCACAGGGATGGTCCATGCATCTGCAAGTCACCAAGTTGAAAAATACTATTCTAGATACACGCATACATGAGTATGTATGTGTGTGCATGTGGATAAATGCCATGATTAGAATTATTGTAGTAATTGTGTAGTATGGTCTTGTGGCTAAGGAATGTGGCTAGAAACCAAGAGGTCATGAGTTCTAATCCCACCTTAGCTATGAACGCTATCTGGGTGACCTTGGGCCAATCACCAGGAGACGGTGAGTTCTAGTCCCGCCTTAGGCATGAAAGCCAGATAGGTAACTTTGGGCTACTCCCTCTCTTCAGCCCAACCCACCTCACAGGACTGTTGTGGGGATAATAGGCCAAGGGATAAGCATTAGATCAGTCGTTCTCAACCTTTTTAATGCCGCGACCCCCAACTGGTCGTAAGTCGAGGACTACTCAACTGGTGCAGCACCGTTTGCAGAATGGACTTTTGGCGGGCTCAGCAGGGCAGAGACAGCCTGGACCATTCCTATTGACTTTTGAAAGCGAATAGAGTTAGACTCTATTCAAGAGAGTCTATTCTATTGGCTTTCAAAAGCCAATAGAATAAAAGGGAGTAGCACAGCTAAGGAAAAGGGGGAA
>CM077921.1:2148190-2180690 GCA_039797435.1 Crotalus adamanteus | reverse complement strand
AGACGGAGAGAGGGAGTGTGAGAGAGGAGAGACAGGGAGAGGGAGAGAGAGAGGAGAGATGGAGATAGAGAGGGAGAGAGAGGAAGAGGGAGGGAGAGAGGAGAGACAGGGAGAGGGAAAGAGAGAGAGAGGAGAGATGGAGATAGAGAGGAAGAGAGAGGAAGAGGGAGGGAGAGAGGAGAGACGGGGAGGGAGAGAGACGCAGAGGGAGAGAGGGAGTGAGAGAGATGAGAGACAGGGAGAGGGAGAGAGAGAGAGGAGAGATGGAGATAGAGAGGGAGAGAGAGGAAGAGGGAGGGAGAGAGGAGAGACAGAGAGGGAGAGAGGGAGAGAGGGAGTGAGAGAGAGGGGAGAGACAGGGAGATACAGAGGGAGAGAGAGAGGAGAGAGAGAGGGAAAAGAGGGAGGAGAGAGAGAGAGGGAGGAAAAGAGAATGAGAAAATAACAGAACAACAGAGTTGGAAGGGGCCATGAATACCCTCCCTTATGTAAAAGGAAGTATATCAA
Organism: Crotalus adamanteus; assembly: GCA_039797435.1. Lineage (NCBI taxonomy): Eukaryota > Metazoa > Chordata > Lepidosauria > Squamata > Viperidae > Crotalus > Crotalus adamanteus. The sequence goes on along the minus strand of CM077921.1, from coordinate 2,180,183 downwards.
TTATAATTTCTAAGTATCACAAGAAACTAATGACTTTATCTGGTTCCCAGGACACTGATTAAAAAAGTACATTTGTAAATTACACTACCAGAGCTGTCCCTCAACCATGATGTACATTCATATTCAGATAGGATGATATAAAAATTCAAGGAAGTAGTGCAAGATCGGAAGACGTGGAGAGACCTGGACCTTTGAATTGCTAAGAGTCGGACTTGATTGAATGGATAACCATCTCCTCCTCCTCCTCTTCCTCCTCCCTCCTCCTCCAGACCATATAGTTTTCTAGGAAAAAAATATGGAAGTAGTTCCCATTCTCCAAGGATGCTTTCTCAACCACCTGACCTACAACGATGGGATTTCCATGTTCCTCCATCCCAAGCAGTAACTCGGTCTGAATTAGTTGTTTTTCTGAAATCAGCCAAGATTGTCTGTAGGCCACCATCAAGCCTATCTATGGGGACAGGTCAAAAAGGTATAAGTGGTAGATACATCCTTGTGATAGAAACCTCTTTTAAATAGTCATTCAGTGATGGCCATCACCTTGACTTTTTTGATTCTGCCCCCCTCCCGGACATCTGCTATCCCCCAGACATCTGCTGCCATCTAATGCCAGGTTAGCATAAAACAACTGTATTAACTAGCCAGGACAAAGAAGACATGGAGAACGATGAGGGTGGAAGTTCATCCTCCGAGCTTGTGGGTTGGTTTCTGAACATTTTGTTACCAAGGCAAGGTAACATCTCCTATGGAGTTTAGAGAATGTCAGTGTTGGTGTTCTTCTCCTTATAAGGGCTTTGTGTGGTTAGTAGATCTTTTGATGGAGAGGTCACATCAGGTGAGGATTACGTCAGGTGAGGGTCACATCAGGTGAGAGTCTTATGAGTCTTTTGATGGGGAGGTCACGTCAGGTGAGGGTCTTGTGATGGTTCAGGTATGGATCATATCAGGTGAGGGCCTTGTGATGAGTCTTGTGAGGGGGCAGGTGTGGGTCACATCAGGTGAGGGGCTTGTGGTGGGTCTTGTGATGGGGAGATCACTTCATGTTGTGAGTCCGTGCCAGCCAGTAGACCCGGCAGCTGAGTCCGGGGAATCAGAGGAAGAGGGGCCTTGAGAGCCATCGGAGGGAGGCTCTGATGAGCTCCAGGACTTACAATCTGAGGAAGAGCCTGGCCCCTCCACTCGTGCTCAAGCTGAGACCCAGCTGTACAGGGAAGCTGAGCCAGACTCTGAGGACTCACAGCTGGAAGACATCATAGACGCTTGCAAACGCAGCCAGGCAACAAGAGCAGGACAGAGGGAGGCAATGGGGCGGCTCCAAGGGCGAAGGAGAAGGCATTGAGAAGCCACGCCTTGGGGCTGCATAATAAAAAGGGAAGGTGTGGGCCGTGCTGGTGGCTGAAGGCAACCGTTTGCAAAGGACTCAAGTTTCATGGAATCATTCTGTTTGCAATGCCTGTGAACAATTCTCTGTTTGAATTGCGCTCTGTTTGCCTTTGGGACCATTCTCCGTTTGAATCATGTTCTGTTTGCCTTTGCTTTTGGGGCATTTTGCAGGTCTGTAAATAATAATAAAAGGGGTTTGTTTTTCCTGCATTTCCAGCCTACTTGTGAAAAGAGGGGTTCGTCCTTGTGAGTTAACAAGGACTCACACAGGCTGGGACAAAACACTTCAGGTGAATTTCATCGGGAGGTGAAGTGCTAGCTGTGATCGTGTGGATTGGCTGAGGGTCGAGACAAAGATCCTAAAATGGGGCAAAGCTCATTTAACAACCGTCGTGCATAGCAATAATCCCTCTGGGCTCCATGGAGAAAAATTTCTTGAGCTCCTTTTTTGCTTCAGGGAAAGAAAGAGATGACGATGCACGATAGGAGTTGTACACACTGTGTTATCATTCCTCTTTTTTAAAATTTTTGCATTAAAAAAGCGGAAGGGCAAATGTCGATAGAGAGGAACATCCAGTCCCTCTTTCTGACTAATCACGACATGACAGTTATGAACTTTATTGAAGGGAGGATGACATGTCCAGTGACAAATGACATCTACGCATGTCATTCCTCAAAAGCATCCTTTGCAAAATTATAGACTGCAGTTCAAAACAAGAGGGAGGAACTGCCCAGTCTGGTTCTTTGCTTCTTTTCTACTCCTGGGAGTAAAGCTAGGAAGTTGTTTTGACAAGAGGCGGATTTAGCGAGAAGGACCCCTTCAGGAATCGCTCTCTGCCATTCTACTGGCTCTTACTTACAACTCGACTTTTCATGTATGTTTTAAAAAAAAATCTCCTGCAGATGATGTCCCAAGAGGAAAGAGGACCAGCATCCTCTTTAGACAGTCACTTTGGTTGACCTTTCAATGTGCTTCTTCCATCCTCCCTTAAAAAGGATGAGAAATGAAGAAGGAATGGAATATATAGAAATAGAAATAGAATCAAGATCATGTGAAGTGTTAATACCATTTTACAACGCCTTGGTAAGGCCACACTTTGAATCTTGCATCCAGTTTTGGTCACCTCGATGTAAAAAAGATGTTGAGACTCTGGAAAGAGTACAGAGAAGAGCAACAAAGAGGATTAGGGGACTGGAGGCTAAAACATATAAGGAACAGTTGCTGGAATTGGGTATGTCTAGTTTAGTGAAGAGAAGGGCGAGGGGTGACAGGATAGCAGTGTTCCAATATCTCAGGGGCTGCCCCAAAGAAGAGGGAGTCAAGCTATTTTCCAAAGCGCCTGAAGACAGGACAAGAAGCAACAGATGGAAACTAATCAAGGAGAGAAGCAACCTAGAACTAAGGAGAAACTTCCTGACAGTGAGAACAATTAACCGGTGGAACAACCTGCCTCCAAAAGTGGTGAATGTTCCAACATTGGAAGTTTTTAAGAAGAGACTGGACAGCCATTTGTCTGAAATAGTGTAGGGTTTCCTGCCTGAGCAGGGGGTTGGACTAGATGACCTCCAAGTTCCCTTCCAACTCTGTTATTCTGTTAAAAAAATAATTTCTTCTGGGCATTACATCTACAAACATCTTCTTTCTGATTCCCATCGCTGTAAATCCACTGTCTCTGCAAGCGCTCCATAAAATAATGCTTTCCACTTTTAGTTCGCAAGTTCTACATCTTATTTATGCTTACCCATTTTCTGTCGCTTCTGTTGGACATAATATTTTTTCATATAGGTGACTCCTATTTCTCTTCTCATCTGTTTACAGTTTTTATCTTTTCTTTCTTCTGCTTCTTCCCTCAAGATGTACTCTTGACGTGCTGAAAAATGGGCTTATTTAGAATGTCTGATCACCCTTGTGTTCATCACAAATGTTTTCAGTCTTATATGATAAGCCATCAAATTAATCATAATTTCTGATTTTCATTCATTTTTTGCCACGTGCACCTATGGATTAGACATGCTTACAGTGTATTTCGGAAGTAAGAAGACTTTTTTCTTAGCAGATATTCAGCAAAAAAGTCCCCGTACTTGTATATTTTGCACTCTTTCATTTATTTTGCTTTTTGGATTGTGTTTATTCTAGAACATGCACAATTTTTCTCAGAAAAATTATGTCTGGTTCTTCTGTTATTGCTGGAATCTAGCATGTGACTTTCAACAAGTGAGGAACCAAAAGTTTTTTTTAAAATAATATGTAAATTAAATGAATAAATGAAATATATATTCAATACAAGAACTTCTCGACTTATGACCCCAGTTGAACCCCAAATTCTGGTGCTACATGAGACATTTGTTAAGTGAGTTTTGCCCCATTTTGTGACTTGCCACTGTTGTTAAATTAATCACTGCAGTTCTTAAATTAGTAACACGGTTGTTAAGTGAATTTGGCTTTCCCATGGACTTGGCTTGCAGGACAGTTGCAAAAGGGGATCACGTGACCCCGGGACACTGCAACCATCATAAGTACACGCCAGTTGCCAAGAGTCTGAATTTTGATCATGTGATCACGGGGATGCTGCAATGGTCGTAAGTGTGAAAAACGGTCATAACTCACATTTTTCAGGGCCGTTGTAACTTTGAACGGTCACTAAATGCACAGTTGTAAAATGATGACTACCTGTATTCCGCTGAAGGTGGCTGGATGCCCAATGAAGGACTTCTTTGGGGCTGGAAAGAGTTTGGCGGCCCGTCTGTGGTCTCTTCAAATGATCGTGTATTAAGTTGCACATCAAATGCATTTAACATATTTAGTCTAAGAAATTTATCCCGCGGCGACTGATGTAAAGTACATGATTAATCAGGTTTGAATCTTCTTGCTGTGTAAATGATGACAAATATTTGAGCTGCCACTGCATGGTGTTTGTTTCCGATTCACTCTTTCCTTGCCTCCGTTCGTTGCTGGGTGTGTTTTCAAAGTGGTCCAGAGCAACGATTTGGACGTATCTTAAGCAGAAGGAATTTTCAATATTGGGCATACAGATAGTCCCCGACTGAGCCCAAAATTACTCTTGCTAAGCAAGACGAGACAGTTGTTAAGTGAGCTTTGCCCCATTTTACAACCTTTCTTGCCACAGTTGTTAAGTGAATCACTGCACTTGTTAAGTTTGTGACATGGTTGTTAAGTGAATCTGACTTCTCCTGTCGACTTTGCTTGTCAGAAGGTCGCAAAATGAGATCACGTGACCCAGATTTATGATCAAAATTGTGCCTATTTTGATCATGTGACCCTGGGGATGCTGCAATGGTCATAAGTGTGAAAAATGCTCCCTTTTTCCTGTGCTGCTGCAATTTCAAATGGTCACTAAATGAACCGTTGTAAGTCAAGGACTATCTGTATAAAGGATATACCTTATAAAAAAGTGGGAACACTCTTTTAATTCTTTGTAATCCCCTCTTTCTGTGTTAACTGGCACAGGTAAAAACAACTGTTGTAAGTACGAGTCAGTTGCCAAGCCTCTGAATTTTGATCACATGACCCTGGGTATGCTGTAATGGTCGTAAGTGTGAAAACCGGTCATAAGTCACCTTTTTCAGTGCCGTGGTAACTTGGAGTGGTTACTAAAGAAACAGTTGTAAGTCAAGGACTATGTGTACAATGGTGCTTATGAATTATCCTTTAAAATGGGATCGTACCTCAGTATCCAAAATCAGAAACAAAAGCCCACAAACCTCAGTTGTGTTGATTGCATGATTTTTGCTAACAGGAACAGAGAATTCGGTAACCAGTAAAGGATGAGGTTATTTTTAGCATTGTATAGATTACTTTTATGCACACATGTGATCGAAAGGATTACTCATTTTGGGCTGAAAAGCCAGCTGCTCCTTCCTATCAAATATTGATGGGTTGTTTTGCCATCAAATCAGAACAAGATTGAAGAAGTGCTGAATTAAGAATTTCGGTGTGGTTTCAATTTTCATTTCTGCTGGACTGATCAGCCAATAGCTGGGCTAAGTTTCGAGAATTGAAAGTATGGAGATGGAAAGTACATGGTGTAGGTGTAAATAACAGTTAATTAGATTTCCTTTCCTATGTCTATTCAATTTTTATTCTGGAAAATTTCTGTCTGTTGTTGAATTGAAAGAGTGTGGAGAAGAGCGACAAAGATGATTAGGAGACTGGAGGCTGAAACATATAAGGAACGGTTGCTGGAATTGGGGATGTCTGGTTTAATGAAGAGAAGGACGAGGGGGGACAGGATAGCAGTCTTCCAATATCTCAGGGGCTGCCACAGAGGTGTGTGTGTGTGTGTGTGTGTGAACCTATTTTCCAGAAGGCAAGACAAGAAGCAACAGATGGAAGCTAATGAGGGAGAGAAGCAACCTAGAACCAAGCTGGCAGGAATAGCCAACACTCCAGAAGACAGGCTTCAGATACAGAAGGATCTGGACAGACTTGAACACTGGGCACTAACTAACAAAATGAAATTCAATGGTGAAAAAAGCAAGGTTCTACATTTAGGCAAGAAAAACCAAATGCACAAGTACAGCATAGGTGGCACCATGCTCAATAGTAGTAACTGTGAGAGGGACCTCGGAGTCCTAGTAGACAATCACTTAAATATGAGCCAGCAGTGTGCGGCAGCTGCCAAAAAGGCCAACACAGTGCTAGGCTGCATTAACAGAGGGATAGAATCAAGATCACGTGAAGTATTAATACCACTCTTCAACGCCTTGGTAAGGCCACACTTGGAATACTGCATCCAGTTTTGGTCACCACGATGTAAAAAAGATGTTGAGACTCTAGAAAGAGTACAGAGAAGAGCAACAAAGATGATTAGGGGACTGGAGGCTAAAACATATAAGGAACGGTTGCAAGAATTGGGTATGTCTAGTTTAACGAAGAGAAGGACAAGGGGGGACATGATAGCAGTATTCCAATATCTCAGGGGCTGCCATAAAGAAGAGGGAATTAAGCTATTTTCCAAAGCACCTGAAGGCAGGACAAGAAGCAACGGGTGGAAACTAATCAAGGAGAGAAGCAACCTAGAACTAAGGAGAAACTTCCTGACAGTGAGAACAATTAATCAGTGGAACAGCTTGCCTCCAGAAGCAGTAAATGCTCCAACACTGGAAGTTTTTAAGAAGAGACTGGACAGCCATTTGTCCGAAATGGTGTAGGGTTTCCTGCCCGAGCAGGGGGTTGGACTAGATGACCTCCAAGGTCCCTTCCAACTTTACTACTATTACTATTACAATTAATCAGTGGAACAACCTGCCTCCAGAAGTTGTAGGTGTTTCATCACTGGAGCTTTTCAAGAAGAGACTGGACAGCCATTTGTCTGGAATGGTGTAGGGTCTCCTGCTTGAGCAGGGGGTTGGACTAGATGACCCCCAAGGTCCCTTCCAGCTCTGTTATTCTATTCTGAATTACATACAGTAAATGTCACTGGAACAATGCAATTTGTAGAGCTAGAGGAGGCCACTAACTTTACAATACAGTACCAAATTCCTTGTAGAGCAGTGGTTCTCAACCTTTTTAATGCCGCGACCCCCAACCGGTCGTAAGTCGAGGACTACTCAACCGGTCGTAAGTCGAGGACTACTCAACTGGCGCACCACCGTTTGCAGAATGGGACTTTTGGCGGGCTCAGCAGGGCAGAGAGAGCCTGGACAATTCCTATTGACTTTTGAAAGCCAATTGAATTAGACTCTATTCAAGAGAGCCTATTCTATTGGCTTTCAAAAGCCAAGAGAATAAAAGGGAGCAGCACAGCTAAGGAAAAGGGGAAAAAAAATGGCGGACTGCGTTGTTTGGCGACCCCCGTGAAATGCTCGTTCGACCCCAAATGGGGTCCCGACCCGCAGGTTGAGAACCACTGTTGTAGAGCATTTTGTAAAGATTATTATATTGACACCTTGACAGCATTCGGGAACATGATCACCATTTTTTCAACCTTGAAATATACCTTCCCTTGATATTATTTAGTTCAGAGCTAGAGAAGCTTCTGGGATGAGAAGCGAAACGTTTTCGAAGAAAAACAAGAAAGTCCAGTTGCCTTTTGAACAAGCACCTCTGGGACAACTGTGACCTGGATGGCGGAGAATCTCCATAGACATTGTGTGAGTGTTCAAAATAACTCATTGATTAGTTTGAGACACCCCTGTTGTGTCTTTCCAAAATGCTGCTCAATTCGGATCAGCTCCAGCTTGAAAAGTAACATCAGGGCTGAGCTTAGCAACGATGTCCCAGGCTGGCACCACTCCGACAACTCGGCCATCAGCCTCAGGGTTAAGACACCTCAACGTACACGGCAATGTGGTGCTTGTTGGGTGGCTCTCCAGCTTCGCCTTGCCTTGATCTACCTGCTGTTCCTCATGCGTTTGTCAGCCTTCCCGTGGAGCTGCTTTACTCGTTCCTCAACTGTCATCTAATGGGGATGATTAGCTTTTCAAGGCATTCGGAGGCTGCAACTCGGCAAGCGACATCTGTCAGCCTTCCCCGGAATGAGATGGAGGATTTCTTGATGTGGCGGTGATCAGACCCAATTCCTGCCTTGAATTTGTCAAGGAGAACGCCGGTAATGACGTCTTCGGGGACTCATCCGTCCATGCCCACCTTGAGTTGGGATTTAGCCATGTTTTGCTTGAGAATATTATGTCGGTGGGCAATAAACCAGCTTGGTCCTCATCCAGATGTATCCCCTGGATTGAGGGGCAGGGTTGAGCTACAGGTCCTCCTCTTCTTACAGCAGTCCATTTAGTGACCGTTTGAAGTTAGGACGGCACTGGAAATAGTGACTCGTGAGCCATTTTCACACTTACGACCGTTGCAGCATCCCCATCAAAATTCAGACGCTTGGCAACTGACTCGTAGTAACGACGGTCGCAGCGTCCCGGGGTCCCCTTTTGTGACTTCCTAATGAGGAAAGTCAAGATTCCATTTAACAACCATTGTGGAAGAAAAGTCGCAGAAAGAGGCAAAGCTCACTTAACAAATGTTTCGTTCTGTTCTAACGTTCCACAGCACCGCTTTGGAATGATCTGTGACATCCTTAGATTATAGACAGACGGAGGATATCAAAATGAAGAGAAGGACGAGGGGGGACAGGATAGCCAATGTTCCAGTATCTCAGGGGCTGCCCCAAAGAAGAGGGAGTCAAGCTATTTTCCAAGGCCCCTAAAGGCAGGACAAGAAGCAAGGGGTGGAAACTCATCAAGGAGAGAAGCAACCTGGAACCAAGGAGAAACTTCCTGACAGTTAGAACAATTAACCCCACTGGAACAACCTGCCTCCAGAAACGGTGAATGCCCCAACATTGGAAGTTTTTAAGAAGAGACTGGACAGCCATTTGTCCGAAATGGTATAGGGTTTCCTGCCTAAGCAGGGGGTGGACTAAATGACCTCCAAGGTCCCTTCCAACTTTACTATTATTATTATTATTATTATTATTATTATTATTATTATTATTATTATTATTATTATTATTATTATTATTGCTATTACTATTATTGATCATCGCACAGTCAGCCAGATGTTCAGACTGGATTTGGCATTTTGTCTACCTATCGCGTCCTTACCCAGGACCTGGGATAGGCAGATGTGGATGTTTGATGGTATTACAGGTATCGTCACAGGATGGAAGCAGTTCCTAGTAAGGCCGCCTTTTGCAATTGATGATGATGATGATGATTATAAAATACAGAGGTAGGTATCAGCAGAAGAGAATATTTATAGCTCAGGGCTGAACTGTGGGGTCCCTGGTGCTCTCCGAGCTGGGTTTTTTTCTTGAAGACGTTTCATTACCTAACTAGCTAACATCATCAGTGCTAGAAGGGAGGGGGATTGTGGAGAGGAGAAAGGGAGGAAGGGAGGAAGGGGAGGTGGATGGTGGGGTCCTTGGTGCTCTCTGAGCTTGCTTGTTTTCTTGCAGACGTTTCATTAACCAAACTAGGTCACATCATCAGTGCTAAAAAAGGAGTGAGATTTATGGAGAGGAGGAGGAGGAGGAGGAGGAGGAGGAGGAGGAGGAGGAGGACTGTGGGGTCCTTGGTGCTCTCTGAGCTTGCTTGTTTTCTTGCAGACGTTTCATGACCCAACTAGGCAACACCATCAGTTAGAAGGGATCAGGGTTGGCTCTCTGTTTAGAGACAAGTATAGTTATGTAAGTAAAGATAAATATATAAGTACCTGTCTCCATGGATATAGAGGCAATATAAGTAAAGGCACGCATACAGCTGTAGGAATAATCTAGGTGTAGATAGAGCTGTAAGGACATAGATCTAAAACAAGGGATCAATACCTCCATTGCCTTCATAGGAATGGTAGTTTTAAAAACGATCCTTTTTGAACGGAAGAAAAGCATTCAGGGCGAAAAAGGACCGAAAATGCATTTTGGTGGTGGTGGGGGAAATAAATCCAAATAAGTTGAGTAAATACCTCATCCTTTTTTTCTTCTCTCCCCCCCCCCTCGGCAAAGTGAATGATCTTATCTCTGTAATTGAAAGTAATCTTCTAAAGGCACTTTTTAACTCGGAGTTACACAATCCGTCTTTTAAATCAGCCGTTATCTCCTTCCAAATTTCAGTCTAAATGTTATGGTCTTGTATAACAAGCTGTGTTCTGCCGTTTGAAAAGATGGATGCCTCTCTGCCTTTTTCACCAGGCTTACTCGGGTGCAATAAAGCTCTGTCACGGCTTTTCCCCCCTTCTGCATTGAATTTCCTGGAAAGCTGTCGGAATACTTGTTTCTCTGTCTGACAGAAAGCTATCGGACTCTTTAATTGGATCGCATGTTAGTTCCGCCGTTCTTTCCTACCTTTGCTTTGGAAGCGATTGTTGTTGTTGTTAGTTGTGAAGTGGTGTCTGACCCATCGTGACACCATGGACAATGTTCCTCCAGGCCTTCCTGTCCTCTACCATCTTCTGGAGTCCATTGAAGCTCACGCCTTCAGTGACTCCATCCAGCCACCTCCTTCTCTGTCGTCCCCTTCTTCTATTGCCCTCCATCTTTCCCAGCATCAGGCTCTTCTCCAGTGACTCCTTCCTTCTCGTTAGGTGGCCAAAGCACTTGAGTTTCCACTTCAGGATCTGGCCTTCTAAAGAGCAGTCGGGTTGATCTCCTCCAGACCTTCCTGTCCTCTGCCATCTTCTGGAGTCCATTGAAGCTCACGCCTGCTGCTTCAGTGACTCCATCCAGCCACCTCCTTCTCTGTCGTCCCCTTCTTCTCTTGCCCTCCATCTTTCCCAGCATCAGGCTCTTCTCCAGTGAGTCCTTCCTTCTCATTAGGTGGCCAAAGTACTTGAGTTTCAGCTTCAGGATCTGGCCTTCTCAAGAGCAGTCGGGGTTGATCTCCTCTAGGACTGACCGGTTGGATCGCCTTGCAGTCCAGGGGACTCGCAGAAGTCTTCTCCAGCACCAGAGTTCAAAGGCCTCCATTCTTTGGCGCTCAGTCCAACTTTCACAGCCACACATTGCAACTGGGAAAACCATGACCTTGACTATATGCACTTTTGTTGGCAGGGTGATGCCTCTGCTTTTTAGTATGCTGTCTAGATTTGCCATCGCTTTCCTCCCCAGGAGCAAGTGTCTTTTAACTTCTTGGCTGCGGTCCCCATCTGCAGTGATCTTGGAGCCCAGGAAGATAAAATCTGTCACTACCTCCATTTCTTCCCCATCTATTTGCCAGGAATTGAGAGGGCCGGATGCCATGATCTTGGTTTTCTTAATGTTGAGTTGAAGCGATACGGGATTTTAAAAAAAGGGAATTGAAAATGCCTAATAAATCTTGGTAATGCCAGTTTTTAGCTGGACCTTCCTCCTGCCTGCACCATCCAAAGTGTTCTGTTGACTTAAGATGTCATCTTTCCCTCGTTTGCATCCATTTATATAATTTGTGCAAGGGTGTCAGTATGCTAATTTGCATCTTTTGCATGGCATTGTGACAGGAGTGAGGCGAGTGGCCTGCTGTCAGGTTTAACAATCCCGCTCTCTGAATGCTAATTAAATTCAAATGTACTGTTATGCTACCTTTGACTAACTTCCTGTTTTTTTCCTAAACAATGCTATCCCAAAGGTGTTTTTTTTTTTTTCCAGGAGGCAACTGGACTTAAATCTGTTTTTCTTTGAAGATGTTTCGCTTCTCATCCAAGAAGCTTCTTCAGCTCTGACTGGATGGTGGGGAATAATAAATAAGAACAACAACAACAACAATAATAATAAAGTTGGAAGGGACCTTGGAGGTCATCTAGTCCAGCCCCCTGCTCAGACAGGAAACCCTATACCAGTGATGGTGAACCTTTTAGAGACCGAGTGCCCAAACTGCAACCCAAAACCCACTTATGTATTGTCGGGTGCTGGGTGGGTGTGGTCCATTGGCTGGGTGTGGCCCATTGGGTGGGCGTGGCTGTGGTGGTAACAGCAGACTGGGTGGGACTAAAAAGTTCAATCCATCAATTTCAACTTTGCGAGATCTTTTTTTTTTCCCTGCGAGAAGTTGGAATTGATTGATTGATTGAACCTTTTTTTTTTTTTTTGCACATGGCGGTGGAGGCCTAAAGTGAAAAGGTTTTATAAAACCCAGCTGAAGGCCTAGGACTGGGGCGACGGTGCCTGTGCCCACAGAGAGGGCTCCGCGTGCCACAGAGAGGGCTCCGCTACCACGGCCCTATACCATTTCAGACAAATGGCTCTTCAGTCTCTTCTTAAAAACTTCCAGTGTTGGAGCTCTACAAATTGCATTGTTCCAGTGACATTTACTGTATGTAATTCAGAATAGAATAACAGAGCTGGAAGGGACCTTGGGGGTCATCTAGTCCAACCCCCTGCTCAGGCAGGAAACCCTACACAATTTTGGACAAATGGCTGTCCAGTATCTTCTTAAAAACTTCCAGTGTTGAAGCATTTACCGCTTCTGGAGGCAGATTGTTCCACTGGTTAATTATTCACACCGTCAGGAAGTTTCTCCTTAGTTCTAGGTTGCTTCTCTCCCTGATTAGCTTCCATCCATTGCTTCTTGTCCTGCCTTCTGGAAAATAGGTTCACACACACACACACACACCCTTCTTCTCTGTGGCAGCCCCTGAGATACTGGAAGACTGCTATCCTGTCCCCCCTCATCCTTCTCTTCGTTAAACTAGACATACCCAATTCCAGCAACCGTTCCTTGTATGTTTTAGCCTCCAGTCCCCTAATCATCTTTGTTGCTCTTCTCTGCACTCTTTGTAGAGTCTCAACATCTTTTCACATTGTGGTGACCAAAACTGGATGCTGTATTCCAAGCGTGGCCTTACCAAGGCATTATAAAGTGGTATTAACCCTTCACATGATCTTGATTCTCTCCCTCTGTTCATGCAGCCTAGCACTGTGTTGGCTTTTTTGGCAGCTGCGGCACACGGCTGGCTCCTATTTAAGCCTGCTCATTTCCTACAGTTGTTGTCTTCTAGTATGCCTTTTCAGTTTCTGAGTATAGCCTACATGGATTATTTGGAGGGGTCTCCCATACAGGCACTAACCGGGCTTGCCTCTGCTTAGCTTCCGAGATCATCCATCTGCTAATCCTCGTATATTGTATGCAGTTCCATACTTATTAATATCTAGTATGTCAAAAGCAGGAACGTTCCACTCACGGGTGTTTTTATATGCACCAAGCCAATGGGACAAATGTCCTTTGATAGCCTGAGAGATTTTAGGCCATTTGTGCTTTTGTGCAACGTGGCACACTGGAATCTGTAATGGACTCTCCACTCATTAAGATCAGGGCTTTTCAACCTTTTCACCCATTGTACCACTTTTAGGATATGGCAATATCCGAGTACCACCAGTCGCCTAGCAAGATGTCAAAAACTTGATGACTAAAAAAAAAAAAAAAAATGGCACTGAAAAAAGTGCCCCCCAAGCCACAGCCGAGCAAGACACCTGCCTGCCCGCCCGGCGGCGCTCTTCCTCCTGTCCGAGGTTTTCATTGTGAGCATTTCTGTTGAGGATTGGCAGCGGGGGTGGGGTGGGGGGGTTGGTTTTTATTCCCCCCATCTGCTGGGTGGTTGCAGCAGGTTTTGCTCACTTCACATGACCCTGGGACACTGTGACGGTCATAAATATGAATCAGTTGCCAAGCATCTGAATGTAAATCACAAGACTCTGGAGAGGCTGCAACATTCCAGCTGATTGGTGCTTCTTCTGGGCTCAGCAGAAGCGCCAGGATCAGTGCTGCTTTCCAGCTGATTGGTGCTTCTTCAGGGCTCAGCAGAAGCACCAGGATCAGCGCCAAGCTCCAGCTGGAGCCTGGCGCCGATCCTGGCGCTTCCATTGAGCCCTGACAGCCCTGAAGAAGCGCCGATCAGCTGGAAAGCGGCACTGATCCTGGCGCTTCCGCTGAGCCCTGACAGCCCTGCAGCTCCAGCCGTCTCTCGCTCAGGCTTGTGCGGTGCTGTCGTCACTTCAGCTCATTCCCCTCCCCCGCTACCACTTTTCTAGGATGGTCGCGTCCCACCTGCCAGGTGCCAATGTACCACAGGTGGTACCCGTCCCACTGCTTGAAAAGCCCTGATTAAGATCAATCCTTGGGAAGAGGACCAGCGTGAGTGGCCAAAAACAAAACAAAACAAACCAAAACCCACAATGCTCTTACATTTCTTGACAATCTCAGTGTAAGCAGGTTAATGGATGGAAAGTAGCAGAAAGAAAAAGAAATAAAGAGCTTTTCCCCCACCCTCCAAGAAGCTTAATGCACTGGTTAGGTCAGATTGTGTTGTTTACTAAATTTCTGTGTGAGTTTTTTTTAAAACGACAATTGAGCCTTGGGTTCCACTGTATATTCACTTTATGTGGCGTACTCTGCTCAGTTTCCGCCCTGGGAGATTGATCTGGGGACGAATCCATACTTCCTGCTGTGGTCCACCCACACTTTCTGGACCACAAGAATGCATGACACCATCGGCGGTGTCACAAACCCCCCCCAACTCTGCAGGGAACGTGTGAGAAGCAGTGGGAACCCAGTGGGTGTGAAAAGAGACTGCCCGAATACGGAGGGAAGGAACTGCTTCTGATGTAGTTGGCTTGCTACAAGTCTACTAACTAGCATTAACAACGGCTTTTCTGAAATACCTGTGTTTCTGGCTTCTTGGGTTTCGCCAGGAGCTCAGTGGAGTGCAAAGCAAGACCCGGGGTGTGTGTGTGTGTGTCAGCCTTGTCTCAAAATTAGAATTTTTACTTTGGAACAAGGGGGGAGGGAGGTAACGGGCAAATGCCTCTGTTCCAATGGGCTAGGGCAGAGCCCCCAACTCTTTTGGCACCAGGGACCGGTTCCACGGAGAAAGTTTTTTTCACGGACCGGAGAGTGCGTGGTTTTGTGTGCTGCCTGCATCCTGCAGACGGGGCTTTGCTTGTTTGTGCGGACCGGTTGCTGGCATGTCGCGGCCCGGTACTAGTCCACGGACCAGGGTTTGGGGACCCCTGGACTACTGGATCCAAGTTGCTTCTCTTTGCAGTGTCCTCCTCAAAAGCTTTTAATGCCTTGAAGTGTGGATTGTGCCAAAGTTCATACAACCTACTAGGTCAGGGTTCTCCAAATGTGGCAATTTTAAGACTTGTGGACTTCAACCCTCAGAATCCCTCAGCCAACCACGCTGGCTGGGGAATTTTGGGAGGGGTCTCCAAAGGTGACAACTTTAAGACTTGTGGACTTCAAACCCCAGAATTCCTCAGTCAATCACGCTGGCTGGGAGTTGAAGGGGTCTCCAAAGGTGACAACTTTAAGATTTGTGGACTTCAACCCCCAGAATCCCTTAGTCAACCACACTGGCTGGGGAATTCTGGGAGTTGAAGGATTCTCCAAATGTGGCAATTTTAAGACTTGTGGACTTCAACCCCCAGAATCCCTCAGTCAATCATGCTGGCTGGGGAATTCTGGGAGTTGAAGGGGTCTCCAAATGTGACAACGTTAAGACTTGTGGACTTCAACCCCCAGAATTCCGCAATCAAACACGTGGGCTGAGGGATTCTGGGGAGTTGAAGGGATCTTTCTGGCAACTTTAAGACTTGTGGACTTCAACTCCCAGAATTTCTCAGCAGCTATGCTGGCTGGGGACTTCTGGGAGTTGAAGTTTACAAGTCCTAAAGTTGCTGAGTTTGGAGACCTCTGTACTAGATCTTTAATTGAGCTGGGTATAATTCTTCACGCTGGTGGCATCACGCCATCAAAATAGCCCTGTGCTTTTTACTTGCACAAAAATGCCTGTCTCTTAACCAGTTTCACTATTAAAACAAACATTTCTTTTATTTTTCCAGTAAGGATGTTGTCGTTGCCATATCTTTTTGCCATGTCTGAAGGGTCCCAAGTTTGAAATGGGGTAGAAACAACTGCTTAAAATTATTTTTTACCCTGGGTTGCTGTTTGGATAAGTGCTGCTTTGATCTGGGAATGTTTTTTTTTTTTTTTTTAATTCAGAGGTCCTCTGGTAGATTGATTTTTTTTTTTAAACGAAAAACTTAGATAAATTAAAGATGGCTGATATTCAAGGCACCGTTTACTCCTGGGTATGGGATTGTAAAACAGAAGCATTGTATCTTTTCACAGATGCAGATAAAATTAAATGGGAGAGGGCATTTTCTGTGACTAATAAATCTTTCTTAGCAGTTCAGAGAGAAAGCATCTCTATCTATCTTATGGAAGGAATTATAGATCTTGTTCAGATTCCAAGTTAAGAGGTTAAGCCTAATTCTGTTACTGAATCTTCTTGGTTTAATTAGATTATTCGTCCTCCTCCCCCCCTCCTCCCCCTCCTCCTCCCCCCCTCCTCCCCCCCTCCTCCTCCTTCTTCTTCTTTTTCTTCTTCTCCTCTTCCTCCTCCTCCTCCTCCTCCTCCTCTTCTTCTTCTTCTTCTTCTTCTTCTTCTTCTTCTTCTTCTTCTTCTTCTTCTTCTTCTTCTTCTTCTTCTTCTTCTTCTCTTTTTCTTTTTCTTTTTCTTCTCCTCTTCCTCCTCCTCCTCCTTCTGCCATCTAGTGGATGTTCCCTAGTTGGGTCATGAAATGTCTGTAAGACAACAACCCAACTCAGAGAGCACCAAGCACCCCACAGTTGTCATTGTCCTCTTCCTCCTCCTCCTCTTCCTCCTCCTCCTCCTCCTCCCATCTAGAGGATGTTCCCTAGTTGGGTCATGAAATGTCTGAATGACAACAGTCCAACTCAGAGAGCACCAAGGACCCCACAGTCCTCCTCCTCCCCCCCTCCTCCTCCTCCTCCCCCTCTCTCCCCATCTCCTCTCCTCTTCCTCCTCCTCTTCCTCAACCCTCACCCTCCTCCTCCTCCTTCTTCCTGAAACATCTTACTCCAGTTCCTCTGATTCTACTATACCTTCACAATCTCAATTGTGAGCAAAATTTCCCTGGGAACGGGACCACGCTGGGAGGAGAGAGAAAATTATTGTCTGCAGAAGAATCAAGGTTCACGGCCCACGTTGACCAAACAAATTCAAGTCAGGTGAAGCCAGAATTTGCTAGGAGAAAAAACAACACAAAATCTCTTCTTTGGATGGTTGGGGCTTTACCAGGAAGTGTAGTATATTTTCCAATCCCATTGAACATCTTCAGCCAGGATGAATGCATTCATAACTCAGGGTGGGGCTGTGATAGATGTTGGAGTTATTTTGCTACTTCTAAATTTTAGGACCGACGTCGATTTCTTAGTGTATGAAAAGCAGCCATCTTTTGTAATTTAATAATGGCGAAGAGCTGAAGGCTTTCAGAGTTATTGATGCTATCTGTGTTGCAGGCCTGATTAAATGCGTCTGTGGTTTGACCTTCGCTCAGCTCTGGGGTGGAAGGAAGGACTTATCTCAGCCAACATCACTGGAGGGACAAATTAGGTCATCTCTGCACCCTGCAAAGGGAGAGATTTAAGCTTGTTTCATCCTTGTTCTTTTTAACCCCGGATGCCAGCAAATCCAATTTATTTCCGCCTGATAAAATTATTCCTGGTAGCGGGATCCAATTTGGGTCGGCCACCAGGATCAGAGTTTTGTCTTCCGAGCTTTCGGATTAATGCCAGAGGCCATGCTTAGGGAATTTTTGTCTAGCAGAGTGCGTGCTTTGGGCTGTTTTGTGTGTGGTATTTGTACGGTGCCTGGCTGTGTGTGGCTTTTTCAGGGTGTTGAAGGCTGCCTGTTGTGTTGTTGTGCTGCCCAGCCTTTGCCTTCTAAGTACTTGATAAGCTGATGGTAAACCAGCACTCCCGTTGACTTACGAGGGGCCCGTTCCCCAGGCTTCAATCATTTCCCTGGCTGTTTTTGTGCCTGCTCGGCCAACAATCTTAGTAGCTGTGAAATTGAATGTATGTCCTTGTTCATTGCAATGTGAGGCTACCAACGAGTTTGGGTCTCTCGCTTGTGTTCTTGCATTCTGGTGATTAGCTTCCAGCCCATCTACCTACATAGTCACGGGAGCAATCCATACAGGGGATCCAGTAGATTACATTGGAAGTATCTCCCGCCTCCGAGCGATCTTTACAATGCGTAATTTGTCCTTGTATGATAATCTCTGGGTGGTATGCAATGACCACTTGTAGATATTCCTGGTAGCTTTTAGATGTGTGGTGTGAATACCGCGTGAAAGGGAAACAGTTTGTAAGGCTGGATATTTTACTGTTGTAATCCAGATGAAATCACGTATTAGTCACATATTAGTTGAACCTGGGCATAGGTTCTCCTTGTTACTGAGACCTGAAAATTGGAATCAGTAGTTTAAAATATAATATTGGCTGTGAAAGTTGGACCGTAAGAAAGGCTGAGTGCCAAAGAATGGAGGCCTTTGAACTCTGGTGCTGGAGAAGACTCCTGCGAGTCCCCTGGACTGCAAGGCGATCCAACTGGTCAGTCCTAGAGGAGATCAACCCCGACTGCTCTTGAGAAGGCCAGATCCTGAAGTTGAAACTCAAGGACTTTGGCCACCTAATGAGAAGGAAGGACTCCCTGGAGAAGAGCCTGATGCTGGGAAAGATGGAGGGCAAGAGAAGAAGGGGACGACAGAGAAGGAGGTGGCTGGAGGGAGTCACTGAAGCAGGAGGCGTAAGTTTCAATGGACTCCAGAAGATGGTAGAGGACAGGAAGGGCTGGAGGAGATCAACCCCGACTGCTCTTTAGAAGGCCAGATCCTGAAGTTGAAACTCAAGTACTAATGAGAAGGAAGGACTCACTGGAGAAGAGCCTGATTCTGGGAAAGGTGGAGGGCAAGAGAAGAAGGGGACGACAGAGAATGAGGTGGCTGGAGGGAGTCCCTGAAGCAGCAGGCGTGAGCTTCAATGGACTCCAGAAGATGGTAGAGGACAGGAAGGCCTGTAGGAACGTTGTCCGTGGGGTCGCGATGGGTCGGGCACGACTATGCAACTGACAACAAAGAATGTGTAAAGACTAAAATAGGTTAAGAAGGAAAAATAGAACGGAAGAAATAAATGCGAAAGCTAGAGTGCAAAAAGAGATAGAAGAAAAAGAAACAAAGAAAAAGAGAGAAGGTATAAAGTAGTCCTTCCCATCTTTTTTCCAGCAGTTATAAGCACAATTATAGATTTACCTCTTTCTCTCTTTTTCCTATAATCTATCCTTTCTAATTGTCAAAACCATGGGGTCACAGCTTCAATTTTTTTTCTTGTTTTATGCAAAAACAAGCAGGTCAGCAATAAACTGATAATATTGTCTCCCCCCCCCAATCAAACAAGTCAATTCGGCCCTCTCAGCAAAATTACCAAGATCTCAAGTATCTGATGCTTTCTTATGAATAATTCAAAGATAATTGGATGCTCTCCAATCTCATTTCATCGCTAGTAGCAGAATTTATTAGTGGGCAGCTTGCGTATTTTCATGAAATCACGGCTAGCCCTACTTGCAGGTTTCAAAATGTCGCAGAAAACGCTAGAACGTAAGATCACTGGGAAGAGGAAATAGTTACCAAAAAACAAAGCGTCAGAAAGCAGTGATAATTGTTGAAAATTCTGTAAATATGAAGTGGTCCTTGATTTACGACTTGATTTGCAGGTAGACCTCAATTTATGACCCCAGCTGGGCCCAAACTTTCCGTTGCTAAGGGAGACAACGCCAGTTACGTGAATTTTGCCCCATTTTACGACCTTTCTCGCCACACGTGAAGTAAATCACTGCATTTGTTCAGTTAGTAAGGTGGTCATTAAGCGATCATGGCATCCGTTCCTCTCAATTCCTGGCAAATAGATGGGGAAGAAATGGAGGTGGTGACAGATTTTATCTTCCTGAGCTCCAAGATCACCACAGATGGGGACTGCAGCCAAGAAATTAAAAGACGCTTGCTCCTGGGGAGGAAAGCTATGGCAAATCTAGACAGCATACTGAAAAGCAGAGACATCACCCTGCCAACAAAAGTGCGTATAGTCAAGGCCCTGGTTTTCCCAGTTGCAATGTATGGCTGTGAAAGTTGGACCATAAGAAAGGCTGAGCGCCAAAGAATGGAGGCCTTTGAACTCTGGTGCTAGAGAAGACTCCTGCGAGTCCCCTGGACTGCAAGGCGACCAAACCGGTCAGTCCTGGAGGAGATCAACCCTGACTGCTCTTTAGAAGGCCAGATCCTGAAGTTGAAACTCAAATACTTTGGCCACCTTATGAGAAGGAAGGACTCCCTGGAGAAGGGCCTAATGCTGGGAAAGATTGAGGGGATGACAGAGAAGGAGGTGGCTGGATGGAGTCACTGAAGCCATAGGTGTGAGCTTCAATGGACTCCAGAAGATAGTAGACGACAGGAAGGCCTGGAGGAACGTGGTCCATGGGGTCGCGATGGGTCGGACACAAGTTCGCAACTAACAACATTAAGTGAATCCGGCTTCCCCTTTGACTTTGCTTGTCAGGAGTTCACAAAAGGGGGTCACATGACCCCGGGACACGGCGACCATCATAAATACGACTCAGTTGCCAATTGGCTGAATTTTGATTGCATGACCACAGGGAGGCTGCAACGGTCGTAAGTGTGAAAAACGATGACAAGTTGCTTTTTTCAGTACCGTTGTAATTTTGAACGGTCACTAAATTCACTGTTGTATGGCAAGGACTATCTGTACAAAGGATATACCTTATAAAAAAAGGGGGAACACTCTTTTAATCCTTTTTAATCCCCTCTTTCTGCATTAGCTGGTCCGAGTTAAAAAAACAACAACAAAAACCGGTGGATGACGTAGGAGATTTCCCCAAATTTAAGACTGCTTTGCTCCGTGTTGAATAATAGCTTCCCCGCACGCCTCATAGGGACTTACTGAATTAATGCATTTATTGAATTAGCCCAATGACCTTCTCAAATGCCAGCAAGGTTGTATTCCCATGTAAGGAAATTTTGCATATAAAGGCAGGGAAACAACAAACTCTGCTTCAATGTAACCCCCAGTCTGAAAGAGCTGCTCAGATTTGTAGTTTCTAGAACATTAGTTCAACCAATTAAATTCAGATGGCTTAATCTTGAAGTCTCGGCCATAAAAAAATGCTATAACCTTCATCTTAAAATATATTCCCCCCGTAATACATTTACCATATTTTTCTTTAATGTTTCCAACGTTCGTTTTCTTTTCTTTTAAAAAAAAAAGCACCCGAAGAGGAGGCTGGATTCTCTAATGCTGTTAGAAGATGAACCACCGAACCCGTTTCTTGAACTGATACACCTCAAAAGCCTTCCAGATTTAACTGCTGAAACCATCTGTTCAAAAGGGAGTAGAGAAAAGCTTTTTAGACTGCATCTAAAATGATATGTTTTCTGAGGTTTTCGCATGTAGGTCTTTGGTTATTTGGGTTTTCTCCCGCGTCAAATTTGAAGTGTCTTGGCGACGTTTCGACGAAGTCCCATTCGTCATCTTCAGGCTGGTATTTTTGGCTTTGTGCTTCTAGGAGCAATGTGTGATCGTAACTGTTTCTTCCTTATAACTGCCAGTGGGGGTATGAACTGATTGGGTGGGAGCTTGGTTGTGTTCCGCTTGGGTGGAGGTGTGTTCTGATTGGTTAGGGGCTTGGCTGTGCTCTGATAGGATGGGGGGGTTGGCTGTGCTCTGATTGGGGGAGTGTTCTGTTTGGGCTTTGTTGTGCTCAGGTTAATCTGAATTGCAGGGAGATTGAGATGGTGAGCTGTGTTGCTGTTGTTTGGCTTCGCGTTTGTGGTCATGCCTCATCTTCATGGTGGGTGTCAGTTTGCTTCAGGTATGGGTTGGAGGGGTTTAAAGTGGCTAATGATGCATCTGTGGTCTGGCTTCTGGTTTGTGGTCGTGCCTCATCATCGGTGTGGCTTTGGGTTTGCTTTTTGCATGGATGTGTGGTGGTGACATCCTGTCTGGTTTTCGTGAGTGTGGGTCTGGTGTCATTCTTTCTGTTAGGGATTCGTTTGCCAATAAGGGCGGGTTTCCAAATGGCTGGTAGGCGGGAGGTATCATCTTGTTTATTCATGCTGTCTGGGCGTTTTTCTATCTCGATGGCTTCTCTGATTATTCTGTTATTAAAGTGTTCAGTTTTGGCAATAGTTCTGGTCTTTTTAAAGTCAATTTCATGTCCTGTGGCTTTAAGGTGTTGGACCAGGGAAGAAAAAGAGGAACCAACTTCTTCCCTGGTCCAACACCTTAAAGACACACACACACACACAGACACACAGACACACTTGGGGAGTTTTGCCAGCCAGGCCCTGCACCGTTCCCAAGAAACGACACGGCAGATCTATCGGATGGAATTTCTGCCATGGCGATTTCTTTGTTTTAAAAGGATTCAGGAGACATTTTTAGGTTAAAACCTGCTCAAGGTATAGCATCTATTCTATTTTGAGAGGAAGGAGGGGATAAATTGGGCTGTCTTCGTCTTTGAATTTCTTAGGTTAACGCTTTCTGGCAAGGCTTTACAGCAGACAAACTTGTAAATCAATGATAATTGCAACGAAACTATTGCACGTTTCAAAGTAAAAGTCTTCCTTATAGTAATCTGTGGCTCTTCTAAACACTACACAACAGTGTTTTTTGTCACAACAAAATTACGTAAGTGCCTTGTGGAGGAAGGCATCTGTTCTAGTCTACATATTCTGTGTTCTATATTGTATATATTGCATATACTGTGTATATTCTATATTCCCTTTCCTTCGTTCCTTTGTTCCTTCCTTCCTCCTTCCTTCCTTCTCCCCTCCCTCCTTCCTTCCTTCCCTCTTCCTTCCTTCCTTCCCCCTTCCTTCCTTCCTTCCCTCTTTCCCTCCTTCCTTTCTTCTCCCCTCCCTCCTTCCTTCCTTCCCTCTTTCCTTCCTTCCTTCTCCCCTCCCTCCTTCCTTCCTTCCCTCTTTCTTCCCTCCTTCCTTCCCTCTTTCCCTCCTTCCTTCTTTCCTTCCTTTCTTCTCCCCCCCTCCCTCTTTCCTTCCTTCCCTCTTTCCTTCCTTCCTTCCTTCCTTCCTTCCTTCCTTCCTTCCTTCCTTCCTTCCTTCCCTTTTTCCCTCCCTGTCTCCTTCCTTCCTTCCTTCCTTCCTTCCTTCCTTCCTTCCTTCCTTCCTTCCTTCCTTCCTTCCTTCCTTCCTTCCTTCCTTCCTTCCTTCTTCCCTCCTTTCTTTCCTCCTCCTCCTCCTCCTCCTCCTCCTCCTCCTCCTCCTTCTCTCTCTCTCTCTCTCTCTCTCTCTCTCTCTCTCTCTCTCTCTCTCAGATGGGGATGGAAGGTCCTTCAGAGATGTTCTAGTCCAACCCCCCTGCTCAAAGCAGGAGACCTTAAACCATCCCAGTCAAACGGCTGTCCGGTCTGTTTTGGGAAAAGCCCAGCGACGAAGCACCCACAATACCTGGAAGCCAGCTATTCCGTTGATTAATTCTTCTCACAGTTCAAGTTGGAAAGAGCAGTTGAACCAAAGATGAAGTCTGTGTCTGCTTTCGGAATGAGGTCAATAGACCAGCAGAATCTGAGGACGTGGGATGAGATATACCTGGAAACAGCAGAGTGCCTAACAAGTTTCACCTTCTCTAGAAGAGACTGTAGGGCTGAAAAGAATAATGGGGGTGAGACAATAGCAGTCTTCCAGTATCTTAGGGGCTGCCCCAAAGAAGAGGGAGTCAAGCTGTTCTCCAAAGCCCCTGAAGCCAGGATGAGAAGCAATGGTTGGAAACTAACCAAGGAGAGAAGCAACCTAGAACTAAAGAGAAACTTCCTGACAGTCAGAACAATTAACCAGTGGAACAACCTGCCTCCAGAAGTGGTGAATGCTCCCACACTGGAAGTTTTTAAGAAGAGACTGGACAGCCCTTTGTCTGGAATGGTACTGGGTCTCCTGCTTGAGTAGGGGGTTGGACTAGATGACCTCCAAGGTCCCTTCCAGCTCTATTCTGATTGAAAAAAAAAGTTAGTTTGGTTGTTCTGGATTCTTTTAAAAAAAAATTCCGGTAAAAAGGCTTCGCTTTGTTTCTTCTCCTGCAGTAATAAGAAAATATTTGACCCAAAGGAAAGATCTGGCATGTTACAATGATGTCTACAAATAGTTTAAATGTCCTTTCATTTTTGACAAATAGTACAATCTGTCTGTCTGTTTGATTACTGTGCAGTAGGAAAAATACAGTGGCAATATTTCGATATTGTTTCTGGCCAGCTCTGTTCTAATTCTCGGGGGGGGGGAATAATTTCCATTCATAGAAGGCCAGATAATAAACGATTTAATCTCTTTAAGAAGAGATTGGACAGCCATTTGTCTGAAATGGTATAGAGTTTCCTGCCTGAGCAGGGGGTTGGACTAGATGACCTCCAAGGCCCCTTCCGACTCCGTGGTTGTGTTATTCTGTTAATCTGCAGTTCGTATGGCCCAATTCCTATCTCTCAAGTGAGGTTTAGAGCAGGCTGATTTAAACAGATCTTACTGAATTGGCAGCTATAGGAAACCAGTCTGGGTTAAGATTCTCCAGATAGTACATAAGGCCAAAGATGCTGAATTGGCTACGTCTCATTAGTTTGTTAAGTACCTAAAATTTGGAAACTTATGAATTAGCAGGAGATTAGTTTACAGTTCAGTCTGATATAAGAGTCAGCCAAATTGCCATACTTGAAATCAAGACGATAATGGGTCTATTAGAGGTCTGTGGAACTAAATGTAGGGCTTTTTTTTTAAAAAAATAAAAAAAAATACCTCAGAATAAATAAGCTGAGTTACCTGGACCTCATTCGAATCAAGTGTCATCCAAAATACACAGTGTAAATTTAAAACCATCCCTTCCACCTTTGTATTGATTAAAGTAATTAATGAAGGGATAATTTACTTGCATTATGGTTAAACGTAAATGTTTGACTTGACTCAAACTGAAATAGCCTATGCCAGAAAGCAATGTTTCCTGTCAGAAGTTGACCAGCTTCATTATATTATCATTATTGATTATTATTGATTATTATTATTGTTGTTGTTATTATTATTATTATTATTAATCATCGCAGAGTCAGCCAGATGTTCAGATTGGATTTGGCATTTCTGTCTACCTATCGAGTCCGTCCCAAGGACCTGGGATAGGCAGATGTGGATGTTTGATGGTATTACAGATCCCATCACAGGATGGAAGCAGTTCCTAGTAAGGCCGCCTTTTGCAATTGACTAATGGCAAATTTGTCAGTGACGATGATGGTGTTCAAGTGGTGCTCCAGTTGTGTTGGGATTGCACCCAAGGTGCCTATGACTATTGGGACTACCCTTGCTTGCCTTTGCCACAGTCTTTCTGTTTCTATTTGTAGGTCTTTGTATTTTGTTATCTTCTCCAGTTCTTTCTCGTCTATTCTGCTGTCTCCAGGGACTGCCACGTCCACTATCCAGACTTTTTTGTCTTTTTATCGACAATTGTTAAGTCTGGGGTGTTATGTTGCAGGTGCTTGTCTGTTTGAATTCTGAAGTCCCAGAGCAGTTTAATTTTATCATTTTCTATGACTTTCTCTATTATATGATCCCACCAGTTTTTGCTTACAGGCAAATTATATTTTTTGCAGATCTTCCAATGCACCATTGTTGCTACTTTGTCATGCCGCTGCTTGTAATCAGTCTGTGCAATCTTCTTGCAACAGCTTACCAGGTGGTCCACAGCTTCTTTGCATAGGCACTTACTGTCTGTTGCTATATTCTCAATTTTGACTTTATATGCATTTGTCCTTAAGGCTTGATCTTGTGCAGCCAGAATTAGTCCCTTGGTCTCTTTCTTCAATTTTCCTGCTCTTAGCCATTGCCAGGTCTTGTTCTTGTTGTTGCTGTTGTTGTTGTTATTATTATTGTTATTATTATCGTTATTATTATCATTATCTTGAAATATTCTCATGCTAACTAAAGCTTTCCTGGGAAGCAGGCCTAAGTCACAAATCTGTGTCATAACTGAAGACGCAGGACTTGTGCAAATCAGAAGCAGAAGCAGAAGCAGAATAACAAAGAGTTGGAAGGGACCTTGTAGGTCATCTAGTCCAACCCCCAGCCCAAGCCGGAGTCCCTACACCATTTCTGACAGAGGGCAGTCCAGTCTCCTCTTGAAAGCCTCCAGTGATGGAACTCCCACAATAGACAGTCCTTGACATCCATCCATCCATGGATTATACTCATTTTACGATCTTTAAGCCTGTAAAGTTGGGATTGAAATCATGATGTTGCTGAATGTGTTTCATGATTTTGATATAATCTTCATTTGCTGAGGTACCTTGTGGGCGATCACTTATTTCACTGGCTGTGTTTTAATGAAATTTGTGTGGTTGTGGAATTCTATTATTTCCTAATAATTACTTATGTAGTACTGCTGGACACTCTTGAGTCTTTTTTTAAAAAAAAATCATACTGTGATTTATTTTTTTTCAAATCAAAGGCGGTTTTGAATTGATCATTTTTTCCTCGGTCTATCTAATCTCATGGGACAAAAATGTATATTAAAATAGGGTTGAGGCATTCCATATTTCTGAGCTGAGCTTCCTCATGGAACACTGATAAAAGACAATATAGTATCTTCTCAGTAACTGAATTAGAGATTTTTTCCAGAGTTGGTTTAGTTAGTTTATATTGTGGGAGCCATTATTAACAGAAGACTCGTTGTATTTATGGATCTTAACTCGGGAGCTCCACAATAAAGGATGATATAACTTGGATGTTTATTAGAATTATTTTTCTTTTGTCACGTTCAGACCAGCCTTGGGGTTGTAGGAGAGTCAATTTTTGTGTAAATCCTGACCGTTGTGTTTTTCTGACAGATGGATAATGTTGTCTGAAGCTTTGTAAGAAGAGATAACATCAGTCTGATAACATCAGGGTTACTTGAACAGAAACTTGTAAATGGGATCACATATTGTATCCGCCCCTGGGATTTTGTATTTAAATTTCTAAAGAGGATCGAAATGAATTTGTTCTTGTTTTGTTGGCTGTGTTATTTTCTGTCTCTTGAGCTATCACTCCATCCATCCATCCATCCACGCCTCTCAAATGTTCCATAATAGAAGTTCCCCAATAAATACAATATGCTATTTACGGTTTTTGGCACCGCCCCCTGGTTGTCGTGCAGCTATCTGAGGCTTTTAAGATAAATAAATACGCAGTGTAAATAATAAAAACGAGGCCACTCACCACAACTAAACATCACTTTAAATGGAACTCCTCAGTCCAATTATACATTATTTTAAAAGCCTTGGCTGAATGAAAAAAAAAAAAAAAAAGGTCTTTCCTGGGCACTAAAAGCACCATATAGAAAGAACCTGTATAGAATAAATCCTTTTTTTTTCTTTTTCATGGACCCTGGAAAAACATCCTCAGATTCAACTTAAGTGGTTTTAAAACTCTATAGGGCTTTAAATGGAAGTGGGAGAAAGAAAATTCAAACAGGGTTTGAACATTGAGTGTTTATTTATTTAAGCATAGAGGCTGTTCGATTCCAGATGACCTTGGGTGTGGTTTACCTTATAAAATAAAAGGCAATAAAAATAGACAGTAAATCAAGAGAAAAACAGTCCTGCTCATGTATAAGAATAAGCATCTCAAAAAGG
Source organism: Crotalus adamanteus (assembly GCA_039797435.1). Classification (NCBI taxonomy): domain Eukaryota; kingdom Metazoa; phylum Chordata; class Lepidosauria; order Squamata; family Viperidae; genus Crotalus; species Crotalus adamanteus. Next base: position 2,152,828 of record CM077921.1, on the reverse strand, counting down.
TCTGTGGAGATTCTCAGCCATCCAGATCATGGTTTGTCCCAAAGGTGCTTTTTCATGAGGCCATTTGGACTGTCTTGTTTTTCCTTTGAAGACGTTTCGCTTCTCATCCTAGAAGCTTCTCCAGCTTTGACTGGAGTGAATTCTGACCATTTTTCACATTTATGACCATTGCACTCTCCCAACGGTCACGTGATCAAAATCCATTCAGAACTTTTTAACTGGAGGGGTCCAAGAGGCCGTCTAGGTCAAAACTGAACAGCCCTCTCTCAATGGAGGGGAAGGGATACAACAACATCTTTCTCCCGTCTACAACACAATCCTTTCAGGCTGTTCTGTCCCAGCCTACGTACGTCCTTGTTACTTCATAACGACAACCCCTCTTTTAACAGTAGACTGGAAAATAAACCCTTTTTATTTGAGTTACAACTTGATAATTGTCCCAGGGAAACAAAAGCAACAGAATACTTTTCCAATGGAGACCTTGTCCAAAAGCAAAAACGGAGCACGAGTCAAACAGGAAATAACTTACAGGCAAAATAGACAGACCATGATCTCTTGACACTGAAGTTCTTTGCAAACGGTTACCTCCAACAACCAGCCCTGCCCACACATTCCCTTTTTTGTTATGCAGCCCCCAAGGCGTGGCTTCTCACAACTTTCTCCTCCCTCTGTCCTACTCGTGTGACCTGTCTACGTTTACGAGCATCTCTGAGGTCTTCCAGCTGTGCTTCTTCCGAGTCTGACACAGCTTCCCAGCACAGCTGGCTCTCAGCTTGATCAGGAGTGGAAGGACCAGCCTCTTCATTAGTTTGTAAGTCCTGCAGCTCATCAGAGCCTCCCTCCGACTCTGATGGATCTCCAAACCCCTCTTCCTCCTCCTCCTCTGATTCCCCAGACTCAACTACTGGGATCACAGGCTGGCACAGAATCACAACAAAGGCTGCACACCCATTTGCATCGCTTAGGTGTTCCTGAGGACTCAGGTAAACCTCCAGGTGGCCTCAATGACTCTCAGAAAGAATACTAATGATCAGATGACTACAAGGAGTATAAATCCTTCCATTCCCCACCATCCAGTCAGAGCTGAAGAAGCTTCATGGATGAGAGGCGAGACGTCTTCAAAGAGAAACAAGAAAGTCCAGTTGCCTCTTGAAACAAAGCACCTTTGGGACCACCTGGATGACTGAGAATCTCCAAAGACATTCAGGTCACACGTACCTAAACCATTCTTGGAGCTGAGGAATTGGTCTGACCGCCAGGTGACCAGCAAATCCTTCCCTGTGGAATTGTAAAACAGGTGAGCATTGACGTGACTTCGATGGGAAGAATCCAGAGAAAGAAATATTTTGGGAAATATTAAAAAGGCAGAATATATTTCCCCAAAGGATTTTAAAGGCAGAAACCAGCCCCCAAGTCTCTCTGCCCCAAACAGAAACCAGCTCTGCAGAAATGCAGATGTGATAATCTTGTCAGAAAGATTGGAGCCAGGAAGCTGGGATTAGAAAGACAAAGATCCCTAGAATCAACAATTCCCTCATACCAAAAAAATCAACAGTCATCAGCCACAGCCCCAGGGAAGCAGGATATGACCTTTGGGACATAATAGGATTTACCCACCACCATCAGAATACCAGAAAGGCACACTCAGACTCAGGTCAAAATTCATGCCATAGGAACAACTCCAAACAAAAGCCCAAGAAGGGATAAAAACCCATCACTCCCTACTACATGTGATCAGCTTTCCCAGAGCCATCTTTCTGTCTGGCTCTCCTCTTCAATAAACGACAACCTTCTTTCTAAAGCAGTCTCAATTTTGTTTATTCCTGGCTTGGACTGGACCCTGATGAAGATTTTTCCTTCAACACTTCCATCCCAATCAGGCAGTAGGCCAGAAAAGGTCTTGAAAAGTTTTTGTCTTTAAGTTCCCTGGGATTTCTTGTTTTCCTTCGCCGTCCTTCATGTGTTGAAAATATTGGGCTTAATCTGAATTGCTCACGTCACCTCCTTGAGCTAATGATTCAGCTGGAATTGGTGCCCAGATCAGATTATTCAGCCTTGTTATTGAGCAGCATATTTTGATGATACTCATCAAGCCGAGTGATTTTTTCCTTCAGCACATAAAGCTTTTATTGATTCCACTTTTCCCCAGGGGTTCCCTCCCCCCCAAAAAAGCTTGGGCTTAGCTCACCCAACGTGATTTATTAAGAAGCTGTGTGATTTGGTCAGAAAGATTTATGGAGAGATAAACTGATAGCAAATGACATCTATTTCAAGTAGTACAAGGATGGTTTTGTTGTACCACGATGTTTTGCCTTGGGCCTTTAAGCTTTTTGCAAACTCTTTAGATGGCTATCTCGCTCATTTGTTATAAATGGGGGTATTTGTTTCCCACTTAGAATTTGGGTGGGAATTTAAAATATGCAACCAGTTGTGATGTTTGGGACAGGAAGTAGCGATTTTAGCTTGCTCCTTTTCAAAGTATTTTCAGACTATTTACAGTAAGCGTGGAAAGGCCCTTTGGAGGCAATTTTAGGAACAATAACAAAATAACAGAATAACAGAATTGGAAGGGACATTGGAGATAATAATAATAATGATGATGATGATGAAGAAGATGATGATGATGGTAAAGTTGGAAGGGACCTTGGAGGTCATCTAATCCAACCCCCTGCTCAGGCAGGAAACCCTATACCATTTCGGACAAATGGCTGTCCAGTCTCTTCTTAAAAACTTCCAGTGTTGGAGCATTCACCGCTTCTGGAGGCAGGTTGTTCCACTGGTTAATTGTTCTCACTGTCAGGAAGTTTCTCCTTAGTTCTAGGTTGCTTCTCTCCTTGATTAGTTTCCACCCTTTGCTTCTTGTCCTGCCTTCAGGCGCCTTGGAAAATAGCTTGACTCCCTCTGCTTGGGGGCAGCCCCTGAGATATTGAAACACTGTTATCCTGTCCTTCCTTGTCCTTCTCTTCATTAGATCTTCTAGTCCAACCTCTGTTTAAATAGGAGACCCTATACCATTTCAGACAAATGTTTGTCCAATCTCTTCTTAAAAACCTCCAGTGATGGGAGCAGCCACAACTTCTGGAGGTAACTTCTGTTCCACCGATTAATTGTCCCCACTATCAGGAAGTTTCTCCTTAATTCCAGGTTGTTTCTCTCCTTGATCAGATCCATGGCTGCTGCTTCTGGCTTCAGGTGGTAACAAAATATTTATCAAATGATCCCAGTTATATTAAATCTTGCTGCTTTTTGAACGCAATGTCCATTGACTATAAACCTTGCCCCCCCCCCGTTAGCAAGAATGGAACCCATTGCAACCATTTGAAATAAAAATAAAGTTAATAGTTGAATAACACAACAATCCCATGAATTTTCTCTCTAAGGAGGATGATAGCAGTTTAACGCACATCCAGTGCTTTGAACATTTGAAACCCTTACCAAAGTGAGCATTCTAGCCCATTTTCCATTCACACGCTGCAACCAGTGAATGAATTAAATGCTGCATGAAGTGGTCGTGCCAAAATCAATACCAAATTATTGTGGTAAAGAGGAAAAAAAAAACAATATCGGTGAAAAATGGATATTCTGCATGATGTACGGAAGCACGGTGTCTTCTGTTTAAAAGCACGGAGGCCCCGTCGGATTTGATTTATGCCGCGTTGGTATGTTTGTGTTGCTTCCATGAAAGGGTGGAAATACAAACCATTTATTATAGCAGTGAATGTAATAAGGATCTGGGACCAGGAGAGAAGATGTAGGGCTCCCTATATGACACTGGGAAAATTCTTCTTGGTGTGTAAGTATGTAGGTACCCTGATTCAAGCAGAGTAGCTCAGCTCAAGAGAAAACTGCTAACTTTATTATGTTTAATAGAAGGAACGGTTGTTGGAATTGGGTATGTCTAGTTTAATGAAGAGAAGGACGAGGGGGGGACATAATAGCAGCCTTCCAATATCATCTTCTTGGTTTTTCTAAACTTCTCAATGCTTGCTAAGCCAATATTTAGCCGTCGGTCTTTTTTTTTTTTGCTATTTGTTGTTAATTGCGAAGTCGTGTCCGACCCATCGCGACCCCATGGACAACATTCCTCCAGGTCTTCCTGTCCTCTACCATCTTCTGGAGTCCATTTAAGTTCTCACCTACTGCTTCAGTGACTCCATCCAGCCATCTCATTCTCTATTGTCCCCTTCTTCTATTGCCCTCAATCTTTCCCAGCATTAGGCTCTTCTCCAGTGAATCCTTCCTTCTCATTAGGTGGCCAAAATATTTGAGTTTCAACTTCAGGATCTGGCCTTCTAAAGAGCAGTCAGGGGTTGATCTCTTCTAGGACTGACCGGTTTGAACGCCTTGCAGTCCAAGGGACTCGCAGGATTTTTTGCTATATCTTAATATTTTACGTGTTTTGGAATATTGCTTAACCACTCAAGGATGTGGCGAAGGTGTTGGTCTGAAAATGACCAAAATGCCTGGCTGATCTCTTTGTTTAATCTCAGATTGAGTCACTGCTGGAGCAGAAGTTGTTGAGATTCCTAATTGGCAGAAAACATAGACTGAGCTTCTCTGCTCCTTGCGTATCTTGCACTTGATGGAAAGCTATTTTTGAGCTGTCATTCACGCGCCTGGCTTACTTTTCTCCGAGGA
>CM077921.1:2093190-2143190 GCA_039797435.1 Crotalus adamanteus | reverse complement strand
ATGTATAACAGAGAGCAAATAATAATAATAATAATAATAATAGTAAAGTTGGAAGGGACCTTGGAGGTCATCTAGTCCAACCCCCTGCTCGGGCAGGAAACCCTACACCATTTCGGACAAATGGCTGTCCAGTCTCTTCTTAAAAACTTCCAGTGTTGGAGTATTTACTGCTTCTGGAGGCAAGCTGTTCCACTGATTAATTGTTCTAACTGTCAGGAAGTTTCTCCTTAGTTCTAGGTTGCTTCTCTCCTTGATTAGTTTCCACCCATTGCTTCTTGTCCTGCCTTCAGGTGCTTTGGAGAATAGCTTAATTCCCTCTTCTTTATGGCAGCCCCTGAGATATTGGAACACTGCTATCATGTCCCCCCTTGTCCTTCTCTTCGTTAAACTAGACATATCCCACAAATCCCACACTCTCTTCTAGCACTGATGATGTGAGCTAGCTGGGTCATGAAACGTCTTCGAGAAAGCAAATGCTTCATTCTGTTGGTAAGAGCGACTCCGTTGTGCATTTCCTTTTAAGAATCTGTTGCATTTTCCACGCGGTATAACGGTACGAGGATAACCCCAAGAAATATTTAGAATTCTGAGGAGCTACTTTATTATGGAACAGCTTTTCTAAATGCTATCTTTTGGATTTATTATTACTCTTGTATTTTTTTTATTTTTTTTTGGGCCTGGGATCTGGGACATCAACGTTTGGATCCACTCAAATTCATAATAAATCTTTCAGTTTAAAACTTAATATGTCCTGTGCTTTACTCTTGGAAAGCTGGTCTGGAAGAGGAGATTGCTTCTTCTCTCGTAAATTTTGTCACGGCTGTCAGGATTAATTGATCTACTATTATTTTTAATATTCATGTTAATGTGTTTGTAACTGCATGTGTATGCATACACACACACATATAGTAACTTGGCTGTTCAAGTTTAGAAAAGCAGGGGGTAAATTGAATAAATAAAAATAAACATTCTGGTGCATGTATGGTAATTATATATTTAATAAAGGGCCAAAAAGTATTATTATTAAAAAAAAAACCTTAATTTTCAAAAAGGTATCCAGAGAATGAAATAATAACTGACAGAAAGAATCATTAGATGATGGAATTTGCCGAGATGGATAAATTGATTTCTTTGATTGGGGAAAAGATAATATTTACCTTTATTGCTGACTGGAAACCCCTTATGGACTTTTTACAGAAAAAAAATAAATTTACGGTTTTGATGATTAGATAGGATGGATGATAGAAAGAACAGAGTTTTGTTTTAACTATGGAGTTAAATTTACAATTGCATTTATAACTGCTGTAAAGGAAATCGGCAACTACTTTGCATTCAGTTTTTTTTTCTCTTTTTTTCTTACATTATGTTAGTTTGCATCTTCTTCTTTTTTTAAAAAAATCTTTAGTAAAATTATATATGTATTTTAAAAAAGAATGACTCATTAGGCTAATAAGGGTAAGTAAAGCAGTTGGTAATACTGTGTAAGCTCGTCCTAACTACAGGCAACTGATCCCAAGAATTAGGAACGATGCAGGATTCAACAAAGATTCAGACTTTATTATGTTGCTCAGTTGAAGAGAAAGTCAGCCCTGGGAAACCTCCCACCCCGACGTATTAAATAAGCCCCGCCACCACACCCATAGTATACGCCCCAATTACCAGTCACCACTCCACCCTCGCCACACCCTCATGTCTGTCAGACCCAGCATCCCGGTTAATTCAATTCAAGCGGTTAAGCGGTCAATTCGGCTCAATCCTCTTTAGACGCGCGTTGCATGTAGAATATCAGTAACTGGGCGTCGGCAGCCTATCACAGGTGTTCCTCTAATGCACGGCAGCCCAAATCCGTCTTTAGACGCGCGCCGCAGGCGAGACGTCATCAGCTGAGCGTCGGCATCTCTAGCGCCGCCCATCCGCCTCGCCGCATCGCCGAGCCTTCTCCGCAGCGTCGCCGCCAGCTCAGCCAAAGTACTTTTACACTGGGTCTGACATTCGGCCCCCCCTCACCACGGGGTCCCCTAGAACAGAATATTACAGGTTAAAGCATCGTTTAGTAAATGGTATTTACATATAATCTAACCTCCCCCTCTCCCATTCGGTTTCGGTTTATGTGGCCATAGTTTATGGTATTTTCGGAGCAGCTCCGGAGCGAAAACCTTTTTACTCTGCACCCATGAAGCATCGGATAGGGGATATCCTTTCCATACTATCAGGTAGTATATTTTGCCCCCCCGCCATCGTGAGTCCAGGACATCCTGTATCTCATACTGTCCCGGAGCGATAGGTCCAGGAGGATCTGTATGAGTACTCCTCTCTATCGGTTTCAACAGACTCACGTGGAAAACCGGATGTATTCTACCAAGGAAGGCCGGCAGCTGGAGTTGTACTGTGACAGGATTAATGATTCGTATTATGCGAAATGGACCCACGTATTTCGGCGCCAACTTCTTGCAGGGTACCTGTAACTTAAGATATTTGGTCGAGAGATATACCTGATCACCTATTCGGAACCGGGTTGACATTCTACGACCTTTATCTGCTTGTTCCTTGGCTGTTTGTCCCGCCTGTATCAGCGCTTTTTTTACTGTATGCCATACTTGGTTAGCACGGGACATCCAGTCCCCTGGCTTCTTGGCCAGGGATGCCAGTGATTCACAACCTGGTACGGGATTTAGGTCGTAGCCATATACCACCTGAAAGGGGGTTAAGCCGGTACTTTTATGCACCGCATTGTTGTAAGCTAGTTCGGCAAAGGGTATATATTCCATCCAATCCGTCTGTTGATGAGAGACATAGCAACGTAGGTATCGTGACACTGCTGCATTGGCCCGTTCCGCTGCCCCGTTGGTACACGGATGGTATGCCGAGCTCAATCCTTGAGTAGTTCCAATACAGGCCAGAAATTGACGCCAGAATCGAGCTGTGAATTGAACCCCGCGGTCTGATATAACCCGTCGAGGAGCTCCATATATACGATAAACGTGCTGTACAAATAGTTTTGCTAGTTGCGCTGCAGACGGCAGCCCCTTGCAGGGTATAAAATGGGCCTGTTTCGAAAACAAGTCTATCACCGTCCATATAACAGTGTAACCTTTTACATTAGGTAACTCCACCAGGAAGTCCATGCCAATGTCTTGCCATGGTCGTATCGGATCAGACACTGACTGTAACAGTCCCATTGGCTTTTTAGGTATTACTTTCGCCTGGGCACAAACTTTACATTCCTTTACATATGTTTCAATGTCTTTTCTTAAACTTGGCCACCAAAATTGCCTTCTTGCTAGATGTAGCGTTTTCACAAAACCAAAGTGACCTGCTACTTTGGAATCATGACATTGATGGTATACCCGGTTGCGTACTTCCTGAGGTATATACAATTTATCGCCATACCAGGCCAAGCCTTTACGATGGGTCAATATCCCTGGATTCGCTGATAGCCAAGGATCGGTTACCAAAGCTGCCTTTATTTCTTCTTCAAAGGTTGCTAACTTTGTACAAACTTCTGCCTTTTCGGACTCCCCATCACACTGAGGTATGACAGCCTGGATCACCTGTTCCCGTTTGCTGTCATATTGGGGCATTCGGGAGAGTGCGTCCGCTAGGAAGTTCTTTCCACCCGGAACGACTTTTAAATTGAATTTGAAGCGTTGAAAGTACTGCGCCCATCGGACGTGTTTAGGTGCTAGTTTCCTTGGTGTTTGAAGCACTGTTAAGTTTTGATGATCTGTCCAGACCTCAAAGGGATGTTGAGCCCCTTCCAACAGATGGCGCCAAGTGGATAATGCCCATTTCACTGCAAACGCTTCTTTTTCCCACACCGCCCAGCGTCGTTCCGTTTCAGTGAATTTTTTGGACGTGTAGGCACACGGTTGTAGTATATTCTTCTCATTACGCTGCAATAGAATGGCACCAACGGCTACGTCGCTAGCATCCGCTTGTACGATGAAGGGCTTGTCCGGGTCAGGATGTGCCAATAACGGTCCCTGTGCAAACAGGCTTTTTAATTTCTCAAAGGCCTGTTGGCAGGCCATAGTCCATTCCAGCGGTTGTTTTGGTCGGGGTTTACCAGTATTGTGTTTGGTACGTAACAACTGAGTCAATGGTAGGGCCACATCAGCAAAGGATGGTATAAATTGACGATAAAAATTAGCGAACCCCAGAAACTGCTGTAATTGGCAACGAGTCTTTGGGGCTTGCCATTCCAGTACACTGCGTATCTTATTGGGATCCATCTCTATTCCCATCGCCGAAACCCGGAATCCCAAGTAATCAATACGGTCTTTGTGGAATTCACATTTTGACACTTTACAGTATAGTTTGGAATCTAGTAATTTTTTCAACACTGTTCGAACTAATTGTATGTGGTCCTCCATTGTACTTGAGTATATAAGTATATCATCTAAGTATACAAGTACACCCCTATAAAGATGGTCATGCAAGACTTCGTTTATTAACTGCATGAACACAGCCGGGGCTCCCTGTAGACCAAAAGGCATCACCTTGAACTGATAACTCCCTAAGGGACAGTTAAAAGTGGTCTTCCATTCATCTCCTTCCCGTATTCGTATTCTATAATATGCCTCCCGAAGATCTAATTTTGTGAAAATCTTGCCAGTAGCCAAATGGGCAAGGAGGTCTTTCATGAGAGGCAACGGGTAAATGGGTTCTATACATACTGCGTTCAGTCCTCTGAAATCTACACATAGCCGCAGTCCTCCATCCTTTTTTTCATGGAATATTACGGGTGCTGCTATTTTAGAGCGAGCTGGCTCTATAAAACCCCTAGCTAGGTTTTTATTGATATACTCCCTCATTTCCTTTAGCTCAGTGAATGTCATGGGGTACATTCTGGGCTTAGGCAACTTTGCCCCGGGAATGAGTTCAATGGCGCAATCCGTTACCCTATGGGGTGGTAGAGTATCGCATTCATGTTCGCTAAAGACTGCTGCCAGGTCGTTGTAGATTGACGGGTATCCGGGTCCGTCCCCTTCCGGTATTGGGTCTACAGCACCCAGCCCTTTATCTCCATCGTGATCAGGTGTGGGTGGCGGCTGAGGACCCACGGGCAACCGCAATCGTCGAGACCCATCCTCCCACCAGATGATTGGTGTCCATTTATCCAACCAGGCCAAACCGAGAATGAGAGGTTCGGTCATGGAAGGGACCACGACAAATCGGATAACCTCCCAATGACCACCTACATCCATCCTAATTGGTTCGGTCACCAACGTGGTTGGAGCCCCCCCTAGCAGTGAACCATCCACTTGCTCAAACTGAATTGGGGATTTTAGCCGAGCGACCCTGATCCCCATCTGTTGTACTACCTCCCTATTAATTAAACATCGGGTACATCCAGTATCAAGCAATGCCTGAAAGGACCTCGCTTCCCCAGTGATTGGGCTCGTAAGAATTACTGGAATGGTGAATGGGGCGATTGGTTCACTCACCATTGAGTCTTCTATAGGGTCGTCGTCTTCGTATTTCTGTAACATGGGGGAATGATCATCGGAAGCCGGCTGTATCGGTGTCTGTCCCGCTTGGTGGGCTATCCGGGACTTCTCCATCATTTTCTGCGGTGTAGAACCTGGCTTGCCGATCGCTGTTGGTGTCCCTAGCACTGCCGGTAGTCCACACTCTGCTGCTCGGTGTCCTGGTCGGTTACAGCGGAAACACCTAAAAGTTGTCTTTGAGCGCGTTGCATCCGGTGTGGCCTGGACCATATGGCCTATGAGCGGGTCCTGGCCCCGGCGGGATGGTAGTTTGTTCTCACGTCCACCGGTATGCTCCCTCAACCCGATGTCCAGTTCCATTGCAGCTTTAAACCAATCGGACAGACGTCCCCCTATCCCTCTCACTATACATGCCCGGCGTATCTCGTTATCCAAGCCATTCCGAAAGTGGTGGACCATTAAACGATCCGGCCACGATCGCAGTCTCCCCGCTAATTTCTGGAACTCACGGATGTATTCTTTTGCCGGTCTCCCTCTTTGTCGCAGGCCCACTAGTTGGGCCTCCGCCCACTGTAAGCGGGTTGGATCCTCAAACCTAGTTCTTAACGCATCCAGGAAGAGCCCCACATCAGCTAGTTCTCTGGCTTGGTCGCTATAAAGATCAGCTGCCCATGCAGCCGCCTCTCCCTGCAGGCTCGATGTAACTGCGACCACCATCGACCAATTTGATGAATACAAGGTGGAATAGCGGTCTAGATGGTTCAGTACATGACTGAGAAAGACTGCCAGGCGATCTGGGTCCCCATCAAATGTAAGTGTTATAGGGGGAGGGTTCCACACCATATTCTGAGGCCATGGAGGTGGCACCTGTCCCCCATATCGACCAGCCGCCGGGGATGGTCTAGGGCGAGTCCCTGCTCCTCCCCCCGTGGGTCCTGCGCTCATGTCATCTGGGTCTGCCGGCCTGCTCCCTAGTCCCCTCACCCCCATTCCATAACGTGTACGCTCCGGTCCCACCTGCCTTGTGGTAGGTTCCCGCAGCGTGAACTGGTCGTCCGGGTGCAGGTTAAGTTCTGTGCCGGACAATCGGAATTGGGAGGTGTAAGGTCGGCTCTCTTTGCCAGGGCTATGTATAGTGGTGGGGTATATACGTTCCCCAAACTGGTCTCTAAGGACATCTAGCGTGTATTGCCCCGGGGCTGTGGAGCAGCTCCATTCCTCCTCATGATTTCCAGTGACCCGGCGCTCCCTCCAACCGGTAAAGCTTGGCGCCAACCGCCGTCCACGACCATCCTCGGGGAGCCCCAGCGTTGGGCTAAACCACCATTCGCCCCCCGTATCCACTGGACGTTGCTGTCGGGTGTTTGGAGCCTCAACTACGGGGCACATATTTTCTCCTTCCGTCGAACCACCGTTGGCTCCTCCCCCGTGTCGCTCACCGCCAGGCCCTCCAGCTGTTCACCGGACTCCTCCGAGTCTTCAGCCATGACAGGGTCCTCTCCCTGCGTTCCCTCTGCCATAGCCCCTTGTTCCTGGCGAGTACCGGGTGTTAGAATAATTAATGTAACTAGGATGAGGGCTGACTTAATGTAAGCTCGTCCTAACTACAGGCAACTGATCCCAAGAATTAGGAACGATGCAGGATTCAACAAAGATTCAGACTTTATTATGTTGCTCAGTTGAAGAGAAAGTCAGCCCTGGGAAACCTCCCACCCCGACGTATTAAATAAGCCCCGCCACCACACCCATAGTATACGCCCCAATTACCAGTCACCACTCCACCCTCGCCACACCCTCATGTCTGTCAGACCCAGCATCCCGGTTAATTCAATTCAAGCGGTTAAGCGGTCAATTCGGCTCAATCCTCTTTAGACGCGCGTTGCATGTAGAATATCAGTAACTGGGCGTCGGCAGCCTATCACAGGTGTTCCTCTAATGCACGGCAGCCCAAATCCGTCTTTAGACGCGCGCCGCAGGCGAGACGTCATCAGCTGAGCGTCGGCATCTCTAGCGCCGCCCATCCGCCTCGCCGCATCGCCGAGCCTTCTCCACAGCGTCGCCGCCAGCTCAGCCAAAGTACTTTTACACTGGGTCTGACATACTGCCTGCGTAATAAAATACTAAACTATTTTAATGAAATATCAAGAATCCTGTGTAGCTGAACAACAGCAGACTCCGTGCAATCCCAATATTGCGTTGCTTTTTGCAATTATTTCACCCCCAAAGATGTGATTATCGTATAAGAAGTTAATATCCTACAAATATTTGGACAGTATTTCTGACATTAATGCATGTAAAAAAGAAACTTCACATGCATTCACACCCTGCATTTATTTGCTTATTTATGCAAAAGCTTTACACACCAACTCTGTGGGGCCTACAAGCCCAAATAAAAATTGACATAAGCAGGGTTGTCCCAAAGAATCTGAGTGAGATTGAATTTGGAGGGCTGTAGAAACTCTTTTGTTGGAGGCATGTGATAAATCAAGGTAAGACAGGTAGCCAGGCTGGGAATCTATCATGTGGACAATTGTATCTCCCCAAGATCATTCTCCAACCATAATCTCCAAGATTGTAGGCAAAACTACATATTCAGCAGTCTGTTTTTCCTTCCTTCCTTCCTTCCTTCCTTCCTTCCTTCCTTCCTTCCTTCCTTCCTTCCTTCCTTTTTCTGTTCTTTCCTTCCTTTTTGCCAACCTTTCTTTTTCTTTCTTTCTTTCTTTCTTTCTTTCTTTCTTTCTTTCTTTCTTTCTCTTCCTTCCTTCCTTCCTTCCTTCCTTCCTTCTTTCCTTTTTCTGTTCTTTCCTTCCTTCTTGCCAACCCTTCTTTCCTTCCTTCCTTCCTTCCTTCCTTCCTTCCTTCCTTCCTTCCTTCCTTCCTTCCTTCCTTCCTTCCTTTTTTCCCTTCCGTCCTTCCTTCCTTCCTTCCTTTCTTTTTTCTTCCTTCTTTCCTTTCTTTTTCTGTTCTTTCCTTCCTTCTTGCCAACCCTTCCTTTCTTTTTTCTTCCTTTCCTTTCTTTTTCTGTTCTTTCCTTCCTTTTTGCCAACCTTTCTTTCTTTCTTTCTTTCTTTTCTTTCTTTCTTTCTTTCTTTCTTTCTTTCTTTCTTTCTTTCTTTCTTTCTTTTCCTTCCTTCCTTCCTTCCTTTCTTTTTTCTTCCTTCTTTCCTTTTTTTTCTGTTCTTTCCTTCCTTCTTGCCAACCCTTCCTTTCTTTTTTCTTCCTTTCCTTTCTTTTTCTGTTCTTTCCTTCCTTTTTGCCAACCTTTCTTTCTTTCTTTCTTTCTTTCTTTCTTTCTTTCTTTCTTTCTTTCTTTCTTTCTTTCTTTCTTTCTTTCTTTCTTTCTTTCTTTCTTTCTTTCTTTCTTTCTTTCCTTCCTTCCTTCCTTCCTTCCTTCCTTCCTTCCTTCCTTCCTTCCTTCCTTCCTTCCTTCCTTCCTTCCTTTCTTTCTTTCTTTCTTTCTTTCTTTCTTTCTTTCTTTCTTTCTTTCTAAAATAAAGATGGGTTCCTCAAGGAGAAGAGTATGAGCTTCAAAACCGTAGACTCGGTTTTCTTGTAGTTTGATGGTCTCAAGAGTTGCTTCTCTTAGAAGCTCGAGTTACAAGGAAATCAATAAATGAACCATGCCGAATGATTTACAGTTGGGATATGACACCAGAGAAATTGTCTAGAGTGTATAAAGGCACTTCAAGTCGGTGTTGGAAATACGAACGACAAGAAGGGAGGCTTTGTCATGCTGTGGTGGTCAGGTACAAAAGCTGGAGAATTTTGGGTGGAGAGACGTAGTTTGATTCAGAAGCTTTTAAAGATTAAAAGACAGTTGAAGCCAGAATTCTTTCCCTTGGGACAGAGGGATAAACGGCTGGGAAAAAAAGGTCATAGGACTTTGTTTTTGTACATGATAACCACAACAAGATTATCGTATGCCCAAGTATGGAAAGATTTGGCGCCATGGAGGAATGGTTGGTGAAGATGATGGAACCTCCTGAGATGGACTTGTTGGATTAGAGACAAAATGAGATATACATTTATTGAACTTATGATTTATGCTTTTGATGATTGGCCAAGATAGATTATGGAAGGAAGAGAGTCAGGCTGTAAGTTTACTTATAACTACTGCAAAAGCTTCTAATCCATCCATCCTTCCCTCTTTCTTTCTTTCTTTCTTTCTTTCTTACTTTCTTTCTTTCTTTCTTTCTTTCTTTCTTTCTTTCTTTCCTTCCTTCCTTTCTTTTTTCTGTTCTTTCCTTCCTTCTTGCCAACCCTTCCTTCCTTTCTTCTTCCTTCCTTCCTTCTCTTTCTTCCATCTTGAACCTTCCTTCTTTCCCCTCCCTCCCTTCTTTCCTTTCTTTCTTCCTTCCTGCCATCTTGATCCTTCCTTCCTTCCTTCCTTCCTTCCTTCCTTCCTTCCTTCCTTCCTTCCTTCCTTCCTTCCTTCCTTCCTTCCTTCCTCCCTTCTTTCTTTTTCTTCCTTCTTTCCTTTCTTTTTTCTGTTCTTTCCTTCCTTCTTGCCAACCCTTCCTAACCCTTCCTTCCTTTATTCCTCCTTCCTTCTTTCTTTCTTTCTTTCTTTCTTTCTTTCTTTCTTTCTTTCTTTCTTTCTTTCTTTCTTTCTTTCTCTCCCTTCTTTCCTTTCTTTTTTCTGTTCTTTCCTTCCTTCTTGCCAACCCTTCCTTCCTTCCTTCCTTCCTTCCTTCCTTCCTTCCTTCCTTCCTTCCTTCCTTCCTTCCTTCCTTCCTTCCTTCCTTCCTTCTCTTCTCCATTGATTTCTTTCTTTTTTCTTCTTTATGCTATCTATTATTTCTTACCTTTTCGCTTTTCTTTTAAAATGTTTAATGGCCAACACACACACACACACACACACACACACACACACACACACACACATACACACACACACACACTCACTCACACCGGACTTTGGGTAATAAAATTGGTCTGCCTCTTTTTTATTTCAGTAACAAACTTACATTTTTGGGGGGATTATCATACGTTGTTTGGTACGAGGAGGATGAGTATACAAAACAATTACTTCTTCCTTCCTTTATTCTCCCACTCCCCCTTTCTCCTGGATCAGACTTTTTAAAAGCCACAATTCTGAGCTCCCTCTGTGGACCTTGACTCTGTGGCCAGTCTGCCTTAATGGGTCTCCTTGCCTTGAGCAATCCAGAAGACAGATTTCGCCCTATTTTGTGCTGAGCTGAGCTGTGCTGAAGTCGTTGCTTCCGGACAGCGCTAGTTTGTCATTGTGGGAAGTGAGCGGGGAGGAGGCATCAGACCTTGTGTTTTGCCACCCTCAGCCGTTGTGTGTGATTGGCTGTAATGCCTGTAATGCATCATGACTGGAGTAACTGGGATTTTGGGAGGCTTCCCGTATTTTTTTTTTCTTTTGTGAAAACAGTCAGTGGAAGAGAGGAGGAAGAACCCAGAAAAGGTGGACTTGCAGATGGGTGAGAAACACTAAACTGTTTCTGGAGACAATTTTTTGAACTGTTGGCTCATCGACCAAAAAGTAGACTTTACATTCAACCATTGCTTTGGAGGAGTGTGCGAGTGTTGGAGGGAAAAAGAGAGACAGATGGATTTTGTTATAGAAATGAATAGCACTCTTGAAGGTATGGACAGAAGAGAACATATGGAGCCCAGGTCCTGAGGGATCCTTGGTGCTCTCTGAGCTTGGTGGTTTTCTTGCAGATGTTTCATGACCCAACAAGGGAACATCATCAGTGCTAGAAGGGAGGGGGAGGAGGAGGAGGACTGTGGGGTCCTTGGTGCTCTCTGAGCTTGGTGGTTTTCTTGCAAACGTTTCATAATCCAACTAGGGAACATCATCAGTGCTAGAAAAGAGGAGGAGGAGGAGGAGGAGAAGGAGGAGAAGGAAGAGGAGGAGGAGGAAGAGGAGGAGAGGAAGGAAGAGGACTGTGGGCTCCTTGATGCTCTCTGAGCTTGGTGATTTTCTTGCAGACGTTTCATGATCCAACTAGGGAACATCATCAATGCTAGAAGGGAGGAAGAGCAGGAGAAGGAAGAGGAGGAGAAGGAAGAAGAGAAGGAAGAGGAGGAGGAGGAAGAGGAGAAGAGGGAGGAAGAGGACTGTGGAGTTCTTGGTGCTCTCTGAGCTTGGTGGTTTTCTTGAAGATGTTTCACGATCCAACTAGGGAACATCATCAGTGCTAGAAGGGAGGAGGAGGAGGAAGAGGAGGAAGAGGAGGAGAGGGAGGAAGAAGACTGTGGGGTCTTTGGTGCTCTCTGAGCTTGGTGGTTTTCTTGTAGATGTTTCATGATCCAACTAGGTAACATCCTCAGTGCTAGAAGGGTGTGGGGATTGAGTGGGGGAGGATGAGGAGGAGGAGGAGGAAGACTGTGAGGTCCTGGGTGCTCTCTGAGCTTGGTGCTTTTCTTGCAGACGTTTCATGACCCAACTAGGGAATACCATCAGGGGTGCATCATAACTGATAATTTTACCTAGCTGGGGACTGAAACATCTTCAAGAAAACCACCAAGCTCAGAGAGCACCAAGGACCCCACAGTCTTGGGAGTCTAAATCTTCAAGATGGCTAGTTGAGATATTTGTGTTAAAAAAAACAACGTGGTTTCTGGAGCTGGTGGGACGGTTGAGGGTGAGGCCGCACTGTCTTCATTTGAAACCTGCTGGCCCTCTGCCCACAGTGGTCTTCACCAGCCCTCCCCAAACCATTTTGAGACCCCGATAGTCATCACCCAGGGTCTGCAAGCTAATGGACTGGACCAGCTGAGTCCCTTCCGTGTTCTAGCACATTCACCCCATTGTTTTTCCTAGTTTTTCCTCTGTTGTCACAAGGCTGGCACCCAGCCGCGTTGGGTGTCTCTTGCCTTGGCAGAATACGAGCGTGGGATTTTTTCTGATAAAGCCATGTCAGGATCACTTTGGTACAATCAGATGGATATCTTAATTTCCTTTCGCCGTTTTCCTCCTGGTGATTAAGCAGGCTTTTTCAAAAGGAGGGTTCGTGTTCTGCGAAGCACAGAAAAGTCAGATTTCTCTCTCTCTCAAAAAAAGGGGCTACCCCATACACACACACACACACACACACACACACACACACACCACAATCACAAATGCACAGAGGCATCAAATGACGAGCCGACCTTGTGCATCTTATTTTAATGATTTTTTTTTCCCCCGTAAGCAGCCCGTTTGTTTAATTTCCCTTCCGTTCCCCTGAAGCCGACCAAATTGGGAAAGTTTTATTTATGAAAAGTCCATTATCTTGGAGAAAATTAAAACCATCAGACTACCGAGCAAAGTAACATTACGTTGACAGATTGAATAATCTCTTTTAATTTCCAAGGGGGGGGGGGAAAGAGGAGAATTTTGTGCTGCTTTGCCAAAGCTTTCTAATCAGATTTAGGCCGAATTGTATTTTTCCCTAATGGAAAATGAATTAGAGGTTATGAGGGCTTGGAGAAATAGGGGTCATATTTTCGCTCTCCATTTCCAAGTCCCGAGGTGTCGCATGACGTGGATTAAAGCGGGTTGCTAGATTTTTGTTTGCAGACACTAAAAGGGAGGCGGAAGGAATTTGCAGGGGAAGAAAATCAACAAGTGTCGTGGCTTCCCTTTATTTCTCCTCCACAGATTGCCTTCTGCCATCTTATTTCTTCCCAACCTTGCTTTCAAAATCAAGAATGAGTAGAAATAAGGGTTGGAGAAGCGGTGGAGAAGAAATTGAAGCTCCGGAGAAAGAAAACAGAATAATAGAAGGGACCTTGGAGGTCTTCTAGTCCAACCCCCTGCTCAAGCAGGAGACCCTATACCATTCCAAACAGCTGTCCAGTCTCTTCTTGAAAACCTCCAGTGATGGAGCACCCAAGTGGCAAGCTGTTCCATTGGTTAATTGACCTCACTATTGGGAAGTTTCTCCTTAATTCTAGGTTGCTTCTCTCCTTGGTTAGTTTCTTGTTTCTTGTCCTGCCCTCTGGTGCTTTGGAGGATAAGTTGACCCCTTCTTCTTTGTGTTGTTGTTGTTGTTAATTGCGAAGTTGTGTCTGACCCATCGCGACCCCATGGACAATGTTCCTCCAGGTCTTCCTGTCCTCTACCATCTTCTGGAGTCCATTTAAATTCACACCTACTGCTTCAGTGACTCTATCCAGCCATCTCATTCTCTGTCGTCCCCTTCTTCTATTGCCCTCAATCTTTCCCAGCATTAGGCTCTTCTCCAGTAAATCCTTCCTTCTCATTAGGTGGCCAAAGTACTTGAGTTTCAACTTCAGGATCTGGCCTTCTCAAGAGCAGTCGGGGTTGATCTCTTCTAGGACTGACCGGTTTGAACGCCTTGCAGTCCAGGGGACTCGCAGGAGTCTTCTCCAGCACCAGAGTTCAAAGGCCTCAATTCTTTGGCGCTCAGCCTTTCTTATGGTCCAACTTTCACAGCCATACATTGCAACTGGGAAAACCATGGCCTGGACTATACGCACTTTTGTTGGCAGGGTGATGTCTCTGCTTTTGAGTATGCTGTCTAGATTTGCCATAGCTTTCCTCCCCAGGAGCAAGCGTCTTTTAATTTCTTGGCTGCAGTCCCCATCTTCTTTGTGGCAGCCCTTCAAATAAGTTATAAGTTTCATTTATTGTATAACAACACAACGGAATAGCAGAGTTGGCAGGGACCTTGGAGGTCATCTAGTCCAACCCCCTGCTCAGGCAGAAAACCCTATACCGTTTCAGACAAATGGCTGTCCAGTCTCTTCTTAAAAACGTCCAGGGTTGGAGCATTCACCGCTTCTGGAGGCAGGTGGTTCCACCGGTTAATTGTTCTAACATGAGCTATGCTGGCTCAGGAATTGTGGGAGTTGAAGTCCACGAGTCATAAAAGAGCCAAGGTTGCCCACCCCTGTTCTAGGGGAATAACATCACTTGAGGTCCTGACTCAAGTCAGTGGTTTTGAGAGTTGGAAATTCAACGACTTTCCCCCCTTTTTTCTTGATCCATTTCCTGCCCAGTCGTTCCTAACTCTCTCTCTTCTACTTTGATATATTAAAAACGTTTGAAAAGAAGCCTTCAATCCAATGTCTTCATTTCAGTTCCTTCAAGGCTGTTTGTATATTTTATTTGTGCTGCTATAACTTACAGTCCATATTACCTCCTCTGGGATATCATAGTGGCAAACGGGAAAAAAAAAAACTCAGAAGCTTAAATGTGATCTGAGAAAACCACATCAATGAACGACAAGGCTGTAGTACCAAGAAACAGCTGTTAATGAGGCTAAATATAATTTTAAAAAATAAAATAAAATCTAAAAATCAATCTGAAAGAACCTGGTTTTTTTAGCAGCATTTAAATGAACAACTCGCTTCTTTTTTTCCTTTTACTTCCAAAAGAGCTTTGTCATTCTTCTTCAGTTGGGTCTTGGCGAGCAGAAGTTAAATCAAGGCCATGTGTTTATTGATTAGGGTTCCTGGAGCTAAGCTGCAGTTTTCTCATTGACACCAGGTGGCAGTAAAGAGTTGAAAGCTTTTGTATTTCTCTGCTGCCATCTAGTGACCACATAGACGCTTGCATTGCAGATCTGGTCACCTCAATCGGATGAAAAGTAAGGGGAATTGCTTCCATTCTGCAACCTGTATTTGTAGGGATTTATTTTTTTCTCATAATTTCCTGCACAAGTCTTCCATTTTTTTAAGCATTATCCTTTTAAAGCCATGCTTATCCTCTTTCCTGAAGTGCACCTGACTCATTATAAAAAGATTTCATCTCTTTTTTTTTCTCTGCCCTTGTTCTCCTTAGGCTTTGGCGAGTGACACGTTTAGAGATATGCCTTTCAAAGTCAAATTGGTAACTCGGTGGCTTCAGACCGTGAAGGTTTCCGACAAGGAAATGGTTTTTTGTTTTTTTTGGGGGGGGGAATCGGTGGCTGTTCATTTGCCCTTGGGGTAAATCATTTTGCATGCCTGAGCCCGTCCCTCAAATTTGGGAAATGGCTGCTGACTGACTGTTGCCTTGATAGTCTTGTCGGCTCGAAAAAAAAGATCACGTCGTGTGCTTCATCTCAAAATATGCACGGATGTGGTTTCCCCCCCCCCTGGCCCCTCCGTTTGTCAAATGCCGTTTTGATCCCCTTGCTGTGAAGTAGCTTAAAGACGGTCCGGTTCCACTGGAAATCCTGCAAAAATTCAACCTTAGTGCCTGGGTGACCATTTCAAATTTCCCTGGGTTAGTTGTACCTGGAGATAGAAAGATTTGGGTCAGTTCTGAACAAGGCCCTTCTGCAGATTCCAGGCCTTGCCCAAACTTGGTTCCTGTTGACTTAACTGGGTTTCACTATTTCTCAAAGCAGGTTCTATATGTGGAATCACTGTAACTTAGAACAACATATGTCAAGCTGGTGAATATTAGTTGTTTTTTCTGTTTCTCGATGATGATGATGATGATAATAATAATGATGATGATGTTGGAAGAGTCATCTAGTCCAACCCCCTGCTCAGGCAGGAAACCTATACCATTTCGGACAAATGGCTGTCCAATCTCTTCTTAAAAAGCTTCTGTGAATGCTCCAACACTAGGAATTCTGGGAGTTGAAGTCCACCAGTCATAAAAGAGCCAAGGTTGCCTACCCCTGACATATACCATTTCAGACAAATGGCTGTCCAACCTCTCCTTAAAAACTTCCAGTGTTGCAGCATTCACCGCTTCTGGAGGCAAGCAGTTCCACTAGTTAATTGTTCTAACTGTCAGGAAGTTTCTCCTTAGTTCCAGGTTGCTTCTCTCCTTGATTAGTTTCCATCCATTGCTTCTTGTCCTGCCTTCAGGTGCTTCGGAGAATAGCTTGACTCCCTCTTCTTTGGGGCAGCCCCTGAGATACTGGAACACTGCTACCATGTCCCTCCTCATCCTTCTCTTCATTAAACTAGACATACCCAATTCCAGCAACCGTTCCTTATATGTTTTAGCCTCCAGTCCCCCTGATCATCTTTGTTGCTCTTCTCTGCACTCTTTCTGAGTGATGTCTCTCTCAACATCTTTTTTGCATCATGGTGACCAAAACTGGATGCAGTATTCCAAGTGTGACCTTACTAAGCCTTGTAGAGTGGCATTAATACTTCACGTGATTTTGATTCTATCCCTCTGTTCGTGCAGCCCAGCACCGTGTTGGCTTTTTTGGCAGCTGCAGCATACGGCTGGCTCCTATTTAAGGGATTGTCCACTAGGACTCTGAGATCCCTCTCACAGTTGCTACTATTGAGCAAGGTACCACCTATACTGTACCTGTGCCTTTGGTTTTCTCTTGCTTAAATATTAGAATCCGTGTGGGCTTGTGCTTGAGAGGACTCTGTGTTTTCCACCGAAATATTATTGCACTGACTTTTTTTTCTGTAGCAAAGTTCAAGGGATGTTTGCTGAGAGTTGCATGTCTACCCTTCTGGGCAGTGCCACTTTTGTAACAGGGCCATAATAATAAGTTTAGAGTCCCAAATGACGGCTGAGGTGGGAGAGCTGCAGAGAAAGACTTGTTGAAATGTGTTGGGTTTTTGATAAGTCGGCCACACAGGGCTTGTTTGCGGAAGTCTGGCCCAAAGTGAAGATAAATGGGTAGCATATGGGTACAGTTGATTAAAAGAAATTACTTGTTATTCAGTGACCTGTGTCAATTGTTTTGCTTTGCTAGGCGTCCGTTCAGATTAGCAGTAAAGTTTTTTTTTTTATTTTGGTCAACTTTTGGTTCCAGTTTTTTGTCAGAAAATTTCTCCACGGGCTTCAGGGGATCAGCGAAGGAAGTCTAGTATCTCATGGTGATATAAGAAAGCAGACAGTTGTCCTAGTCAGTTAACTCCAGTTTCATTCCGGCTTCTGGGTTATGGAAATACCAAAGCAAGCCCTACTTTGCCTTCCAAGTATAACTGTTACACGTGGTCTTCAACTTATAGCAATTCATCTTGGGGCCATTCAAAGTTATGATGACATTGAAATGACCGTTTTTCACACTTAACGATCGTTGCAGCATCCCCGTGGTCATGTGATCAAAATTCAGACGCTCGGCAACTGGCATGTACTTGTGACGGTTGCAGTGTCCCGAAGTCACGTGATTCCTTTTGTTCTGACAAAGAAAGTCAAAGTTATTCTTTTTTTTAAAAAAAATCAGATGCCCAGTTGTAATTAGAATTATCGCCATTGAGACCCCAATTAAGTACTTCATGCTTAAACTGCTTTCATTTTATCGTTATCGTAACTCTGGAAATGCAGTTTTAGAATGAATTTTCTTTCTATATTCTGGACTGTAAAATGGAAGGGCACAGCAAGCTCTTTTTCTGCGCAGCCTTTGCTTTTCTCCTACAAAATTAAATTTAAAAAAATTCATAAAGAGAATTAAGGAAGGAAATAGCGCATCAATCTTTGCGTCCTTTTCTTCGCTTTCCAAGGTAGATATATTTAGCATCAGACTGATTCCCCCCCCCCCTGGTTTAAAGTGGTGGAGCTGAGGAAGAAAGCCAGGAGAGGTGTTTTTTTTTTTTTTAGGTATGTTGATGCACAGATGGTTTTGTTATTTGCGTTCAGAAAAGTCTATCAAACGTCTGCGCCGTTCAACAATGGGAACACCTGTCAGGTTCCCGACGATGTATGAAATAGAAAAGAGAAATGTGAAAATCTTTTGTTTTTATTTTTTTAAATTGAAAGCATTTGTGTGCTGCTTTCTGCCCAAAGACAGTATCGAAAAGAAAAGAAATAAAAAGAAATAAAATCAAATTGAAAATAAGAAGGGAGAGCCAGTTTGGTCCAGTGTTTAAGGCACCAGGATAGAAATTGGGCGACTGTGAGTTCTAGTAGGCATGAAAACTAGCTGGTTGAGTTTGGGCCTATCACCAGGAGACTGTGAGTTCAAATCCTGCCTTAGTCATGAAATCCAGCTGGGTGACTTTTGGCCGATCACCAGAAGACGGTGAGTTCTAGTCTCACTTTAAGCATGAAAGCCAGCTGGGTGACTTTCAGCAAATCACCAGGAGGCTGTGAGTTCTAGTCCCACCTTTGGCGTAAAAGCCAGCTGGGTAACTTTGAGCCGATCACCAGGAGGCTGTGAGTTCTAGTCCCACCTTTGGCGTAAAAGCTAGCTGGGTGACTTTCAGCCAATCACCAGGAGGCTGTGAGTTCTAGTCCCACCTTAGTCATAAAAGCCAGCTGGGTGACTTTCAGCCGATCACCAGGAGCTTGTGAGTTCTAGTCCCATCTTTGGCATAAAAGTCAGCTGGGTGACTTTCAGCCGATCACCAGGAGGCTGTGAGTTCTAGTCCCACCTTAGTCATAAAAGTCAGCTGATCTTTCAGCCAATCAAAATCCACTTAACCTCTGTCTCACTTAGCAATAGAAATGTTGGCCTCTGTGGTCGTAAGTTGAGGACTATTTGTACAGAACTTGGCTTCATTAGGAAAAATAACAAACCTCTGGAAGAACAGAGCTTGAAAGCTGTGCATTTCCCAGTAAAAATGCTTTTATTTCCTTTCACGAATCCCTGTCCTGCCTTCTCATTGAACAGGGCAAACGAGTGGAAAGACAGATCTGGCTGTCAGTTCTAGTTCGGCTCTCTCTGTCAACGACCCAAAGACATTATTCTGGGGAGCCCAAAGCTTGTTGGTACATTTCTTGACAGTCATCGGCGTTTAAGAACGATGAAGCTTAAACCAATTATGAATAGCTGGCACTGCAAAAAATCTTGATCAATACTTGTACAACACAAGGTCAATTTTCCTTGTAATAATATTTCACGACGGGGCGTAACCACAGAGGAACATGCGGTCGTTCTATATGCGGCTTTCGTACAGTTGCTTCATATATGTTCACTCAGAATAGAGCTGGAACGGACATGAGAGGTCATCTAGTCCAACCCCCTGCTGAAGGAGGAGACCGTCTACCATTTCAGACAAATGCCCATCCAGTCTCATCTTAAAAACCTCCAGTGATGGAGCCCCCACGATTTATAATAATAATAATGATAATAGTAAAGTTGGAAGGGACCTTAGAGGTCATCTAGTCCAACCCCCTGCTCAGGCAGGAAACCCTATACCATTTTGGACAAATGGCTGTCCAATTTCTTCTTAAAAACCTCCACTGTTGGAGCATTCACCACTTCTGGAGGCAGGTGGTTCCACTGGTTAATTGTTCTCACTGTCAGGAAGTTTCTCCTTAGTTCTAGGTTGCTTCTCTCCTTGATGAGTTTCCGTCCGTTGCTTCTTGTCCTGCCTTCAGGTGCTTTGGAGAATAGCTTGACTCCCTCTTCTTTGGGGCAACACCTGAGATACTGGAAGACTGCTATCCTGTCCCCCTTTGTCCTTCTTTTCTCTAGACTGGCCAAACTCAATTCTTGCAACTTTCCTTCAAATGTTTTAGCCTCCAGACCTTTAAGTATCTTTGACGCTCTTCTCTGCAGCTTTTCCAAAATCTCAATATCTTTTTTTTTTTGGTAATGTGCTGTCCAAAATATGCTTTTTGTTACATGATTTGGCTTAGGGAGGCCTGGAAAAAGAGAGCGTCTCTGCGTGTAGTTTTGCTATCCCACTTTGCGGTCCTTTCACTTAAAAAAGAATTGTATTCATCAGCAAGCCTGTTCTGTCTATTCCTTTTCTTGCCAAATAAGAATTCAGATTTGAAAAGGGAACTTGGTTCAGCCGTATGTACTTCGCCAGAACAGAAGTGAATTGCCCAGATATCCAACAATGAACGTTATTTACTTTTTTTTGCAAGCTGTGGCAGCTGCCAAATTATAATTGGGGAATATATGACATTAACAAAACAGGAGCTGGGGAGGGGAGGATTTGAAACCTAACCCCTCCGGAGGGCACCACGTTAGAAAAATGTGCTTTAAGATAACGCAAACGTGAGAATTGCCTCGTTAGACAAATGCTAACTTAACTGTTCCCTCTACAATGGTAAATATTCTATACGGGGAATTTACCAGCCAGGCACAAGATTGGTGACTCAGAGGTAAAAATTAATTGCCTCCAGTTTGTGGTGATTAAGACACTCTCCACTCCCTCTTTCTGTGTGTACATATGTATAGAACGATTAGGTGCCACCGAGTCGGTGTTGACTCTTAGCAACCGGAAATATAGATTTTCGGCATGGCAACTTGTCCCTAACTGGGTCTTTCAGATCTTTCAATGGTGCCATCGTCACTGTGACTGAATCCATCCATCCATCCTCGCTGCTGCTGGTCCTTCCGTTGTCTTTCATCCCATCTTTGCCAATCCTGAAGGGCTAGGTTTCTGCACAATGTGTGTGAAACAGGATAATTCGAGTCTGGACATTTGTGTTTCCCAAGGGAACACTGTGGACTTCCTTCCTTCCTTCCTTCCTTCCTTCCTTCCTTCCTTCCTTCCTTCCTTCCTTCCTTCCTTCCCTCCCTCCCTCCCTCCCTCCCTCCCTCCTCCCTTCCTTCCCCTCACTCTCTCCTCCCTCCCTCCCTCCCTTCTCCATTTTTTCTCCTTCCTTCCTCCCTCCCCTCTATTTTTTCCTCCCTCCCTCCCTCCCTTCCTCCCTTCCTTTCCTTCCTTCCTTCCTTCCTCCCTCTCCCCTCCTTCCCTCCCTTCCATATTCTTTCCTTCCTCCCTCCCTCCCTCTCCTATCTTCCTTCCTTCCTTCCTTCCTTCCTTTTTTCCTCCCTCCCTCCCTCCCTCCCTCCCATCTTCCTTCCTTCCTTCCTTCCTTCCTTCCTTCCTTCCTTCCTTCCTTCCTTCCTTCCTTCCTTCCTTCCTTCCTCTCACTCTCCTTCCTTTGCCTCACTCCTTCCTTTCTTCCTTCCTTCTTTCCTCCCTTTCTTCCTCCCCTTCTTCCCTCCCCCATATTCTTTCTTCCTCCCTCCCTCCCTCTCCCATCTTCCTTCCTCCCTTCCTCCCTCCCTCCCTCCCTTCCTTCCTCCTTCCTCCCTTCCTTCCTTCCTTCCTTCCTCCCTCCCTTCCTTCCTTCCTTCCCTCCCTCTCTCCCTCCCTCCCTCCCTCACTTCCCCTTCCCCTTCTACTTCCTTCCTTCTTCCCCTTTACGTTCCAGAGAACTAGAGAGTATCTGAGATACTTTCTCAAATTTCACGATTCCCTTAGAGCAGTGGTTCTCAACCTTTCTAATGCCGCGACCCCATAATACAGTTCCCCATGTTGTGGTGACCCCCAACCACTTATACATCACTGGGTGCCAGGGGCGTGGCCAAAGAAAAGGGGGAAAAAATGGCAGACAGCCTTGTTTGGCGACCCCCGTGAAATGGTCGTTCGACCCCAAATGGGGTCCCGACCCACAGGTTGAGAACCACTGCCTTAGCGAATCATTTTCTGAAGTCTTCCTTAAATATACATCCTAGTTCCTCCTGGGATGTTTCTGCAAAGAGAAATGGAACCGGGATAGAGCGTGCTGTCTGCCATCTTACACCACAAATATTCCTTTAGTTTTAGGTCATGTAATTAAATAGAGAGGGCCTGATTCTTTTGTGATGTAAGGGAAAAACGTCCATTCATAAATTAGAAATACGTGTTCACCAGAGGCAGTCCTCGACAACTGAGCCCCAAATTTCCATTGCTAAAGCAAGATAGTTGTTAAATGAGTTTTGCCCCGTTTAGTGACCTTTCTTGTCACAGTTGTTAAGTGAATCACCGCCGTTGTTAAATTAGTAGCACGGTTGTTAAGCGAATCCGGCTTCCCCATGGATTTTGCTTGTCAGAACGTTGCAAAAGGGAGATCACGTGACCCCGGGACGCTGGCGACCGTCATAAATGCCAGTCAGTTGCCAAGCTGAATTGTGATCACCTGACCCTGGAGATGCTGCAATGGGTCATAAGTGTGAAAAATTGTCCCAAGTCGCTTTTTTTTTTTTTAAAGCGCCCTTGTAACTTTGAACAGCCACAAATGAACAATCACTAAGTCAAGGACGATCTAATCTAAGTCAAGTACTTGCTAAATATCTTTTGCCAGGAAAATTTTACTCTGCCTGATGGAAATCTTGCAAATCCCTATCCAAATCGATGAAAAAAAACCCAACAAATTCTTCAACACGCTCGTACCTCCCTCGCAAACAGCCCTGCGATTATTTTTATTATTTATTCCAGCCATCTGGCTTAAACTGCGTCCTCTGTAGTCCACCACAGATTTACAATTCCGGCTGCTGTTGACTTGAAATATTCCCCGTAATATTTCATGGCTGCATCTCCAGCTGTGCAGCTGGGTCTACCAGGCAACTGAGCATTTGATTTAAGCTGATTCCTGTCTCTCAGACCCCAGCGGAGTTGGCCGATCTTATGATTGAAGTGCCGTGTAGTTCCCGGTAATAAAAAGAAGGGAAATAAATTTGCATTAATGCAAATTCTTCATTCCTCTAATGTGCGAGGTGCTAGGGAAGGATCAGTCAGGCTACTGCTACAGACTTGAGGCTCGTTCCTTTGCCCTCATTATCATAAATGTAAATAGCTAGGCTTCGGTGCTGCATTCTTAGGAAATAGAAGATGAGATGAGATGAGATGAGATGGGATGGGAAGGGATAAGATGAGATGGGATGGGATAGGATGGGATGGGATGGGATGGGATGGGATGGGATAGGATGAGATGAGATGAGACAAGACAAGACAATACAGGATAAGATAGAATAAGATAAGGTAAGATAATAATAGTAATAGTAATAGTAGTAGTAGTAGTAGTAGTAGTAGTAGTAGTAGTAGTAGTAGTAGTAGTAGTAGTAGTAGTAGTAGTAATGGTGACCTTGGAGGTCATGTAGTCCAACCCCCTGCTCAGGCAGGAAATCCTATACAATTTCAGACAAATGGCTGTCCAGTCTCTTCTTAAAAACTTCCAGTGTTGGAGCATTCACTGCTTCTGGAGGCAGGTTGTTCCACTGGTTAATTGTTCTAATTGTCAGGAAGTTTCTCCTTAGTTCTAGATTGCTTCTCTCCTTGATTAGTTTCCATCCGTTGCTTCTTGTCCTGCCTTCAGGTGCTTTGGAGAACAGCTTGACTCCCTCTTCTTTGGGGCAGCCCCTGAGATATTGGAACACTGCTATCATGTCCCCCTCGTCCTTCTCTTCATTAGACTAGACATACCCAATTCCAGCAACCATTCTTGATACGGTTTAGCCTCCAGTCCCCTGATCATCTTTGTTGCTCTTCTCTGCAGTCTTTGCAGAGTCTCAACATCTTTTTTACATCGTGGTGACCAAAACTGGATGGGATGGGATGGGATAAGATAAGATAAGATGATAAGATAAGATAAGATAAGATAGGATAGGATAGGATAATCAGTAACCTCTCTCTGTACATGTACTTGTGATTTTTTTTTTTCAGTAGCATAATTTTCTTGCTTTGCTTGATTTCCTTTCCTCCAAGTTATTTGAGTTTTGGATTATATTTTCGGTGTAGACCCGTTCAGCTAGTTTTCCACAGCTGAATTTCAGCCCTCCCCTATTCCAGATGGTTTCTTGTTTTACGCCATTGCGTGACTGATTTAAATTGTGATTAGGCTGATTTTCTGTCGGAGCGCAAAGCTTCCTTCCAGAGAAAGATTTTCCTTGACTTGGAAGTGCCGATGTGCTTTGCAGCTACTGTAAAAATAATGTTTCTGTGAAAGCAGAATTTCAGCTGGATCAAAAGGGGAGCTTCCAGATACGTATATCTTGTTGCAGTACGCATTCATTAAGTGGAAAGTTGGATTTTGGCCAGATGCAAAACTGGGCTCGTAAGTTGAGGACTCCCAGCACACAGGAGTCCATTTCTCTGTCCCAGAGTTTTAAAAAAACTGGGACAGGTTCAGGGAATCAGGATGATCAACAGATTAAAATCAAAACCACCGAAGGCCAATCTTACTATACTCATAAAAGAGGCTTTTTAAAAGGGTCATCCAAATTTTCAATGACTCGTTGGCGAATCACAAATCCCATCAGCCAAGAACCGAGGCAAGTCACCGAAACAAAATATTTCTAATACATAGAGATGGCTGGGACTTTTTATTTTCATTTTTTACTGCCTTTTTTTCTGACACGCACATAAAGAAAAGGTGATAGGCCGAAGCGCAATACCCTACAACCTAATCCACTATAACCGATTTGCATAGATGGGAAAGAATTGGAGATAGTGACAGATTTTATCTTCCTGGGCTCCAAGATCATCGCAGATGGGGACTGCGGCCAAGAAATTAAAAGACGCTTCTCCTGGGGAGGAAAGCCATGGCAAATCTAGACAGCATACTCAAAAGCAGAGACATCACCCTGCCAACAAAAGTGCTTATTGTCAAGGCCATGGTTTTCCCAGTTGCAATGTATGGATGTGAAAGTTGGACCATAAGAAAGGCTGAGCGCCAAAGAACGGAGGCCTTTGAACTCTGGTGCTGGAGAAGACTCCTGCGAGTCCCCTGGACTGCAAGGTGACCAAACCGGTCAGTCCTGGAGGAGATCAACCCCGACTGCTCTTTAGAAGGCCAGATCCTAAAGCTGAAACTCAAGTCCTTTGGCCACCTAATGAGAAGGAAGGACTCCCTGGAGAAGAGCCTGATGCTGGGAAAGATGGAGGGCAAGAGAAGAAGACGGGGACGACAGAGAAGGAGGTGGCTGGATGGAGTCACTGAAGCAGGAGGTGTGAGCTTCAATGGACTCCAGAAGATGGCAGAGGACAGGAAGGCCTGGAGGAACATTGTCCATGTGGTCGTGATGGGTCGTACCCAACTTCACAACTAACAACAACAATATACAATTATGAAGCCACCCAGATTCGAAACAAATGCAGAGAGTTTGATGTTTTGGCAACTAGAGTTCTTGCAAAGGATCCCAGTCCAAAAGCACACCCCCTTTGTGTGGAACACAATTTGGACAGCTACAATGATGAAACGTTATCACTATCGGTATTTTCAGCCAATCTCACAAGAATCTGAAAATTATATTGCTCGAATCCAGCTGAATGACTTCAGCTCCGTTTTGCGGATCCTTGCCTTGTGGCAAAACTTAAGGCCCATTGACTTTAATGAAAATACGCGGAGTATGACTAACTCTGTTTCTTACTAATAGTGGGTTAATGAGAGGGAAAGGATGACAAACTCCTCTAAAAGATGCCATCAGCCAAATGGCCTTATTTTAATTGTGCAATAGGAAAAAGTGGAGAGGACTCATCAATGAACCAAGAAGAAGAGCACAAAAATTAAAGAACAAAAATTAGAGTTGCTCCATTCCCGCGGGGTTGTGCGTGCTGGCTTCTTCGTGGGGGGGGGGGCACACACATATATAACTGAGAAACCAAATCCCTGTAGAGTTTCTTCTCTGGATTGTGATGGAGAAGAGACTTACTTGATTCTTCTTCTTCTTCTTCTTCTTCTTCTTCTTCTTCTTCTTCTTCTTCTTCTTCTTCTTCTTCTTCTTCTTCTTCTTCTTCTTCTTCTTCTTCTTCTTCTTCTTCTTCTTCTTCTTCTTCTTCTTCTTCTTCTTCTTCTTCTTCTTCTTCTTCTCCTCCTCCTCCTCCTCCTCCTCCTCCTCCTCCTCTCCTTCTCCTCCTCTTCCTCCTCCTCTTCCTCTTCTTCTCCTTCTCCTCCTCCTCCTTCGTCTTCGTCTTCATCTTCTTCATCTTCTTCATCTTCATCTTCTTCATCTTCTCCTTCTTTCCCTCTCCTTCCTCCCCCTCCTCCTCCTCTTCCTCTTCCTCTTCTCTTCTTCTTGTTCCTCCTTCTCTTCCTCTTCCTTCCTCTTTCTCTTCCTCCTCTTCCTCCTCCTTCTTCTTCCTTCTCCTTTTCCCCCCTCCTCCTCCTCCTCCTCCCTTCCTCCTCCTCCTCCCCTTCCTCTACATCCTCCTCCTCCTCCTCCTCCTCCTCCTCCTCCTCCTCCTCCTCCTCCTCCTCCTCCTCCTCCTCCTCCATGCTTCTCCCACCATATATAACAAAAAGAGGTCTTCAAAGAAAATGAAAACACAACTTGCATTTCCTGCATGGCTGTCAATATATTTTTCTCGACTTTTAATGCTTCGGAGCTTGTGATGACACAGGGATTGTAATACTGTTTGTGAAGAAGTCGTGTCATATGAATAATTAAAAGGGCTTCCCTTTTTTTTATATTAGTATTTCACGTTCTCTCCAGGGCTGAGAGAGATTAGCATAAATAAACAGGGCCCCTCCAGTATTCGGTCTGTTTAAAACAAAGAGATGTTATAAAAGTTCTAGCGTCTTGTTTCATAATTCTAGAGGCCGAGAAGTCTAAAAGATTAACTGAGAAAAATCATATTTTGAGTTTTATAAGTCATCGGGAACTTTTTAAATTGGAGTGTTATGCAAACAACAGTTAAATCATAAAGTGCCTAACAAGAATAGCTAAAGAACCGTAAAATTGTCTACAATTTTGTAATCCGGCTGGGAAAAAAAAATGAAAAGGGGGATTTTAATGATAATACAATGCAGCCAATGGACTCCTGGGAATTTGGTCAATTAGCAAGCTTGTGTTCCATGCTGTTTCTTGGCAAACCTTTTGGGAAGTGGCCTGCCATTGTTTTTTGCTTGGGGCTGAGAGTGAGTGACCGGCTCAAAGTCACCCAGTTGAATTTGTGTTCTCCTTTAATCACTAAAAATCTAGATTAAACTAATGGGGGGGGGAGGAGACTTGATGATTTAGCAGGCGCTGGACACTGACAATAAAATCTAGTGTATGTGTTCATTTAGAAATGGGTTCCATTAAATTGTTGATAATTACAGCCAGTTAAAAGTCTTGATAGGACTCAAACCGGTATCTTCCTGCTTCTATTTTTATACTCCAAATATTATGCATGCTGGGCAATAGATATCATGGGTGGGTTGATTAATTCATTGCAAGTCATAATGGTTTTGAGTAATCTTTTTCCCTCTTTCTTTTTCTTTTTTTCTCTTTCTTTCTTTCTTTCTTTCTTTCTTTCTTTCTTTCTTTCTTTCTCTCTCTCCTTCCTTCCTTCCTACCTATCTTCCTTCTCTCTCTCTTCCCCTCTTTTCTTCCTTCCTTCTCTCTCTCTTCCCCTTTCTTTCTTTCTTTCTTTCTTTCTCTCTCTCTCTCTCTCTTTCTCTTTCTTCTCCTCTCTCTCTCTCTCTCTCTCTCTCTCTTTCTGTCTGTCTGTCTCTGGAAGACCTGTTTGAGATGAAAAGGATGCGTTGAAAGTGAAAAACGTTATTACAAGGCTACATTATTAATTGAAGGACATCAAAGAAGAAAAGGAGGCAGATAGCTTTTCTGATCCACTTCACCTGTTCTGCGAATCCAATCACCATTGTACTTTTCATAAGTACCTTTTCTTTAGTCAGATCAGCTTTCATCAGAGGTCCTTTTGCCCCCCCCTGCATTTCCTGCTTCTGATGTTCCACGAGAGGCGTTGTGTGTGCTTTTAACGCTCTCCTTGATGCTTTCTGAAAGATTCAGGCACTTCACTCTCAATGTGACATTCTACTGTGTGCGTGACTCACTTGCACTCATGTTTTTCCACAGCTGAAGAACAGTCTCAGGTGTGGTTGCCTTCCCTGTAGCTGCTAACAACAATAAAACAGGAGAACATGTTACTGAGTCACTTGCAAACCGTAACAGAAGGATGTTATACTCAAAGGAGAAACGTTACATTTTTAAATATCGTGGCTCGGTGCGAGAGCAGGAGAAAGAAAGATTAAAGCTTGGGGTTTTTTTCTCTCTCCAAAATTAAATTGAGAATGTTGACTTTTTAATCCGGGCTTCAAGTTAGTCTGGTGTTCTTTCTGCCTTGAAGCCAAGATAAGTCAAGCTAACTCAGGGCTGATTTGTTAAAATTCATCAACAGGAGATGCAGATAGCTCCATCCTAGCTCTTTCTCAGATCAAAAATCTATACCAGGGGTCTTCAAACCTGGCCCTTGAGACTTCAACTCCCAGAATTCCTCAGCCAGGCACGCTGGCTGAGGAATTCTGGGAGTTGAAGTCCACACCTCTTAAAATGGCCGAGGTTGAGAAACACCAGTTTAGCTCTTTCTGAGTTAGCATTATTTCCCCCTCACATTATGTCAGGGGTCTTCAAACTTGGCCCTTTTATGACTTGAGGACTTCAACTCCCAGAATTCCTCAGCCAGCGTGCCTGGCTGAGGAATTCTGGGAGTTGAAGTCCACAGGTCATCAAAGGGCCAAGTTTGAAGACCCCTGATCTATCGCTTCAGTAGGTTGATTTGATTGGAGAAGAGGTTGAAGAGAAGATCTCCGAAACCAGAGTTCCTCAACCTTTCTGGGTTGGTGGCCTGGAGAGGGGGGGAGAAGGGGAGGGAAGAGGGGATGGCTTTGTGGGAGGGGCAGGTGTGCGCGCCTGCGCCCGCACTCGCATGAGCACCTGCTGCTCGTGCAAGTGGGGCCGAGAGCACTCACGACACTTGGGTGAGGGGGGTTTTCATGTCCGTGCGCCAGCCAGCCACTCATCCAGCCCAGTTGCAAATAGGCCATGGACCGGTAATGGGCTACGGCCCACGGGCTGGGGACCCCTGTCTTAAACTCTCAATTCCTTTGAATTGTCAATTATCTGTGGAGCTCTCCATGGTGCTGATACCGGTACAAGGTGTTGGGATCAATTTAAAGTCCTGCATGATGTGGGTCCAGTTTAGCTGAGGAACCATCTCACCCCAGTGGGACGGGTCCACCCCATCCACACCGACAGAGGAAACATGTGGTGGACCCCCATCGGTCAAGGAATTCTGGCCGGTGGGGTCCAGGAGAAGAGCCTTCTCTGCTGTGGCTCCTGCCCTCTGAAACATCTCATCCCCCAGCTGAGATCTGCTCCCACCTTCCTGGCCTTCTGTAAGAGCCTGGCTCTGCCAGATGGCTTGATGACCCAACGGGGGAGTGTCACTCTGAAGTGGTTGACGGACGAAGAGCAGATCCCACCTCCCCCCTCCTGCATAGCCTGCCTACTCCCTCCCCCATCTTAATTATAATTTCTGTTTTCCTTGTTAAAAGTAATGTTTAGATTGCACGGTTTTACTGTTTTTAATGTTGTATGTCACCTGTGGCAAGGTCGATGGCAAATAAATTATATCTATAGCTACAGCAGTGTTTCCCAAACTTGACAATTTTAAGGCATGTGGACTTCAACTCCCAGAATTCCACAGCCAGCAACGCTGGCTGTGGAATTCTGGGAGTTGAAGTCCTCATGCCTTAAAATTGTCAAGTTTGGGAAACACTGAGCTACAGTATATCTATCAACCATCTATCTCTCTATCTCTATATCATCTATCTCTATCTCTATCATCTATATCTGTGTCTTTCTGTCTATCCATCTATCCATCCATCTATCCGTCTGTCCATCCATATCCATATCCATATCCATATCCATATCCATATCCATATCCATATCCATATCCATATCCATATCCATATCCATATCCATATCCATATCTAATCGCTCTCTCTCTGCATCCATCCATCCACCTAGTAGACTATCTATCTATCTATCCGTCCGTCCGTCCGTCCGTCCGTCCGTCCATCCATCCATCCATCCATCCATCCATCTATCTATCTATCTATCTATCTATCCATCTATCTATCTATCTATCGTCCATCTCTCTATATACACGCACACACTATATCTATATCTACACACACATCTATATCTAATCTCTCTCTTATCCATCCATCCATCCATCCATCCATCCATCCATCCATCCATCCATCTATCCAGTTTTCTAGCTATCATCTAGTCACCTACTATCTATCTATCTATCTATCTATCTATCTATCTATCTATCTATCTATCTATCTATCTATCTATCTATCATCTATCATCCATCTCTCTCTCTCTCTCTCTCTCTCTCTCTCCCCCCTCTCTCTATATATATCTATATCTACACCTACATCTATATCTATTCTCTCTCTCTTATCCATCCATCCATCCATCCAGCTATCTAGCCATCATCTAGCTATCATCTAGACACCCGTCTGCCTATGTAAATATAGATTCCCAGTTGGATGGCTGCAAGTGGTGGGGTTCAGATCTATGGCCCAAAGACCAGCAGCGTTTCCACGGCATAGATTTTTGTGTTTAATTCTGTGATGGAGAGGCCTGGTAACAGAAGGGGAATTAAGCAACTGCAAAGCCCAACA
The DNA here is from genome assembly GCA_039797435.1 of Crotalus adamanteus. Classification (NCBI taxonomy): domain Eukaryota; kingdom Metazoa; phylum Chordata; class Lepidosauria; order Squamata; family Viperidae; genus Crotalus; species Crotalus adamanteus. Next base: position 2,112,707 of record CM077921.1, on the reverse strand, counting down.
CGATGTCAGATGGATTCAGTTTGGTTTATTAACCTTATTCCCACAATAAGCCTATGCTCCAGCACAGAAGTTATCTGAATGCCTCTTCCATTTGATACACAGCAGGCTTTTTGCCGCAAAAAAACACACCAATGAGAGATGATCGTTATCTTTTTAATTGCAAAAGGATCTTTAAGTAGCTTTTCTCTCAATTAGATGTAAATGGAACGGGTGGATTTGACCGCATCTGATCTCTTAAGACTTGAAAGAGAGGAAGAATTGGGAACAATTGATTATTAAATGGGGATCAAATCCAGACAGGCAAAAAACTGAGATTAGACTAGTTATTAAATGATATTTTCTCTCTATATATTTTGGCAGTGCTGGAGTGGGGCTGCCTATGCTTTATCAGTGAGAAAACAAACAGACTTTAGATTATCTTGGGAAAGAGAACTCAATTCGGTTACACATAGATGCAGCTGTTTGCTTCTGCTTTCTATTTAATTAGTTGTGAGCCCCTATTTTGAATTATTATTATTTGGGGATGGCACTGGTTAATTCATTATATCTAATGGGTTTTTAAACTATCTTTCATGCTAAATTATCTTTTCTGAGGCATTTTTGAAACAGCATTGAATAAGACAACCTTTTAAAAATATGATTAATTATTATGTATTGTGCTTTTAAATTATTTGTTCGTCTGGTTTGCTCTAAGACTCGAGACAAACAGCCCCTTAGGAATTTCCATTGTCCAATAGTCCTTGGGTTATTAGATCTTATTTCTGTTTAGTTATAGCAGCAGCAGCACCTGGGCCAAATGCAGGCAAGTCCTCCACTTACGACGACAGTGGAGCCCAACATTTAGGCTGCTAAGTGAAACATTTGTTAAGTGAGTTTTGCCCCCACTTTACGACTTTGCTTGCCACCCTTGTTAAGCGAATCATTGCCTTTGTTAAATTAATAACATGGTTAAGTGAACCTGGTTTCCTCCATTGACTTTGCTTGTCAGAACCCCGGGACACTGTGACCGTCATAAATACGAGTAAATTGCTGAGCTGTCTGATCACGTGACCACAGGGGTGCTGCAAACGGTCATTAAGGGTGAAAAACGGTCGTAAGTCTGTTTTTTTTCAGTGCCGTCGTAACTTGGAACGGTCACTAAATGAACTGTTTTAAGTTGAGGACTAGGTGCTTCGTCATAATCATTTTTGCAAATCATAGTAACCTCATGTCAGACCGTTAGCTCGCTTTATTTTTTCCAAGGTATTTTTTTTCAATATACCCGTGCCTATATTTATTTTGTGCAAACCCGTGCATATATTTATATTTATATATTCATGCGAAAAGCGAGGAAAAAGAGAGAGCATCGCATTACACGGGAAAAAAAAACCACGCAAGCTGATGTTTAGGTAAACCACGAAACTATGCCTACATAATGTCAATTAGCCTTAACGTTGTACTGATTGAGTGCCACTTTATAAATAGGCCGCGAGCGCTTTCAACTCTAATCTTAGATGGTGACTTGGGAAATAATTCCTTTTTTTTTTTAGCATTGAACAATTATTGTCTTGCCTTAACCCCCCCCCCTTGCATAAAAAGTTCCTCATTTAAGAAATTGTGGGCACTCCATCATTGGAGGTTTTTAAGAAGAGACTGGACAGTCACTTTTCTGAGATGGTATAGGTTCCTATGCTTGAGCAGGGGGTTGGACTACAAGACCTCCAAGGTCCCTTCCTATTCTATTCTATTCTATTCTATTCTATTCTATTCTATTCTATTCTATTCTATTCTATTCTATTCTATTCTATTCTATTCTATTCTATTCCCCATTCCATTCCATTCCATATTTTCTATTCTATTCTATTCTATTCTATTCTATTCTATTCTATTCTATTCTGTTCTGTTCTGTTCTGTTCTGTTCTGTTCTATTCTATTCTATTCTATTCTATTCTATTCTATTCTATTCTATTCTATTCTATTCTATTCTATTCTATTCTATTCTATTCCTCATTCCATTCCATTCCATATTTTCTATTCTATTCTATTCTATTCTATTCTATTCTATTCTATTCTATTCCTCATTCCATTCCATTCCATATTTTCTATTCTATTCTATTCTATTCTATTCTATTCTATTCTATTCTATTCTATTCTACTCTACTCTACTCTACTCTACTCTATTCTTATCATTACTCTTATTCTATTCTATTCTATTCTATTCTATTATCATTATTCTTATTGTATTCTATTCTGTTATTCTTATCATTACCCTATTGTAATTCTATTCTATTCTATTCTGTTCTGTTCTGTTCTGTACTATTCTATTCTATTCTATTCTATTCTATTCTATTCTATTCTATTCTATTCTATTCTATTCTATTCTATTCTATTCTATTCTATTCTATTCTTATCATTACTCTTATTCTATTCTATTATCATTACTCTTATTCTATTCTATTCTATTCTACTCTACTCTTATTCTACTCTATACTCTATTTACTCTTATTCTACTCTACTCTACTCTCTTACTCTACTCTACTCTACTCTACTCTACTCTACTCAAACATAAGTACGGGGCCTAATCAGATTTTCTTTTGAAACTGGAATAAAACTGAGTCCATTCCACTGGAATCAACTAGCAATGCAGAAAAATATAAAAACTTGGAGTTTGTATTCTGATTTCTCTCTTTCTCTCTCTTCCTCCCTCCCTCCCTCCCCCCTCCCTCCCTCTCCCCCCCTCTCAGGGGGTTGAACTAGAAGACCTCCAAGGTCCATTCCAACTCTGTTGTTCTGTTATTTTCTCATTCTCTCTCTCTCTCTCTTCCTCCCTCCCTCCCTCTCTCTCTCTCTCTCTCTCTCTGTGTGTGTCTGTGTCTGTGTGTCTGTCTCTCTCTCTCTCTGTGTGTCTCTCTCTGTGTCTCTTTTATTCCTGTGGATCAAAGAAACCTTTTCATCTGCACAAGCTGAACCCATAAGAAAATGTAGACAGATGTTCAGAGGGACCTTTTGGAGCATTTGGATTAAGGAAAAAATGTGATTAAGGTCCGCCTAGCTCCCAAGATTAATCTTTATTTTAAGAGGCTTTCCCCAAATTTATTCCATCACACTATTTTTAATTTATAGGAGGCTAACTAGCTTCCTTCAGCAAGGGATTTCTTCACTGCGTGAAGGGCAATGCATGACGAGGCAGTGAGCAGGTCGTCCTCTACGTACGACCGCGACCGAGCCCAAATGTTCTGTTGCTAAATAAGACAATTGTCAAGTGAGTTTTGCCCCGTTTTACGACTTTTCTTGCTACGGCTGTTAAGTGAATCATTGCAGTGGTTAAGTCGGTAACCCGGTCGTTAAGCGAATCAGGCTTCCCCAGATGGTGGCAAAAAGGGATCACGTGACCCAAAGAGGCTGCAACAGTCATAAGTCCATGCCAGTTGCCAAGCATCTCAGTTTTGATCACGTGACCCTGGGGATGCTGCAACGGTCGTTAATTGTGAAAAATGGTCCTAATTATTATTTTTTCAGCGCTGTTGTAACTTGGAACGGTCCCTAAATGAACGTAAGTCACGGGCTACGTGCCCTTGTAGTGAATGCGGCTTCTCTGCAGCATGTGAATCTCAAGTATTTATACAAGGGGTCCTCCATTTACAGCAGCACTGATTTTGGGACTGAAATGTGGTTGTAAACCAAGGACTGCTTGTCGAGGACCTCCGGTGTAGTTGTGCAAATCTGCTCCTGGCTATTATTGCAGCCTGTTGTCGTTCAGAGGCAGCTTCGAGAGACATTCACAAGCGTTATTTCGGTTAGTTCAGACTGCGTAATTCTATTCAGAACAGCGTCCTGGCCTTGCCAATGAGAAGAAGGCTTGAAGGTTGAAGGAAAGGGCTGAGATTTACCTTGAATTCATCAATTCCGATCACGTTCCATGCAATTATAAATAGATTCCCCAGCCAGATTCTGGCAGGTCCAGCAAAGAACTAGGCAGAAAAAGAATTTAAAGACAACCTGAATAGAATAGCAGAGTTGGAAGGGACTTTGGAGATCTTCTAGTCCAACCCCCTGCTAAGGCAGGAAAACCTATACCAGGGGTAGGCAACCTTGGCTCTTTTATGACTCGTTGACTTCAACTCCCAGAATCTCTGAGCCAGCATGGGGGAACTATGGCCCCTTCATGACTTGCGGACTTCAACTCCCAGAATTCCTGAGCCAGCATGGGGGAACTATGGCCCCCTCATGACTTGTGGACTTCAACTCCCAGAATCCCTGAGTTAGCATGGCTCAGCTTGGAAACCTCTCCCTTTCCCCTCAGCATGGCTGGCTCAGGAATTCTGGGAGTTGAAGTCCACCAGTCATAAAAGAGCCAAGGTGGTCTACCCCTGACATATACCATTTCAGACAAATGGCTGTCCAACCTCTCCTTAAAAACTTCCAGTGTTGGAGCATTCACAGCTTCTGGAGGCAGGTTGTTCCACTGGTTAATTGTTCTAGCTATCAGGAAGTTTCTCCTTCGTTCCAGGTTGCTTCTTTCCTTGATGAGTTTCCATCCATTGCTTCTTGTCCTGCCTTCAGGCACTTTGGAGAATAGCTTGACTCCCTCTTCTTTGGGGCAACCCCTGAGATATTGGAAGACTTCTATCATGTCCCCCCTCGTCCTTCTCTTCATTAGACTCGACATACCCAATTCCTGCAACCGTTCTTTGTATGTTTTATCCTCCAGCCCCCTGATCATCTTTGTTGCTCTTCTCTGCACTCTTTCTAGAGTCTCAGCATCTTTTTTACATCGTGGGGACCAAAACTGGATGCCGTACTCCAAGTGTGGCCTTACCAAGGACTTGTAAAGTGGTATTAACCCTTCATGTGATCTTGATTCTAGCCCTCTGTTCATGCAGCCCAACACTGTGTTGGCTTTTTTGGCAGCTGCAGCACACGGCTGGCTCCTATTTAAGGGATTGTCCACTAGGACTCTGAGATCCCTCTCACAGTTGCTACCTGAGTTGATTGCTTTATAGATACCAACCACTTATGACCTTACCCTAGTGTAGCTGGCCCTGATCAGGCCATTCAACAAGATTGTTGTACTTTTTCAGTCACCTTTCCAGGTCAAAAATCTATTCAAAGGGGTTCAGATAATCCCTATCCATCAGAGAAGAACAGAATAACAGAGGTGGGAGGGACTTTGGAGGTCTTCTAGACCAACCCCCTGCTGAAACAGGAGACCCTACACCATTCCAAATGGCTGTCCAGTCTCTTCTTAAAAACCTCCAGTGTTGGAGCATTCACCGCTTCTGGAGGCAGGTTGTTCCACTGATTAATTGTTCTCACTATCAGGAAGTTTCTCCTTAGTTCCAGGTTGCTTCTCTCCTTGGTTAGTTCGCTTCTTGTCCTGCCTTCAAGTATTTTGGAGAATAGGTTGACCCCCCTCTTCTTTGGGGCAGCCCCTGAGATATTGGAAGGCTGCTATCATGCCATCCCTGGTCCTTCTTTTCATTAAACTAGATCGACCCGATTCCTGCAACCGTTCTCCATGTGTTTTCGCCTCCATTCCCCAACACAGCTATGACCCCGCCATCTTCTCCATTTCCTTTGCCAGTAACTGTACATTTTTCAGTCAACGTGAGCTTGACCCAATGGTTGAAAATGGGCCAGACCTTGAATAACTTGAATATCTCTTCAATACGTCCCATAAAGACGATGTTGGATATTCTGTTTGTAGGCGGAATCGTTTTAAGTTTGGCCTCCGGCGTCGGTTAGCCTCACGAGATAGCCATGTTCTACCATCTGTATGATTGTAGGGAAGAGATTTCTGAAGCAAGTTTTTAAAAATTAACAGAATGTAAATGTTCTGCCTTTGGAGGGAAAAAAGGCTCATCAAATATTCAAAAGTAGGTAGGAAAATAATTAGGAACCGTATATTGTAACGGAGACAGTGGGCCGATGATGCTAACTGAGATAAACAGAGGAGGCCGGGATGAAAGTGTGAACGTGGTTCCATAAGCCACACCATCTCCGCCTGCTTGGCTGGTTTCATACAATTTTTGCCCTCAAAAATGCATTTTTCCTGGGAGAAGCTTCTCTCTAAAAGGCAGTTTTAAGACAGAGTATCACGGCGTGCGTTTACCTTAAATCGTATCCTTATTTTACATTCCTAGCCGACGTCTCTGTCCTTTTCTGTAATCCCTCTCCGGTGTGTTGCGTTAAAACATGCGGTAGCATTTAATTGTGCTGTTATTAATCTCCCGCTTCTTCGGAATACGGGAGCCAAATACCGTATTATTTCATGGGAAGATGGGAGACGGAGCAGAGAGTGACATAAATTGCTCACAGGCAAGCGATTCTAGAAGACTTACAGCAGAGAGACGGAGTATCTCCATGTTATACTTGCATTAAATGTCATCCAGCGATTTGTGCGTGCGGTATCTGTTCTTCTCTACTTGAGGCGTGTGAATTATTGCTTCAGATAATAAATTCCACATTTCTTCTTCTTTTTTTTTTTCCCAGGTTGCTGCTTAGGTCTGATTACGCAGCTCTGCTCTGGCCCATCTTCCATCTGATTCTATTTATTGCAAGCAATTCTTGAGTTTCTGACTGGTTCTAATCCCGGGCTAATTATAGTCCCTATTTGAGGAGGCTGGGGAATCCCTTGATACAACTGGTGTTCTTTGAGAAGGCGTAAATAGGGTGGATTAGAATTGCTATTACCTGGCCTTAATCTGTTCCTCTACACATGTTATCTGGCTTTTCTAAAAATAAATAAATGAAGACTTAAGCAGTGTGGTGCAGGGATTTTAGCTTTGGGCTAGAAGCAGAGAGGCTACCTCATATATAGAGGATTTGTTTGCAGCTCTTGAATCCATGCTCTCCCTGGTCCCCAAACGTGGTTCAGTTCCCTTTAACCTTGTTTTAACAGGAAGCTAATTCTTTTCCGAGGACTGGGATATCATGTCCCATGAAGTGGGTGGAGATCACTTTCACTTCACTGTTGGGGGGCAACAGGCTGACTCTGTAAACCGCTTAGAGAGGACCATAAAACACTGGGAAACGCTATATAAGTCTATGTGCTGTTGAGTCAGAACTGAAGAAGCTTCTTGGATGAGAAGCCAAACATCTGCAAGGGAAGAAACCAAGTCCAGTTGCCTTTTGAAAAAACAAACACCTTTTGAGTCATACTTTGGAAAATTTCCTGTTTATTCTGATAACATTATTCCCTAGGGCCTTTTTCCCCATGGGCCTTCTCTTTAGATCAGGGCTTTTCAACTTTTTCACCCATTGTACCACTTTTAGGATGTGGCAACATCTGAGTACCACCAGTCACCTAGCAAGGTGTCAAAAACCTGATGACCAAAAAAAAAAAAAAAAAGGAAAAAAGTGATAAAGTACAGGTAGTCCTCGACTTACAACAGTTCGCTTAGTGACTGTTCGAAGTTACAATGGCCCTGAAAAAAGTGCCCCCCAAGCCACAGTTGAGTAAGACACCTGCCCACCCGCCTGGTGGCGCTCTTCCTCCTGTCCGAGGTTTCCATTGTTGTGAGCATTTCTGTTGAGGATTGGCAGTGGGGGCGTTTGGTTCCCCCCCCATCTGCTGGGTGGTTGCAACAGGTTTTGGACACTTCCCATGACCCTGGGACACTGTGACCGTCATAAATATGAATCAGTTGCCAAGCATCTGAATGTAAACCACAAGAGCCTGGAGAGGCTGCAACATTCCAGCTGATCGGCGCTTCTTTTGGACTCAGCAGAAGCGCCAGGATCAGTGCTGCTTTCCAGCTGATTGGTGCTTCTTCAGGACTCAGCAGAAGCACCAGGATCAGCGCCAGGCTCCAGCTGGAGCCTAGCACTGATCCTGGCGCTTCCACTGAGCCCTGACAGCCCTCCAAAAACACCAACCAGCTGGAAAGTGGCATTGATCCTGGCGCTTCCGCTGAGCCCTGACAGCCCTGCAGCTCCAGCCATCTCTCGCTCAGGCTTGTGCGGTGCTGCCACCGGTTCAGCTCATTCCCCTCCCCTGCTACCACTTTTTTAGGATGGTCGCGTACCACCTGCCAGGTGCCAATGTACCACGGGTGGTACCCTTCCCACTGGTTGAAAAGCCCTGCTGTAGATCATTGAAGGGAGAAGCAGCCTAGAACTAAGGAGAGATTTCCTGACAGTGACAGTAATTAATCCGTGGAAGGACTTGCCTCCAGAAGTTGTGGGTTGAGGTTTTGAGGTTTTCAAGAAGAGATTAGCAGCCATTTGACCAGGATGGTATAGATAAAGTCTCCTAATTGAGTAGGGGGTTAGACTAGAAGACCTCCAAGGGTCCCTTCCATCTTTTTTATTCTGCATTCTCAATTAATGTTAACTCCTGGTGATTGCCAGGAATAATCCCTCTAGTTTCCTTGGCGAGATTTTGGAAGTAGCTTGCAAGACATTTGTCAAAGTCACAAAACCTCAAATCCTTTTAGAGCATTGGAAAGAGGGATCAATAAACATTCAGTGATCAGGAAAGCAATCTCTCCCTCCCCCAGTGTTCAATAGTACACCCTACCAGATTTCTAAACATTTTAAAACCACTGAGTCTTGCAACTAACGGTGCTGTTTTTAAGTAAAGTTTATACAGGTTAGCAAAAGGAAGATTTTTTTAAAAAAGTTCCTTCTTTTCTGAATATTGACGGTTTAAATTAACCCAATTGTTCACTAGTCATATAAAACCGGCTCATAAAACCTGACAAAATTAATTGAGCATCCATCACAAATTCAGCCACCAACTAGATATTTATACTCATGCTGTAAGGATGGGGGTTGCTGTGCTTTGGATGAACGTAAAGCAAATACGCTCCGATTTCCTTAAAATGCTTCCCATTCCAGCCTGCCATTAATTTAATTACATTTAATTAGTATGGCAATAAAAGAGCCACTGTCTTAATTCCCTAGCCTGTCTCCTGGAATTTTATTCCTCAGAGAAGTAGGACAAGTTACCGATGAACAGCTGGATAGGTCTGGGGGACACGAAAGCCTGTCATAATGGATGATATGTCATACACAAGCCGTATATAGATCGTAAAATTAGCGCCGCTATTAATTACCGCCACCTCTTTCTCCCGTGACTTACACAACATAAAGCAAACGCTTTTACATTCTTGTTCTTTCAAGCAGCAAACACTGTTTAACGGTAATCCTTGACTTACACCCACTCATTTAGTGACTGTTAGAAATTACAGTGGCATTGAAAAAAGTGACTGACAGCTGATCCTCGAGCTTACGAGGGTTGCAGCCTCCCCACCGTCGTAGGGTCAGGATTCAGGCACTTGGCCACTGGCCTGTATTTAGGATGGTTGTAGAGTTTTAAAGCACCGGGTTAGGACCAGGAGACTGTGAATTCTAGTCCCGCCCTAGTATGAAAGCCGGTTGGATGATTTTGAGCCAATCACCAGGAGACGGTGAGTTCTAGTCCTGCCTTAATCATGAAAGCTGGCTGGGTGACTTTGAGCCAATCATCAGAAGACTGGGAATTCTAGTCCCGCCTTAGGTGTGAAAGCCAGCTAGGTGACTTTGGGCCAATCACCAGGAGACAGGGAGTTCTAGTCCCGCCTTAGCCATGAAAGTCAGCTGGGTGACTTTGGGCCAATCACTAGGAGACTGAGAGTTCTAGTCCTGCCTTAGGTGTGAAAGCCAGCTGGGTGACTTTGGGCCAATTAGCAGGAGACTGTGAATTTTAGTCCTGCCTGTGGCATAAAAGCCAGTTGGGTGACTTTGGGCCAATCACCAGAAGACTGTGAGTTCTAGTCCTGCCCTAGTATGAAAGCCGGTTGGGTGACTTTGGGCCAATCACCAGGGGACTATGAGCTATTCCTCTTTTCTTTTGACGTGCTAATGCGAAGTAAAGTTTACCAATTTTCAGTTGCTCTAACAACTTATCATGTTGTCTCTTCATATGTGTTTCTTGAAGACAAATTATATCCATTTTTAATTTTTGTAATGGACTAAATTCTCCTTCAAAAAGGAGAAAAACCTTCACACGATTACAAACATTAAAAATGGATATAATTTGCCTTCAAGAAAATTCTGATCCCAGTTGTGTGTTTCAAGCCCAAAACTGCTCTTATTAAAATAGGATTGTTACTCACATTAGTATAGCCTTTCTCTATAATCCACACGTAGTCACCATTCTATTTTACTGCAAACGCCACCCTTTTCCGGCAAGGCCAATAGCTGGGCCTCTTGGATCGGTGTAATTGTCAGTTTATTTATGAAATATTAATGGAGTAATTTTAATTGGGGGAAGAGATGAGTGGTGCTGTATAATTGGAAACGCCCTTGCTTATTTTCAGCAAGCAGCTTGGTTCACGTATGCTCATTCTGTAGGGAGGGACAGCGTCAAAATGATTTTTTCATCTCTCGGAAGGGCACCATATTAGAATTTAATCAACAAAATCTGTCATCTCTGTTCCTGTAATGAGCCTTGGTCATCTATAAAGGCATTTAAGCTGATTTTTTTTTTTGTCAACAGAAAGGTCTGCTTTGGTACATGAAACTCATGGGGTTTAAGGAATTTATCCTAAATGAATAATTGCCAAGATTAGTGTAAGAACAGTGAGCAAAAAGCCCAGGGCGTTAGCACGTTATTGCATTCTGCCATCCCGCCCTAAAGTTTAATTATATTTTCTTCTCTGCTGGCAAATATTATCAGGATATCTGAAAGGTGATCCAGCAATGCTGTTCAGTTGGCCTAATTTGTTTATCCAAAATAATAACAGTAACAACAACAACAACAACAACAACAATAACAATAACCAGACCTGGCAATGGCTAAGAGCAGGAAAATTGAAGAAAGAGACCGAGGGACTAATTCTGGCTGCACAAGACCAAGCCTTAAGGACAAATGCATACAAAGTCAAAATTGAGAAGACAGCAACAGACAGTAAGTGTCGCCTATGCAAAGAAGCTGAAGAAACAGTGGACCACTTGGTAAGCTGTTGCAAGAAGATTGCACAGACTGATTACAAGCAGCGGCATGACAAAGTAGCAACAATGGTGTATTGGAAGATCTGCAAAAAATATCATTTGCCTGTAAGCAAAAACTGGTGGGATCATAAAATAGAGAAAGTCATAGAAAATGATAAAATTAAAGTGCTCTGGGACTTCAGAATTCAAACAGACAAGCACTTGCAACATAACACCCCAGACTTAACAATTGTCGATAAGAAAGACAAAAAAGTCTGGATAGTGGACGTGGCAGTGCCTGGAGATAGCAGAATAGAAGAGAAAGAACTGGAGAAGATAACAAAATACAAAGACCTACAAATAGAAATAGAAAGACTGTGGCAAAAGCAAGCAAGGGTAGTACCAATAGTCATAGGCTCCTTGGGTGCAATCCCAAAACAACTGGAGCACCACTTGAACACCATTGGCATTGACAAATTCGCTATTAGTCAATTGCAAAAGGCGGCCTTATTAGGAACTGCTTCCATCCTGCGACAATATCTGTAATACCATCAAACATCCACATCTGCCTCTCCCAGGTCCTGGGTAAGGACTCGATAGGTAGACAAAATGCCAAATCCAGTCTGAACATCTGGCTGACTGTGCAATGATCGATAATAATAATAATAATAATAATAATAATAATAATAATAATAATAATAATAATAATAATAATATAGCCCCTATGCAATTTGCATCTCAATTTGCCTGACTTTGGATCATGGTAGATCAGAGGTGATTTCCCCAAAAAATAAAAATAAAAATCTATTTACAGCTGCAGGATTTATGTGGTACTCTAAAAAAATGCACAAAATGCAATTATTCAGCTCGGGGACTGAAGAGATGGGGGGGGGGAAATAAAATAAAAAATAAAACCAGAGAACTGGGAAGTTAATTTTATTCCCATCATGAGAATGCTCAAAGGGAGTTGTGTGTTTGCCTTGACTCTGGTGGTTCCCCCCCCCAATAAATATAGAATTCATGTCTCATATGCTGCAACCTGTTTTGTGGACCTCGTGGGAAATAGCACACAATTACGTGATGAGTTTGAAATTAATCCACGTCTCCTTTATGCCCGGTCACTCTCTATTATTGTTTCTCTTTCTGCTGAAAATGGATGGGAGACACCTTAGCGAAGGCATTTCCCATAAACCATTGGATTTTATTGAGCAAAAGAGCACTTATTCATGTTATAGAAAATAACCAAAAAAAAAACCAAACCCATCCCAGAGACCTACTTTATAAAAATCACAGGAAATAAGCTAGGGGTTTTTTTATTATTCTTTTTTTTATATGGCCTTATGACCACATTGGTTAGCTTTGGTATAACACCATTTCTTGGTACTTATCTTTTATAATTTAGCCCAAAGAAACGTTTTGGTCCCCCCCCCTTCATTCCTTTAAATGCATTGGGATTTTAAGGAGAAACTCATGCCAAAGATTCTGGTATAAATGTAGGATGTGACATCTATCTTTAGCTTTTCTTTGAAAAAAAACAAAAATTCTATTATTTTTATTTTCAGAAATTTTGGATGGCTGGTTTGGTTGCACGCCGGAATTGACTGGCTGAAAAACTCGCTGAAAAAAATAATAATAATAACCCGAGAAACATCATTGAAAGGTAAGACAGCCCTGGCCTTGTTCTCTCTCTCTCTCTCTCTCTCTCTCTCTCTCTCTGAAAAATGTATAGAATTGTAATAATCGTGTTTAAAGGAATAATTTACGGGGATCAAAACAACGGTTGCTAGAAATAAGTGAACAGACGTTTTGAAGCGCAATCGTCTGACTTTGGAGTGCGCGGTGTGTGTGTTTGTGTGTATTTACTTCTTCATTTTTATGGCTCAGCAGATGGCATCTGGAAATGCGTAGTACTACGGGGGATTTGTAAAAATAAGTAGTTGGGAGATTCTAAGAAGTTATCCTGGCTTTTAAGTTTTGCACACACAGATAGTCCTCCGCTTTATTGTTGTTGTTGTTAATTGCGAAGTCGTGTCCGACCCATCGCGATCCCATGGACAACGTTCCTCCAGGTCTTCCTGTCCTCTACCATCTTCTGGAGTCCATTTAAGTTAAAAAAAAAGTGACTTGTAATAACCATTTTTCACACTTACATCCTTCGCGGCATCCCCGTGGTCATGTGATCAAAATTCAGAGGCTTGGCAACTGGCATGGACTTATGACAGTTGCGGTGTCCTGGCATCACGTGACAGGCAAAGTTGATGGGGAAAGATTTGCTTAACAACTGTGTTACTAATTGAACAGCTACAGTGATCCACTTATCAACTGTGGCAAGGACGGTCGTAAGATGGAACACAAAAGAACTGTCTCGCTTAGCGAGAGAAATTTTGGACTCAATTGTGGTCGTACGTTGAAGACTACCTGTCAAGACTGATTTGCCCTATAATAATAATAATAATAATAATAATAATAATAATAATAATAATAATAATAATAATAATAATAATAATAATAATAATAGTAGTAAAGTTGGAAGGGACCTTGGAGGTCATCTAGTCCAACCCCCTGTTCAGGCAGGAAACCCTACACCATTTTGGACAAATGGCTGTCTTCTTAAAAGCATTTACTGGAGCATTTACCGCTTCTGGAGGCAGGTTGATCCATTGATTAATTGTTCTCACTGTCAGGAAGTTTCTCCTTGGTTCTAGGTTCTTTCCCTGACATCTTCTCCCTTGCTCACAGCTGGACCAGATTTCGGTATGGAAAGGTGGGAGGGGTGGTATCTAGGCAACCGGTGAGAGCTTGGTGCGGATAACGACAAGGTCATTAACTCAGGTGTGACTTTTCCTGTCACAAGAAGAAGTATTCCTATTGGACAACGTGAACACCCGGTGGGTGAGAGCGAGGGAATCTATTGTTTAATGAAGCAAGCTTTCAAGCGGGAAAACCAGAGCTGGTTTTGCTTTCTTCTGCGCCAATGTAAATTTTCCGTAAAGTATTATACGCTTGGTCAAATCATGTCCCGGGACTTTCTTTTTTCTGGAAATGCCAATGGGACAGTTGACGGTTGCGTTGCCTTTTCTCGACTTGAGGAAGTCAATTTAGTCCTTTTTGCAAGCTCCGTCATCTTCATCTTTCCCTGTCTGGGTAGTGTCACTCACTAGTGTCACACTCCAGAAGACAGGCTTAAAATACAGGAGAACCTGGACAGACTTGAACACTGGGCGCTATCTAACAAAATGAAATTCAATGGTGAAAAAAGTAAGGTTCTGCATTTAGGCAAGAAAAACCAAATGCACAGGTATAGTATAGGGGGTACCTTGCTCAATAGTAGAAACTATGAGAGGGACCTCGGAGTCCTAGTGGACAATCACCTAAATATGAGCCAGCAGTGTGCTGCAGCTGCCAAAAAGGCCAACACAGTGCTGGGCTGCATTAACAGAGGGATAGAATCAAGATCACGTGAAGTGTTAATACCACTTTACAAGGCCTTGGTAAGGCCACACTTGGAATACTGCATCCAGTTTTGGTCACCATGATGTAAAAAAGATGTTGAGACTCTAGAAAGAGTACAGAGAAGAGCAAGAAAGATGATTAGGGGACTGGAGGCTAAAAGATATAAGGAACAATTGCTGGAATTGGGTATGTCTAGTTTAACGAAGAGAAGGACGAGGGGGGACATGATAGCAGTGTTCCAATATCTCGGACTGCCCCAAAGAAGAGGGAGTCAAGCTATTCTCCAAGGCGCCTGAAGGCAGGACAAGAAGCAATGGGTGGAAACTAACCAAAGAGAGAAGCAACCTAGAACTAAGGAGAAACTTCCTGACAATGAGAACAATTAACTAGTGGAACAACCTGCCTCCAGAAGCTGTGAATGCTCCAACACTGGAAGTTTTTAAGAAGAGACTGGACAGCCATTTGTCCGAAATGGTATAGGGTTTCCTGCCTGAGCAGGGGTTGGACTCGATGACCTCCAAGGTCCCTTCCATCTTTATTATTATTATTATAAATTAAAATCTTTTCACTTTTCAGCGAATAATACTGCTGTGGCTCAAATTGTCCGCAATGTTACTGCAACCGTCACATATGAAAACAAATTTCCGCAACCTTTTTCTAGTTACCTCTCCATTCTAGATCCCTCCCCCAAATCTTTCTGGTTTCAGTTCCATTTTAATCTTTAAAATCTTCTGAATTAATAATAATACGGGTCTTTCAAAAGCCCTGCAGCAATATTTGTGCATTTATTACACCTCCCCGTAGTACGGACTAATCTCTACCATCCAGGATTTGCAGCCGAGCTGCGATTTTAAGGGGATTGCGACATGCAGGTGTGTTCTTCACCTCTGTCATTCTGTCGTCAAGATAGTGTTTTTTTTTTTTTAGCAAGTCTGCATGTGGAATCACAGAATGGGAAGGGAGCCCAGTGGCTACAATCATTTATTCCAATCAAATGAATGTACAGTGGGGTGTTGTTGTTGTTGTTTTGTTTTAGCTGTGTGCTTCTGAGCTGGCCCGGCCTATTTTTCTTCCACTGAGCTTCATTTTCATTAGAAAAAGGAGAGAGTTGTGTTGATGGATGTGTCTTCCGCAGCTAGCTCTTAACTGGAGCTCCTTGATTTTGATCGGCTGCGTGTGGTTGTGTGTGTCCCCCCCCCCCACACTTTGGCAGTCTTGCAAGGCAGCCAAATTGCATTCAGGGGAGGGCAGGGAGAGAGAAGGGAAAGGTCAAAATTAATGATCTGCTTGGAAAAGGCGCGGATATTTTTAGTCTTCCACGGCCTTCCGAGGCCTTTAGGCTGCGCCAAGCCAGTGGAAACCTGCCCAAGAAGTCTTAATGGGTCCAAATTAAGGGGTTGCAGAATGTATGTCTATATGTATATTACATGTATATTATATGTGGCTCTTTGCACCACTCGTAGCTTTGGGGTCGATACTTATATTTATATAGAGACGCATACATACATACATATGCATGCAGGCCTGCAGGCCAATATGCAAAAACCTGAACAGCTTAATGGATGCTACAGTCATTATTATTTAGCCTAGTGGGGCTGGCTTTATTTGTTGGTTGGTTTGTTTATTATTTATTTAATTTTTGTATCTACCCATCACAGTCTGGTTCACTCTGGGAGGCAGACAATATCGCAACAATGAAAACCGTAAAAAAAAAAAAAATACCGGTATACACGGACAATTGAGAATGATATTATTTTTATTTGCTTTTTTCCCATCATCTTTTGAAAAAAAAAATAGAGAGTGATGATTCTTCTTCTTCTCCTCCTCTTCTACCTCCTCCTCCCCTGCCCCTCCCTCTCTCTCTCCCTCGCCTGTCCCTCCTCTTCCTCCTCCCCCTCTCCCTCCTCTGCCCCTCCCCCCTCTCTCCCTCCCTGTGTCCCTCCTCCTCCTCTCCCTCTCCCTCCTTCCCCTGCCTCTCCCCTGCCTCCCTCTCTCCTTTTCCCTCCTCCTCCTCCCCCCAGCCCCTCCCTCCCACTCTCTCTCTCACCCTTTCCCTCCTCTTCCCTCTCCCTCCTCCATCACCTCCTCCTCTCCCTCCACCACTCTCTCTCCCTCTCCCTCCTCCTCCTCTCCACTGCCTTTGCTCCTCTCTCTCCTTTTTCCTCCTCCTCCCCCACTCTCTATTCCTCATCCTTTCCCTCCCTTCTCCCTCCTCCTCTGCCCCTCCCTCTCTCTCCCTCCCTCTGTCCCTCCTCCTCCTCTCCCTCTTCCCCTGCCTCTCCCCTGACTCCCTCTCTCCCTTTCCCTCCTCCTCCTCCCCCATCCCCTCCCTCCCACTCTCTCTCACCCTTTCCCTCCTCCTCCCTCTCCCTCCTCCATCACCTCCTCCTCTCCCTCCACCACTCTCTCTCCCTCTCCCTCCTCCTCCTCTCCTGTGCCCCTGCTCCTCCCTCTCTCTCTCCCTTTCCCTCCTCCTCCCCATCCCCTTTCTCTATCTCCCACCCTTTCCCTCCTCCCTCTCCCTCTTCCTCCTCCCCTGCCGCTCTCTCTCTCCCTCACCCTGTCCCTCCTCCTCCTCCTCCTCTCCCTCTTCCTCCTTCCCCTGCCTCCCTCTCTCCCTTTCCCTCCTCCTCCTCCCCCAGCCCCTCCCTCCCACTCTCTCACCCTTTCCCTCCTCCTCCTCTCCTGTGCCCCTGCTCCTCCCTCTCTCTCTCCCTTTCCCTCCTCCTCCCCATCCCCTTTCTCTATCTCCCACCCTTTCCCTCCTCCCTCTCCCTCTTCCTCCTCCCCTGCCGCTCTCTCTCTCCCTCACCCTGTCCCTCCTCCTCCTCTTCTCCCTCTTCCTCCTTCCCCTGCCTCTCCCCTCCCCCTCTCTCTCCCTTTCCCTTCTCCTCCCCCACCCTCTTTCTCTCTCCCTCACCCTCTCTCCCTCCCCTCCCCATCTCCTCTTTGTGCAACCCCTGAGATATTGGAACACAGCGATTCCTCTTCTCTGCTTGCTTCTAAGCGTAAGAGACTCTAGTGCTTCCATGCCCATCCCCTATTAAATGCTAACAAAATGTATCTGTGTTAAACCTCTGTGGTACCCCCATGACTGCTGCTCAGTCAAACTAATTAAGGTGAATAACGCTGGATCATATCCTTTAAAGTGGGATGGGAAAAACATTTGTGTTGTCATTTAACAAAATAAATAAAGAATAGCAGAATAACAGAATTGAGGAGACACAATATTATTCCAGGCAAATGGTTGCCCAGTCTCTTCTTGAAAACCGCCACGGATAGATCACCCACAACTTCTGGAGGCAACTTCTGTCCCACTAATTAATTGTTCTCACTGTCAGGAAATTCCTCCTTAGTTCCAGGTTGCTTCTCTCCTTGATTAGTTTCCATCTGTTGCTTCTTGTCCTGCCTTCTGGGGCTTTAGAGAAGAGGTGGACCCCCCTCCTCTTCTTTGTGGCAGCCCCTCAAATATTGGAAGGCTGTTATCATGTCACCCACTGGTCCTCCTTTTCATTAAACTAGATATATATGCGATTCCTGCAACCGTTCTTTATAGGTTTTAACCTCCAGTCCCTTCATCATCTTTGTTGCTCTTATCTGGTATCTTGTACAGTGCCAACCATTGTGATTTATTTGAAATTTAAGGATTTGGTTTATTTCCTGCCAGACCAATTGTCTCTATTTAATAGCACAACCAATAACATGTAGACTTATATCCCGCTTTACAGTGCTTCCCAGCCCTCTCTAAGCGGTTTACAGAGTCAGCCTGTTGTCCCCAACAATCTGTGTCCTCTTTTTACCGACCTCGGAAGGATGGAAGACTGAGTCAACCTGGAGCCGGTCAGGATCGAACTGCTGGCAGTGGGCAGAGTCAGCCTGCAATATGGCATTCAAACCACTGCCACACCATGGACAGATGGAAGGAATGAATGAAGGAAGGAAGGGAGGGAGGGAGGGAGGGAAGGAGGAAGGGAAGGAGGGAGGAAGGAAGGAAGGAAGGAAGGATAGCAATAGCTCTTAGATTTATATACTGCTTTGCAGTGCTTTACAGCCCTCTCTAAGCGGTTTACAGAGTTAGCCTGTTGCCCCCAACAATCTGGGTCCTCATTTTACTGACCTCGGAAGGATGGAAGGCTGAGTCAACGTTGAGCCGGTCAGGATTGAACTCCTGGCAGTGGGCAGAATCACCCTGCAATGCTGCATTCTAACCACTGGGAGGGAAGGAAGGAAGGAAAGAAGGAAGGAAGGATAGCAATAGCACTTAGACTTATATACCGCTTCACAGTGCTTGACAGCCCCCTCTAAGCTGTTTACAGAGTCAGCCTGTTTGTCCCCAACAATCTGGGTCCTCATTTTACCGACCTCGGAAGGATGGAAGGCTGAGTCAACGTTGAGCCGGTCAGGATTGAACTCCTGGCTGTGGGCAGAATTAACTGACAATATTGCATTCTAACCACTGCCCCCACCATGGACGGATGGAAGGAAGGAAGGAAGGAAGGAAGGAAGGAAGGAAGGAAGGAAGGAATGGAGGGAGGGAGGGACGGGCCATAGCAATAGCTCTTAGACTTATATACCACTTCCCAGTGCTTTACAGCCCTCTCTAAGTGGTTTACAGAGTCAGCCTATTGTTCCCCACCATCTAGGTCCTCATTTTACTGACCTCGGAAGGCTGAGTCAACTTTGAGCCGGTCAGGATCGAACTCCTGGCAATGGGCAGAGTTTTGCCTGCAATACCATATTCCATCCACTGTGCCACCAGGGCTCTTACCTGAGGTACCATCCCCTGTCTTCCTTGCAATTCTGTATTTATTGTGAACGTCTTCCATCTTTTCTTTCTCTTTCGTGAGCAAATGCATCTTTCGAATAGGGAAGAAGCTCCCTTGTTGGGGGGGGGGGAGGAGAACCCTTTTCCTATTTTAGAATATTTAGCACCGTCAGATTTTTTTTTTTTAAAAAAAAAGCAGGTCGTTTAAATGCTTACCGAAAATGGAAATGGCCCCCCAAAAAGTTGTTTTCTTATTTTTAGAATTGCTTACCGTTCGGCTCTGTGATTTGCAGAACTTTGGAAAGAAAATTAAATTAACCTTCTCGAGGTTGGTTCTCTGCCCGCCTCCCCTCCGTGCCTAGATACAAGTCAGAGCACTGCAAGTAATAAACTACGTACAACC